>ML797932.1:69638-108171 GCA_009831015.1 Picea engelmannii | reverse complement strand
CATGAATAGTAACACATCATATCATCTGTCAATCACATCATAATCAAATATATAAGGTCCAACATCAAAAAGGGTCCAGATCACTTGCGAGCAAGTGTCCTCAAAGAATAAGTGTCCTCAGTGCGCGAGAGCGGGATGTTACAGGAGGTTATTTATGATTAATACCTTCAATCCTTCCTTCTTCTCTATTCCACGCTCACATTGTTACGAAACAATTTTGACACAGTTTGTTTGTAACAATAAAAAAAAAATTTGTTAGATTTTTTATTTCACATAATAATTCACTAGTACATTTGGGTCAAATTCTGACGAATTTTTCGCAGCAATTGCCACTTTATATTGTCTAAATATAGTTTCATATATAAGAAACTTGTCCAAAGTTATAGAGTATTAAATAGGTTTGACAAAACTTTGGTGCTATTTTTTGGGGGGGCTTAGCTTTGAGAGAGGTCTTATTATATGACTGGAGATACGAAAACACTTAATCTGTGCCTTCAAAAGAATTCCTAGAGATATATCGATCGACTTGTTGCTTCATTGAATTTTAAATCCAAACTAGATTTTCTTTAAATGTGTGAAGAATGGTGGCTCTTGTTCAAGTGTACAATCCACTGTTTGAACTTTGGATGTGCCTAACAAATATGAGTCTATGGAAGGAGGTCATTATCCATAATTTTTTTTATATGATCTCATTTTGGTACCACAATCATAAGTTGTATTGCACCAACCATTGATCAAGGTGTAGCCACTAAATATATTGATGTTATCTATCTACAATAAAACAACACAAGTAACTTTCCATACATTTGTCTTTAGTGAGAAAACCATGGGCCTCTCTTAGCTAACAAATTTCTAGTTGAGATTTAATATCCACAAGTATATTCTCATCATCCTTCCAAATATCTCTAGACCGGTTAATGGATTGTTTTTTTGTTTTTTTTAATTTTGATGAAACTAAATGGGGACAGATTCTAGATATGATATTTCAAAGGGTCTCCATGTCTCTTTGAATTTCCCCTAGAATAAAGGGTCTCCATGTCTCTTTAATTCATTCAAACCATAAATGTTAGATATGATGCCAATCAATTTTTATTAGCATGCATTTCTAGAAAATTTTCATGCATAACAAAGGTGAAAACATAAACTTTATTTTGAAAGTGAAACTACAACAAAAAGTGAGGGATTTAAGAAGTGCTAGTGGGTGAGAACCAATGAAAATGAGCTTGTGAATCCAAATTTTTGAAACTTAAAGTAAACCAAAACACAAATTAAACTCTTGTGATGACTCTCAGATAAAACATTGTTTTTATTTCTCTTCCTCAAAGAGTCCTTCAAAACATACACACTAAATAAAATCACACTTATACAATTAATACTATCAACCTTCAACGTCAAATCATAAAAATATTTACATGATAAGAAGTATTCTTCAAGGAAATAGGTTCAATATTGAATGTCAATTCTTCAACATCTTGCTGCAAAGTATAATTTTTTTTATCACAATGTCTTTACAATCTTCATGAAGCCTGTGTATTCTCTTGAGATTAGTGATGAGAGTAATAGCCAACCCAATGTGTTCCCTAGAACTATATGCATGAACTAACGCTTCATCAATCCCTATAGGAATCTAAGGTTTCTTTCACTCAATATATATGGACTCGTATCTACCATTACTGGATGTAAGGAAAGAACATAAGAAGTACTAAACAAATGATATATCTCAATAAATTATCACATAGAAAACTCTACATTATTAAATAATCACATAACAATTCATAAACATTAAACATAACCAGAATTGATGGCTATATAAACTATGCTAAAAGGAGCAATCACACTTGATCTGATGAAATAGTCAACATAATTGGAATTGTTTCCCCTGCGTGTTTTTCTTCAGCTATATGAACCTCTGTTTGTCTTGAGCTTCCCTCACTCGACGAAGAAAGATCTTAAATTACCTGGAAAAAAAAAATCAACCTCCATAAATATCTACAAAATCAATACAAGTTATATTTGTAGCGCATTATTTACTCTAAGATGCAATTTTATGAGAGTGTCAGAACATACCTGAATGAACACCTCTTGGTTTTGAGAATAATTTATTGGAGCCACATATCTAATATTTGATCAAACTTTCTCCCTTGATTTGAAGTAGAAACAACGAAGTCAACATTGACTTTGTTGTTGCTCCGTTGGATTGAGGGAGGTTTATCTAAGATTAAACAGATCCAATAAATTATTCTCTATTGAACAAGGTCAACCACATGAAGATAGAATATCTTGTGGCCCTCCCCCCTTGTTCACATCACTCTCAATTCACCATTACCCAACATATAAATCCATTGAAATATTTACAGTAAAAACGAACATATATACATACCAATATTCAAAACTATTTACAATGAAATAAAATGTTTCCTTGATCCATTTGGAGTGAGCTTAATTGTCCTAAGAGAAAAGAAAAAACTATTCCATAACATCATACACTGCATTAAAGAGATTTACATCTAAAACTAGAGAATGGAAATTGATGGGAAAAGAGGCTTTATTCTATTCCATCATATGACTTGGTTGGATTATTAAAATGTACCTGTAAACATCATATAACTCATATGACTTTGATATATAAGTGAAAACATGTTATTTTTCCAATATATAATCACAAACTCACTCAAAATACTAAAATGAATGATTTGGAAAATAATAGGCCTAAACTCATATGCAATCATGAAGATGGTCTTAATGTAAGGCTTGGGGAAAGAGGAATATAGTGAAAAGTGAAGTAAAAGGTTGGTAAAAGAATGGCATTTTGGCGAACCAACAAGTACAAAAAGAGTATTTTATAGAAAATATATTTTATAAGTAGTTATTAAAAAATTGTACATCATCATTTAGTTTTAGCCGACCTCTTATTCTTAGGTCTAAAATTCCTAAGAATTTCATCAACATCTATGTCTTTGTTCTCTAGGTGCTCTTCAAAATCTAATTGTGATTGTGTCCTCTCACGCAGAGCACTCCTGGTGATAGGGTAATAATGGGGTAATGGAGGTAGTTGTGATGAGGAATCACCTACAAAAGATACAAATCTAAAATTTAGATGGCCAATTTTTAAATATCATTGAACTAGTCTAGGAATATTAGAAAAAACACCAAGGTTGGCAGAGGTGGTTGGATGGTAAAGTTGTTCTTGCAACGAAGGTGAGGTATTTTTCTCAAACCCGAGCAAGGACATGGTATAGTCACAGAACAAAGATTAATTGGTTCAAGCCTGCATATCTTGTCCCCGAATGGGGCGTTATTGCTTCCTAGGTGTCAACCGGAACGGACAGGTGATTGCCACCATGGTGTCAGCCACATGACAGGAGTGTGCCATCCCCTCCCTCCACCACCATGCATTTAAATCTATGTTGATATAACCAGGGCTCCATTACCCCTAGTGCACCCTGCTTTGGCTATCCATCCTCTCGATGGATCAGTTCAATGGATCAAACTTTAATTTTCTCATGTGCGTCTTCCTCCATCAATGAGTTTTGCACCGTGAACTTCACCAGGTGCGCTTGCAAATTCATTCATTCTTAGCCAAGTCCTCCTGTGGATTGTGCTCCCCCCTGCTGTTCCTTAGCTACCTCTTCTTCCTTCCTATCCTCGATCACCTTCATCATGCCTCAGTCATGCTGAGACAAAGGGGGAAATCCAGACATGGTTCGACTTGGCAACCCAGTGGACCAAGCTTGGAACTCAATCCCCCACCCACACCCTCTTCACCCTCTTCGCCTTCCTCTTCGACGAAGTCTAACCATAGCCTCAATAGTCTTCTGCCCCTCTCCTCACCATATCCATGCAGGATTGAATGGTTTGACCTCCTAGGCAATTCCCTAGGTTTCCACCCAGTGCTAATCTCATACTTGGCCTCCACCTCATAGCCAACTCCATTCCTTCCTCCAAATTCGCCTACAAATTCGCCAGTCCATTCCCCCCAGCCCAACCTCAATACACCCAACCTCAGAGTGAAGGATTTGGTGCCAGCCATGGAAAAAATATACAGCCGCCTCAATCCTACACCGACTGTGCATCCTTCTCAAAATTACAATAACACCTTGCAATTCTGCAAGGCCTAGTCTTCGAATTACGACAAGGTTTGGATGATATGTGCTTCAATATGGAGATATTGTATGGGAAACGAACACAATTCATGCAAATTATCACAACATTACAAGGAGTGTGCCACCCCACAGAGTAAGGGACAACTACAATAGAGAATGAAAAATTGATTCTGGCACTAGCCGCGCACGAGATTCCGGAGGAGGAAGCATCACTAGTCGATGAGGAGGCAACATCGATCGTGGTTCCATCGCTCAATGCCATCTCCCTGGATGCATGGACACATTACAAGCCTTCCACCTGAGCTACAAAGGTGTCTCACTGCATGGTTAGCTCGATATTTAGATTTTGTTTTTCCACCTGGTGCCTATAGTTATATTCAGTTGGTTTTACTTATGTCAGTGTTAGAAGAAAGGTTAATTTGGGTACCCCCTGAGGGTGATGTAATTTTTGTTGCTAGTTGTTGTATTATGGTTTTATTAGGACTGATATTTTAATACTTTGATTTGTGACCTTTTAGGTTGGTTGAATTGGTTTCCCATCGGGGCAATTCAATTATTACAGCCAGGTTTAAACCGCTGATACTGTAATTTTTTACTTTGGAAGGCTTCTTATAAAATCTTACTTATAAAAAAACATAATTAAAAAAAACACCTGCAACGTCATTATTTACCTAGTGCACTCATCGACACCATTGGAATGGCTTCCCCTATCTTTCTCCTCTTCAACTATACGACCCTCATTTAGAACATACTCTACTATTGACACCACAAACTTTATAAGGACAATCATAAATGTATAAAGTAAAAAAAATAGAAGTCAAAAATGTATAACTATGAAATTATTAAGTATATGATTAAAATACATCCATATTACCATCATGTGCCTCGGTCGTAGCACCATCAAGGGGATACACCCCAGTGGAATGGGACTGCATGGGAGAACCATCTTCTGGTTGCAAACCGCTATCAACACACTGCTATCAAATACTAGTGTGTTGGTTGACAATGTTTCTCCCCTCATTAAAACAAAGTTGTAACACATTAAATTTATCGATGATAGCAAACATGATTGTATTATATTAATAATAAAGTTTAATTTGGATTGAGTTTTATTTACCTTATCCTACAAAGTGGTTCTTTGTAATTGCCCCAATCTTTTTCGGTGTTCAACTACAACTTTATAGTCGTACTTGTAACCGAGTTGGAGGTCTTCCTCTATGATTTTAGTACTGAATTCATCACCATGCATTACATAAGAGTATGCATTTTTAATGTTATTCATTTCAATTACCTAAAATTTTGAAGGTGATAAAAGTAAGATATTTGGGTACTTACAATTCGTGACTGCAACTTCAAGGATCCTCCCTAGCCTAGCTTGTGTTGTCCACATTTGGCAAGCCTTTCTTTCATTTCCTTTCTCGTTTTAGTTAACCTATCAGCAAAAGTTTCAAGTATGTTAATATATACCACAATTTTATTTACATCTAAAAACAATTGAAGGTATTGAATTGAAATTGTAATTTACCTTCTGGGACCAGATGGTGTTTTTCCTTCATCTCTCAATTTCTTCTCTTTTGCATCCTCAATGAGGGCTTTCCACTCCCTCTCTAGAATCATCAGAGGATGCTCGTACCTATCATTTTTTTTCAAGTGTTTCCTAAAAGTTTCTCGCATATATTTTAAATATTGGCCAGTTGTGGCGGTGGCCAAGGTCTTATTAAATGTGTCTACACCAAAAAGGATTTCAAGATAATGCATCAATTATTTTTTGAGATTGGAATTCTGAGAATTCCACCTCTCCCGTATGGTGGGCCCAAAAATAAAAAACGACTTATTCTCGAAGGACCCAAAAATCAAGACAATGGTTGGTTTGAATGGACCCAAAAATCAGGACGTTTAATGGCATATATTCATCAGTCTGGATTTTAAGCCTGCAAATGTTTTTCATAAAATTAATTAAAAATCAAAGGGAAATTTTTTATAAAAATCCTTATTCCATAAATTCATAAATTGTTAAAGGGTACACTCAATATGCACGCCCCAACACAAAGCTACGAATTATAAACACCAATACTCATCACTAAACTAAAAAACATGTAAATTTGTTAAAGGGTACTCCCAGTATGCATGCCCCAACATACATTTGTGAAATATAAATGCCAGTACCCATCACTAAACTCATAAATTCATAAATTTTTTAAAGGGTACTCACAATATGCACACCCCAACACAGATCTGCGAATTATAGATGCCAATACCCATCACTAAACTCAGAAATTTGTAATTTATTAAATAAGAGATAATACCAATATCAATGTTAAATTACCAGCGTATTATCAACGACGAATCCATATATAATTCATTTTAAATCCCAAGGGGATAATCGATTCATCCCCAATCTATTTCTGAAGCAAGGGAAGGTAAGATTTAAGATTGGGTTCTAACAATACCCTTTGTTACGACAATAAGTCTATGAGGATAAATAAAAAACAAAAATGGTGACAACCCAAGATGAAAACTCCTTTATATCTAATTCATGATTTTATTTTGAGCGAGAAGTAACAATTGGAACCGACATGTACAATTGTCTATTCCTTTATAGAATAGCTATCAACCAAAATTTGACTAAACAGAACCAATCTTTCCTTTACATGGGAACCACCAATCTAAATTTAACTAAACATATATGGCATGTTCTAATTTATTATTCTTTTATGCAGGAACAATACATCTAGAGTGTTGTTCCATATATATTCTCTTATGTTATTAGGAGTTGGAAATGTAGTTCAGGTGCATAGTACTAGATCTTTTAAGTCACATTGCAATCCCATGAAAAATAATGTCATAAAAATTTAAATGTAGATTTAATGTAGAAAGTTGTTTCATATAATCTAGGGTTTCCTCCATGGAATATGAAATGTGAAATTTAACAATCAATACAATAAAATAACATAAGTACTGTAATCGGTGCATGGGCTTGTTGATGCTCTTCTATATTTGTCCATCCTTCTTGATCTCTCTTGATAATCGCTGAGACCTCACCGATACCCCCCATCAATTGTTTGTACCTCAAGGGAATGATCATAAGAACATGATCCCCTTTCACAATAAAGCATTCCATGCGTCTATGGAATTTTATTTTGATCTTCTCACCTCTAGTTGATCACTGCCTGTTAGACCTACTAGATGTCTCACTTTCCTCTATTATACCTGAACTTCCTTCACTAAATGAAGACAGATATGAAAAATATATGTTTCCTTGTATTTCCTCTAACACCATCAATAATGGAAAGTGACTTTGAGATATATTTTATGCATGATATGATTTCCAAAGAATGTTGAAACTTGTGGCATAAGCTTGATATATTTTCTCTTTAATTGCCTAGTGGATTAGGGTTGTTAAGAAGTGAAATATCATCTATTGTTGTTATTGTTTTATTATATTTCATATCATCCATAAGGATGTAAATTATCAGGAAGTATATCTGGGAAACTCTAGGAAAGAGGTAAAATGATATCGAATAAAGAATAAAATATGCAAGCAATAATGACAAAGATTACATCAAAACAACAATAGAATTGAAAGGAAATGCATAAAATATGAATAAAACAGATTTGAGTATAGATAAAAATGGATTGTTAAGGTTCAAGAACAAGCTATATGTACCTAACTTTGTTGATTTAAAGATAACAACTCTTGACGAATTGAAAAAAAGCTGTATTTTGGTCATCGAGTATACCAGAAAACAATAACAACCTTAAGAAAACTGTTTTATTGGCCTAACATGAAGAATGAAACAGTTGAATATTTCTCTAAATGTTTAGATTGTCAACAGGAAAAGGATGAGCATCAACATCCAACAGGTATGTTACAACCTCTGCCTATACCCGAATGCAAATGGGAAATTATTTTGATGGACTTCATCACATGTTTTCCTAAGACTCAAAGACAAATGACTCAATCATTGTAGTGAATGATAAACTAAGTAAATATGCACATTTTATACATGTGAAATATACTTACAAAGTGATTAGTATCGCTGAAATATTTATGAAAGAAATTTTTAGGTTGCATGGAATTCCTAAAATGGTGATTTCAGATAGAGATGTCAAATTTACATCCAATTTTTGGAAATAATTGTTTGCACGTTTGAATACTAGCTTGAATTTGAGCACAATTTACCATACGCAATTGGATGGACAGACTGAATGGACAAATAAAATTATCAAATACATGTTGCGAATGTACGCAAGGACAAATACAATTAAGTGGGAAGAGTATCTACACTTAGTTGAGTTCTCCTACAACAATGGTTATCAAGCTTCAACTAGGATGAGTCCCTTCGAAGTATTATACAGAATGAAATGCACAACCTTGATCAGTTGGGATAATCTAGTTGACAGGATTATGATGGGACCAAAAATGCTACTGGAAATGGAAATAATATTAAAAAAGGTAGAGAAGAACTTGAAAGAGGCACAAGACCAACATAAAATATATGCATATCTAAAAAGAAGATATTAGGAATGCAAAATTGGGGAACATGTATATATAAAAGTAAAGTAAGAAGAAGCTCTCTAAATCTAGTAATTTTTTCCAAGTTGGCACCAAGTTTCTGTGGCTCCTTAAATATTTTTACTCAAATCGGACCCATGACATATCAACTGACACTTCTTTCAAATTTAAAAGTTCATAATGTTTTTCATGTTTCTTTATTTAAAAAGATATATTCATGATCCTACTCACATCATTGATTGGAACATTGTGTAGGTGGAACCTGAAGGCAAGTTCCAAGAAAAACCTATGTGCATTCTAGGAAGGAAACAAATAGTACTTCGAAACAGAGCCATCCCCCAGGTAAAAGAGCAATGGAAGCACTTTAGTCCTGAGGAGGCCACTTGGGAATTTGAAGAACATATGTAGAAATCACTTCCAATCCTGCTCCGAGAAATGGATGAACATTGAGGATATTGTTGTACTTAAGGGGGAAAAAATGTGATATCCTCAAATTATTAGAAATGAAATTCCAGGTTGAATTTAGAAATAAATTTCCATGTATAGAAAATCTGAATTATAAATCTATTTCAATTTATGGAAAATCTAAATTTAGAATTTTTTATTACGTAATTATTATTTTATGACTATTGGGAAAATATTTGACTTTCCCAACTTTCCTCTTTTATTGGACACATGTATGAGACAAACTTTTTAATAAATTAAATGTTGGAAGAGAAATGGAGCAACTAGATTTAAAATAGTTGACTATAACTCTATGAGTGGGGAATGGGTTTGAGTTAACTCAAAGCTAATTTTTATAAGTGGCAGAAGTTCAATTTGGACACTAGTAGCCCACAAAAATCAGGGATTTGTAAACTGTGAATTTCCCAAGGAGGGAAAGGAATGGAAAGTTCTAGGCAAAAGATAAATGCAACATATGTGGGAGGCAGGACGTCGTTTATTATGTTGGGGAAATTGAGAACTATTTGGTTGTTATGAGCACATGTGGTGGAGGTAAATCATTTTTTTGATCTGTTGAATGTGACAATAGCTAAGGAGAATAATTTAGTTCACCCTTAAGGAGTCATGGTCAGGCTAGAGGGTGATTAAGACAAGTGATTGTAGTTGTTCTGTTCTACAGTTGGGTGGAATGTGGTTGTTCCATTTGTTTTCTCAACATCAATATTTCAAATATGTATCTCAACTATGTACTTTATTGTTGATGTTATATTATGGATAGTATCTGGTTGTTAAACTATTTTAAATTTTATAATTATAAGTAAAATCAGTTTAAATTGGATTTTACACACATGTTAGATTGTGTCTTACTACTATGTAAGAATACGTGTAGTGGTGATTTAGCTGAAGTATAAATGTTTAGTATATATATGTGTGTGTATATATATATATATATGTGTGTGTGTGTGTGTGTGTGTGTGTGTGTGTGTGTACAAAGAGAGAGAGAGAGAGAGAGAGAGAGAGAGAGAGAGACTATGTGAATGTGCATTTGTGCCATTATGAACCTATATTCTTATTTTTTGTACATTATTGTGCAAAATCAAATACTTTAGAGAGAAAAGTGTAAACAGGTTGTAATGTATACTCCTATTATGCTGAGTAGAAAGAATAAAAGTCCCAAATACATTCTTTCATCTATTACCCAAGGAAGATATTTGATACAAGGAATTGTAGAATATATGCCATAATTTAAATTATTACAATCAATAGGTCATTGATCAAAATATTACAGTTTGATTTCCTTAGACATAAGAACTCCATAGCTAATCTAAATAGAGATTTTAAAGTAATACTTGAAATGTCTATGAGTGTGCATGAACTAGTGGAACAAATATGGAACTCAAATACCTTTTATGGACAATCATTATTTTTCACCAAGTGCACAATTATTTTTCTTTCAACCTACAAAGCAGTAACACAATAGTATTAGCATCTTATTATTAACATTAAATAACAATATAAATGAAAGAGTGAAAGCATACTTATCGGAAATCATGATTGATTTCCATAGAGTTAGTATTTCTTTGCAACGTAGTCGATCCACAACCCAAGAGGGGGAGTAGGTGTGTAATCCATCTGATGGGTTCCCTCACAAGACAAAGGGACCCATCATCAATTTATATACCTGTGAAATTACTACTCGCGTAAGTAATAAAGCATAAGTAAAACTTCTATTTAAGTTCTAGATATTATAAGATATAGAGATAAGATATATATACAATAGGAATACCAACATAAATCAAGAGTAGAGTTATAATAAACAGTGAGTATTACTTTGAAGAAGAATACCCAAACCTCATACAGAGGGCCAAAGAATATTGTGAGAATTAACACTCCAAACATAGCTACCTTTATGCACAGATGAGTATAATACTTATAGTAAAGAAAATATTAAGTATGAACTAAGGACACAGGTTTACCAATTGTGATTTGGATATATTTATACAATTATATATAAAGAACTTTAAATTGTGAAACACAAGAGAGGCGTAGAGGTGGTGATCCGGGTGTATGAAGATTCTAGTGAGGACCTAAGTCTTTTTTTTTTTTTAAATCGAATGAAATCCTTGGTTTAATAAAAGAAGAATACCTTGTGCATTTTAAATAGAGTTGTCGAAGGCTCACAAGACCCTCAAGCTTGTGGACGAATTTTGAACCATAATCGTCATGCTAGTATTAAAGGGCATAGTTGAAATGGTCGTGGGTGTTTAACGGAGACAGAGCACCATATTTTTCATCGGTAAATACATTCTTTAAACAAGGACTTTATATAAAGAGGCGTTGTTGTAAATTTCAACGATTAAGGGATTTTGATCTTGCCCTATAAATTACAGAGTGCAATTATAAAATCACAAACAGGGTTAAATAAATGAATCCTGTAACAAATAATTATGTGAGTAAATTTTTACTCATTAGGTATTTAAAACTGTCAATTAATTTTCCTTACACAGTAACCTCCAGAAACAAAGAGCATGGGTTATAACGACTTTGTATAGACTTAAAAACCCCTCATGAGAAGACTGCAGAGAGTTTAACTTATAACCTTTTGATGACAACTTGATAGGGGAGGAACCCTAAGATGTGGGTTTAAAGACAGATAGACAACATAGGAGTAAACAAAATGACAACTTGAGAGTTAAATTTCAACGTGATTTAATTATTATAGGTATCACCATGGAAACCAAATCAAGTATAGTTGAAGGCACAATATTGTATGGTTATTATTTCCACAGAGAACATGCATTTTCATAAATAGAGCAATATTTTATGTGGAGAACTCGTGTTTGCATAGACAAAGAAATATTTCCACATAGAACACACATTTGCATAGACAGATTAATGTTTCCACAGAGAACACACGTTTTCATAGGCCGAGAAATATTTCCACAGAGATCACGCGTTACATAGAAAAAGTAATGTTATCATAGAGAACACGTTTTTGCATAGACAAAGAAATATTATACATCAAGCATGCATATCATAGACCAATGAATTATGATGCATAAAACATAATAGGTTACATGAATAAGGAGTGGTACAGAGCACAAATGCAAGGGAAATGCATAATCTAGTAAACCCATTCAAAAATTGTATTACAAATATAACAAGGTACTTATCGCACTAATGGAGTGGCTTGACACCATGATCGAACACCATTACAGATATGAATAAAAATTTCAGTTGCATACAATGCAGAGACAAAGTGTTTTACAAAAACAAAGAGGAAACTATGAAGAACGGTTGATACCTCGAGCCCATCACTAGTCGAATAAACGTGATTGTAGCCCCAGACCTCTGCCATGTTAATCGAAGGAAGTGGAAATCCCACATTGGTCAGTTCCCCGTCATGACAGTTATGGAGGGTACTGGAAAGACCTATCACCATTAATGGGTCGCCCAAAGTATAAATGAAAATAAGATAGAATAGCCTAGGTTCAGTCTTGACCTGTCGTCCACCTCACCTTCATATCCAAATCACTTAAATGTTGAGTGATAGGTTTAGAACCAGGTATCGGGTGGATTCATGTTAACTTGCATGCTGGGTGCCAACTCCTTGTGTAATATGTAAATTGTATGCAACTTAAAACATAGCCCTTGATACTATGGGAGTATTTCAATCATAAAATGTTATAGTATGGCAAGAGTTATGGTTTGGACACATTAATTACCTTGTGTGTGGACTCTAAACTATGACATTTATGTATCCTAGGTTGTTAGGGTCATCACCTGTGTTATAATATATTCCATTATTACTATGTAAATAAATTCATGTAAGAAAACTATAACATAGGTTTACAACATGCCAAATATGGGTAACATAGTTAAGAGTTAACCCTAATATTCTATGAGATGAACCCTATGCTATGGACCTTGGTAGTCATAGTTACCTTTTTATTAATGCAGTTAAATATATGACTTTAAGTTCAGTAGTACAAAAAAATTTGATTATGAGTTAATCTAATGGAGTTTCTTTGTTTTATTTTAATACTAGCAACAATAAGCTCTTTTGTTGCACCGCAAACCTCCTACAGACTATTATTATGGATATTCCAATAGAGTAAGACATTTATATATATAAATAGTGTCTTCTATATATAAGAGAAATACCTTCTTATGTCACGAACAATCAATTTTATAGACTTTAATTCCCTTATCAAAAAAAATTTAAAATTTGTGAAATTTTGGGTACATTACAGTACAGGATGATGGGCTCGAGATCATCCTCCTTATTGAGAATAGAGAACAACAACATCATTCCCTCTATTCCTTCATTTCTTTGCACCAATATGGAACTCTAGGGATTTCTGCTCAGGGGTGACTCAAAATATTTCTCCCAATGGAAAAGAAAAATTTAGGTTGATAAAGAAGCTAAATCTTCAGGTAACCACACACATTCATTCCCTTGCAAATTTAACTTAGTTTATTGTTTTCCTCTCTAGGTTTAGTTTTTGTAGAAGCAAGTCTATCTTCTGGGATGTCTACATATACTCTGGTTTATTTCTCTAATATTCCTTCCATAGTCCTTAAAGGTATTCAATACCAGAATTTTTCCAAAGCACTAGATACCATCACTCTCGATTTCAAACCAGAAATATTTTCTGGCCCTGTAAGAGTTGTCATGTTTTCTCCTATTCCTGTGTTTGTGAAATACATACTCACAATGTAGAGAGGAATTTATGTTACTTATCCTTTGTAGTTTATTATTTGGGTTTTAGATCCTCTACGTGTCTTTGTTAACCTTGATAATTAAATACACTTTGGATCCACGTCCTGGGAATAATTCCCTTACCTATCTATTATGGAATTAATTCCCTTACCAATGCAGGTATTTCCCATTTACTTATTTCTAAACTTGTATATGCTTAGATCAACAAAATTGAGAACATTGCATATTTGTTACTAATTTTTAATTAATTGAATTAGTAATTAAGTTCTCGTTGCTTGATTGAATTAGTAATTAAGTTCTCTTGCACCATGGAATTTGTGTTACAGGTGATGGTTTATTAGAATAATTTTGTGCCTTCATTATCATTGATGATGTTGATTTAGATTAGTCGGGTTGGACATGATTGTTGGGTGGGATGTAGACACCTCATTGTTCCTTAGAACAATTGCCATCATTAAGACCTTAAATGGTTAAAATCTATTGTAACCTGGAGGTCCTAACCTTGCAGGGTAGGTTGGGGTGGGTAGTATCTTATGTCCTTATTGTGATTGTCCTTATGATCCTTAAGTAGCGTTATGTTATCTGATGATTTTCCTTATGAGATGAGATGAGCGTCTATGATTTGTATTGTTTATGCATCATTATTAAATGTGGATTGCAATGATGTTGATTTGTTGTTAATTAATGTGTTAATACATCGGTATGCATGTTGTGGTTCATGATGATGATGTGTCTGTATTGTGTCATAATTGATGGTTAATGCATTGATATCGTTTTGTTATTTATGTGAAAGTTGCGTCGATGATGTTGTTATTTATTATGATGTTTTATTTACCTAACGCAACAATAAAAAGAAAAAAAAAATACTTATTGTGTGTTGCTTTCATTGTCGTAACGATGAGGGTCTTTACATATGGTATTAGAGTGGGTTCATCTTTGTGACTATGGATAGTCATGTCTTCCACTAAATTAAAACCTTGACTAATACTTAGCACTAAATAAAATTTGAACATGTACATGCGATAATCAAAGTTAGAGGACACCGCAGAGATTCAGAACATGGTGCTAGGGAAGGAGGTGTGACACCTCCATAAGCGTCCGCGCCCTAACAGTCTAACCCCCAATGGAAGGAACAAGTCCTTGGGCAGCAGGAGATTGTTGTAAATGATGTGGATGGTCTGACAAGTTCCTTCCAGGGAAAATCTCAGAGGCCTTGACTAATCATCTGTACTGAGATAATTCCAGGGAACCTGTACCCCTAATGGTCCACAACACGCCTCAACCAGTACTGGTAGAATTTACGAAGAACTCTAGAATATTAATTTGTCTAGTTCACGATTGCCATGGACGACTCAGCCATTTAGGCATGGCTAGAGAAAAAGGCGATTTGCTTCACGCTTCGCGGTTGCGACCTCCAACATGAAGGTCCACATGGTGGTATTTAGCTAAAGGGGACCTCTTTTGTATGGTGGAAGATGATCCTACCTCAGCTAAACATGTTCGTCGAAGCTTTGTTATGGGAACAGTTCGAGGAACGGTTCTGAGAGATGTACCTGTTATAGGAACTCATTGAGCATCAACTCAATGAGTTCAACGCCTTATGAAAGGGTGGTTGTACTGTAATATCCTCAAATTTTAGAATATTAAATTCTAAGTGAACTTTGAAATAAATTTCTATTTTTGGAAAATTCGGATTTGGAAATTATTTTCCATTTATGGGAAATCCGAATTTGGAATTTTTGTTATTGTAAATAATTATTTGATGACTGTTGGACAAATATTTGACTTTCCCAACTGTCCTTTTTTATTTCACACATGTGAAAGAAAAACTCTTAATAAATCAAATGTTGGAAGACAAATGGAACAACCAGGTTAAAAACAACTAACCATGACATATGAGTGGGGAACAGGTTTGAGTTACCTCAAGGCTGATTTTTACAAGTAGAAAATGTTGAATTTGGCCACTAGCATCCCTAAAAATCAAGGATTTGTAAAGATGTGAATTTCCCTAGGAGGAAAGGAAAGACCTAGGCACAAGGATGCATATAAAAACAACAGATGGAGGAGGCAAGATGTTTCTTAGTATGTTGAGGAAAACAAACTATTTTGCTATTATGAGCATTGTTAGTGTGAGGTAAAGGAATTTATGATCTATGGATGGTGACTATAACTAAGGAGGATCATTCAAGTTTCCCTTATGGACTGTTATCGGACTAATCGGTAGGTGCAGACACTAACTGATCTCCCTAGATCCACCTAGATCTAGAACAAAACACACCAGAACATGACGCTTTCCTTAAGTTTAGATATTGAATTTACTAACTAAAGAGGGATGAGTGACATACCGCTTAAATGTCCCTTCCTCCCGCCATCTCCATCCTAGCTCTGTTCCAATGCTCATACAATGATGATCCTGTAGAAGAATGAAACCAACCAAAGTGATAGCAATAGCATAAACTCAATATAAACCTATGTATGTGATCAAGGAATCATACAATAAAACACAACAAGCTTTGTAGGAAAGAATCATATTACTGTATCATATTAAATGTGAAAGAGAGATTACAACCATGGCCTTGATGTCGTAAGGTCCCTTCCAACTGTCCTTCGTTCCCCGCACACTTTCACTCCAAGAATTCTGAGAGCATAGATCTGATAATATTCAAAATCTATCTTGACAAAGGCAATTCTCAAAGCCACTCTAACCAAGCTAACAATCCCAAAAGCTCCAAATTTGACCAAAGCTACAAGCTAACTTTCTCCATGAGAACTCCTCTCCTTTTATAAGTTGAAGAGGATAAGGTGAGGAGGTTAGGATGATCCCACTAAATCATGAAAGCGAGTAAGATCCAAACCCTTCATATGCCACCTCACCATAGAAGTTTCTCCTTCTAGAAGATTTGAGAAAACACTTGTTTTTCCCACGTGTAGGCATTCTCGCACCCTGCCTATAGAGCAACCTGTGAACATCTCGCACCCTAGCTATGGTGCAACCTGTGAGAATCAACCATTCTCGCACCCTGCCTATATAGAAACCTGCGAACTTCCTTTTTTACAGGGTTTTTACAAGGGAAAATGCAACCTCTTTTCTCAGGAAAAGTTCTTCTCCCTTCTCTCTTCAGGAACTTAGGCCACTGACCCCTCTGAAGGAAATAGATAGGTTTACATCATTAATGGTCATAGGGATGATGAAAATAATGTGTAACAGAGAGCCTCCCAAAGTATGGAGTTAGAACAGAGTGATAGCTGAAATACTTTGTCGAGTGTGTGAAGGGAACAAGGAACAGTCGGTCAGAAACCTGCCAACAAACAAGGAAATATAGTACAATAATATATCATCACTGAGGTAGGCATTCCCATACTCAGAATGCAAATGAATCAAAGCATAAATGCCGACATGAAAAGATCCATGTCAAGTAAGATAGGTTATGGCCACCAAACATACACTGTGGATCCATGCCAATATGAATCAAATCTAAACATAGCCACCAAAAATACACTGTGGATCTATGTGTTAAAGACTCAAATTTGAACATAGCCACCAGACATACAATGTGGATCTATGCAACAGTACACTAAATATACTCCAATGCAACCTAGATCTGTCAGAAAATATCCAGGGTCTTCATCTTCGCCACTCTATAGTACCAATCTAACCATGTGAATACATGTGTTGAAGTTGAACATGGTAGAAACCACTTGATTACCGGTCATTAGTGTATATTGTTAACAAGTGCTAGGGAAATCACCATTAATGTCAATGACTCCCAAGGTACACTAGTACAATCCAACAAATGTGAATAAATGAGCTAAAGTCGAACACTCGACGGAATCTCCCAATCAGGGGTCAATAATGAAAACCCACTGTCAAAAGTGAGAAACCTGCCATTGAGGCATGCAAGTTCCAAGGTACCAATTGGTTTCTAAGTCTAATTCCTGGATAATGAGTTGAATTCGACAGGAAAAGACTCGTCACAGGAGGGCCTTAATGTATCTCACATCAATGACACGAAACAAGTAACAAGATTTGATGTAGATCAGAGCGATAAGTGATAAAGGACTGACTCAGGGATGGCCAATGCAATAGAAGGCTTTAAGACTGCAAAAATGGACTACGCAATAGAAGACTTTTCGGGTTGAACTTCTCTTTGAACATATTGATGACACGACAACTGTCTTGGAAACACTGAATCAACAACAGGGATCACATACCAATTTGTAATCTTATAAAGGAGTATGATCAGGAGACAAGTGAATTTTCCAACCTAGACACAAAGCGAGTGAAAGGGTGTCATGTTCAAAAGTGACTCTTCCATGAAATACAGGTTTAGACACAATTCTTTCCCAATTTTCCCCCCACCATTTCTGGTGAGTACGTCTTTATTTTTATGCAAGATTGAGGAGGATAACATATGCTTGTAATGTAAGCTCATCCTTCAGATGAGTCCTTGGAGTATGTTTTATGAACCCTAAGAAGGAGTGGTTCGGTGCCATTGCAGGTCTTTCGATGTTTATTTAACGAGTCCGAAGAAAGAAAACTCATGGGTTTTTCATGTTTAGAGATTCTGAAAAACACTTAAAGAAAACTCAGGTCCCATATGGGTCTTTCAATGTTTGTTTTATGAGTCAAAGAAAGAAAACTCATGGGTTTTTCATGTTTAGAGAGCCTGAAAAACACTTAAAGAAAACTCTCTCAGTTCCTTTTTTGTAAAGTAGTTTGATGAGACCGAAAAAGAGATAAACTATCGCTCAACAAACACTTTCTTCAAATAATTTAACGAGCGTAAAAAGAACAAGATCGCTCGGCAATCTTTTCATGTTTAGAGAGTCTGAAAAGAGCTTAAAGAGAACTCCAGGGGGTTCCTTTTTCGTATAACCTTTACGAGTCCAAAAAGGTGATAAAAGTATACTCAGTTACATTCTCATGTATTTACGAGCATGAGAAAGGACAAAGAATAAGCTCGGTAACTTATTCTCATGTATTTATGAGCATGAGAAAGAACAAAGACTAAGCTCGAGATTGTTTTCATTTTTACACAAGCTTTAAAACAAAGCAAAACTATGCTTGGACCTGGTTTCATTTTTACGCAAGCTTGAACCAGAGGAAACTATGCTTGAGGTAAGTGGTTTAATTTTTACACAATCTTGAACCATAGAAAAATATGCTTGCAACTTCCCAACGCATGGTTGGTACTTATCCCCCAGCTTAAGAAACTAGCGGCTCTACTTCAGCATGAAGTCCATAGGCTGGAAGTATTGCCCCGCAAGATTCATTTCATCCAACGACAAAGGTGGAGGAAATGAAGCTTCAAATACTAGACGAAGGACTTGACTCAAACAGAGAGGGGGGAAACTATTTCATTTTTTAACGAGCTTGACACAAAAACAAGAACTATGCTCGTAACCTCTGTTTCATTTTTTAACGAGGTTGCTACAGAGACACAAAAACTATCCTCAAGTGGTTTCATTTTTTAACACGCTTGAAATTAGAAAGACTATGCTCAAGTCTGGTTTCATTTTTTAATGAGGTTGCCTCATAGACACAAAAACTATCCTCAGAATCTCTTCTTGATCATGGGTTCCAAGAGGAAAATGCTCTGGAATGACACCATGTCAAGGGACAAAACTCGATCATGGCTTCCAAGAGTTCTTCACTAGAAGGAAGAAACACACTCTGCAAGGACACCATGTCTAGGGTCGCAACCAGAGTAAAGAGATCAGACTCTAACAACCCTATCGAAGAGATCACCATGTCAACTACTAGATCTCAGTCATTAGAAGTTGAATCCATGGGCGACAACGCCACATAATTGACCTGTGGCTGGGGCGATACCGTTTGCATATAAGAACCATTTAGGGGGGCAATCCAGGCGGGGTCAATGAATGAAAGTTGATCAACAGTCACAATTCTTCCATCGTGAGGGAAAGATATCACACAAAAAAGAGTGGACACAATAGATTTCATGGCATAGACATAATCTCGTCCAAGGAGTAAAGAAAAATCCAAGGGGTCTTGGACTACCATGACGTCAATAAAGACAATTTTCCCTCCCAAAGTTACAGGAAACTGAGGAAGGGTCCCTAAAGGTTGACTAGCTCTTCTGTTAAAAGCTGACAGATTCTACGTAACTGGTGCAAGTGGAGGACAACCCAAAGCTTTCCAAGTAAAAGAGGACAAAATACTAACAGATGAACCTTCATCTATCAATGTCTAAGGAATGTCCCGACCACAAACTTGCACTGTAATATGGAAAGGAATGTGAGAGGGAAGACGAGGTCCAGTTAGCACACCCCAATCAAAATGGATGGCCTCATTACTTGGAGGGGGTTCCATGGGAGAGGGAAGAATATCCCCCGCCATGGTAGATTCTGTATCAACAAGAAAAATGTGGGTAGTATCGGGTTTACTCTCTAGTGGGAGAGTAGGATCGACTGATGGAGAAATCAGATCGATCACTAGGGTTTCATTCTCCAAGAGGAGAATGGGGTCGACAGGTGGAAACGGATCGACCACTTGGGTTTCACTCTATAATGGGAGAGTGGGGTTGATTGAGGATGGGATCGGATCAACCACTTTGTTAGCACTCTCTGAAGGGAGAGTGGGATCGACTGAAGATGGGATCAGATCGACCACTTTGTCAACTAGTTTAATTAAGGACGTGACTAGATTGACGACATGATCAACCACATTGATCGGTGAAGGGGCTAGAGTGATCATGCCATCAGCTATTGGAGGGTCAAGAGTAAGCTTGCGATAAGTGGCTGGAAGTTGAGGCTATGAAACAGGTATGTCTTCCAGAAATTTCGAGGCTTCTTCCATATGAGGGCAAAGGTGAGTGAGACGACTCCCTTTGCATAACATGCATGGGAACTTGACTCTACTTTTCTACTTCCCAACAGTATCATGACTAATTGACGGGAGGTCATCAACATGTTGTTCAGAGGCTAATAACATAGGTTGGCGAGGATGTGTAGACCATGCTTCTATAACCTTGGATAGACCAGGGCATTCCTTAAGAAGATGGCTACCCTTACAAATCTTGCAAGGGTACTTGGGATTACGGGTTGTTTGGATGATCTTGACATCATCAACACTCCCAGCACGATTAACAGTAACTGGTTGTTTTCCAGCATGTTTGACAACGGTTGAATCTTTGACCCTCGCTTATCTTTCTTCTTCTTAATATTTCTTTTCTTCTTCTTCTTAGTCGCCAGGTTAATAGCTTCAGAAATTTCACTTGATGAAGAAGATGAAACGGAAGGTGACCTTGCAAGCGAAGAAGGTGAAGAAGACCTTACTAGTGAAGAAGGTGAAGGATCAACATGAGGTTGATGCTCTTGGGGGGAAGTGCTTGTGACCGAAGCACTTACTGCATTCGGGATTACCTGAGTGGAAAACAACCACACCGACATTCCAATCGTGAGACCTAGAAGGATCAAAGTAGGGATGTGAGGAGGACCAATGTTTCCATAAGAAGGAAAAACAAAAGGGTTCCCCTAGAGCAGGGGTTCCTGTTATAACCCTAAATTGCACCACACATGCTTACCTGGCATCAGGCCAACTCATATCCCTTCTTTGCCAAAAAACTACTGAACAACTCTTCTAAAAACTCCATTTTTAAAAAGTAAACGCTAGCAGGCCCACTATAGCCTTCTTGTATCGAAAAGAAAACGCTAGCAGGCCCACTACAGCCCGCGTTTACCTAACAAAACACAAAAGTAGGAAAGTTTCCGATGAGACAAAAATCTATGGGTCAGTTAACTGAAACTCCCGGCCATGCATGGTCGAGAGTTCGTCCAAAACCCTAGCTCCTTCTAGCCTATAAAAGAAGGGGTAGGGGTACTATTTGGAGAAGGAAAAAGATAGCAAAGAAACTCTACCCAATTGCCGAATCCATTTGTCCCAACCCTTTAGCCTTTCCTCAAACCTAAGAATAATTAAAGAAAAGTAGTTGGAGGACAAAGAAGAGGAGGAGCCCAGGATCAGGATCAAGGAACGGTGGCCAGTCTCAACATTGATTGTAAGTTGAGTCATTTTGAATATAATAAAATAATACTTTTCCCGTCCCAATGCATGAATTATATGTGGTTTTTGTAATTTATTCTTAATTTATAACCCTCAAGTAGAAAAGTAGCATGCATGCGTAGTGTTTTGTCTTGGTTGCAGGTGAAATTTGGAAGGAGCAGTGCAAGTAAGCGAGCAAGGCACAACAGAGGATCTACACCAAACATCAGTAAAAAGGTTAGTATTTCCTTTCCATGCGTGTATGTGAAAAAGGGGTTTTAAGTTTTGGGGTGGTAGGTTGAAAGTGATTTATTTAAGGTCATAATTTGCATGCAAGTCTGGCCCTAGCTTGCTAGTCCGTAGGGTATTATTTCCCAACAAAAGAATTGGCGACTCCACTGGGGATGATACTCTTAGGGTTTCCGGATTTAGTTGAGGCTTTTGGGTAGTTCAAAGGATTAGATTTTATGTTTCTTTGTTTGTCTGTTTTCTGTTAGGTCAGAGCTAGCAGGGAACCTGGTTCTTTATACCAATTTTTCTTTGACTGTTTCTTGACGATAATTATCGGGACACACAGAGGTACACGCGGCCTGCAGAAGGCCTGCACGCATGTAACCCACTCCCTAACCTTCTATAGCCCACGTTTGAATGCCTGCTGTAGAGGTTTCAGTAGGGTGTAGGAGTCAGAGAGCTTGAGAGGCGGTCCTCCTCTTCCTTGTCAGAATTATACATTCTCAGGGGGATTTTTGAATCCTGTCTGAGTCTTGCTAGTTCATAGTCTTGTTTCAATTTGCTTTATTGCATTTTGTTATTTCTTGCAGTTATTTTTCTTTTCTGTTAAGAAGAAGCAATCAAGCCTTCAGGAGACCCTCGTTATCAATACCAGAGGCCTCTTCCAGGTCTGGGTTTCCTGTGTTTAGTTTTGTCTTAGAGCTTATAACATAAACGCGGCCTGTGCAAGTGCAGCCCGTGGGTACCCACGCTCTGTTGTAGGTCAACACGTGTTTGCACGCGTGCTGTTTCAGTGACAGTAGCGGGCTTGACAGGTTGCTTTTCAATCAGGGTAGGGCAGTCATCCCTTCTTGTGGTGAGAAGTGTTCCTCTCAGGGGTTTGGGTCTAGGGTTGCATAGTCAGTAGGTTAGGGCCTCTTACCCTTAGCCTATTTTTTCTTAGTTGATAGTTGATAAAAAAGATAAAAAAGAAAAAAAATTGTGTTTTATGGTTTTTAGACAAGCGTAAGAATCGGTGCTTTTTTTATTGCCATTGTGTGTCTTTGCTCTGGTTCTTTGCGATCTGTGCTTTAAGCCATAATTTTTATTTTGTTTTCTTGGTTTTGTGCTTGTCGGCATTTTCCCTTTGTTGCTTCATTTAGCACTCAAATAAAAAAAAAATATGTCACTTTTTCATTTTCTTCTTTGTTTGAAGATTGTGTTGTTGCATCAATAGCTAGCGAGAAGCCTTTTTGTTCATAATTTTTGGCAGTGCATTTAGAGCATAAGTAGCTCATAGGTTGAGAGAAAATTTCTTTATGTTTGCTGCATGAAATCTTAGCAAAATTGAAAAGAAAAAGAAGTCTTTCTTTATGAAAAGTTGTTGATTTTTGCATTCAGTAAAAGTTTTTGTTTCCAACATTTTTCATTCGTTTTTGCTTTGAGTCTTTACACACCATTAGTTTCACCTTCATACCTTGTGACGTAAAAAATCCCATAAAAGCAACGCTAATTTAAAATCTATTAGACCTTTTGTTTGTAGGGTTCATACACTAGCTCAGGACTAGGGCCTTGGAATAGGTTGGAGAGGAAACTCTCCAAGGCCACTCAAAACCAAACATTGGAGTCTGTGATAGGGAGTGTAGAAGTCCAGTTACATGGAAGTTATCCGGGACCCCCCTCTAACACAGGGGATAAACATGAGCTCGCATGAGGAAAGGTAGCGGAGATAACCCCTCCAAAGCTGGACCAAGCGTAGTGGAGAACACATATCGAGGATTTGTCTTGGGATTCCGTCGTTTGCATTTGCCACGGAGCTTCGTGGATCTCGAATCCATTCGAGGTCCTCAGTTTTCTTCCGGACAATTTTTTCTCAATACCCTGGACAGGTTTCGGGCTTGATACCTTGCTCATTGTGGTCAACCCGACTATTGACTGTACCCACCTGGTGACTGTTCGCGTGTTGGCAAACTAGTTGCCAATCTTTTTTAGGGACATACACAGGTGACTATGGGGGTATACCACGGTACCTAGGATAGACATCGAGCCACACTTTGCAGAGTATACCCAGAGGGTGCTTCTGTTTTCGAGTTGCACTTGCACCGGTAAGTTGC
This sequence comes from Picea engelmannii, assembly GCA_009831015.1. NCBI lineage: Eukaryota > Viridiplantae > Streptophyta > Pinopsida > Pinales > Pinaceae > Picea > Picea engelmannii. The sequence continues at coordinate 84,056 of ML797932.1, read as the reverse complement.
TCTAGTGTTGGTTGTTGTAATTGTTCTTCCAAATAGTTAGTGATTGCTTGTCTTATCTCATAGGGGTTTCTTTTCTAGTGTGTGTTACTGTTTGATCATGTAGAATACCTTAGCGTGTCTTGGATATTATCACACAGTGGAGGATCCTGAGCTCTGCCGGTCACGAAGGCTCTTGGGCCTGTCGTCGGTTATACTAGAGCCACCCCCGCCACCATTGAGGTGGAAGCTAGACCAACAAGGGTCTTTCGAAGCAACCGGGTTACAAACCATTGTGCCCAAACAACTCCTGGAGGAATCAATCACCAATCTTGGCTCGGTTGAAACCCCAACCACTGATACTTGGCCATCGGTCATTGTACCCATCTAGTTTTATGAATGCCTGTCAGTGCCTCACACAATTATGGAACCAAACACTGTTACTTCCTCTGGGAATTCTTCCATTCCCACCACCGTTGCTACCATAGGAGAAGCATCTCCTAACTTTCCATTGTCGGTCTGAGCCACTACAGTCTCGACCGCAACTACATCGCATAGTGGAACGACCCCATCTATCGCGGCGGCCACACCTCCCTTCACACCTAGTGCGACAGGCCCTCCGTTCTCATACAGTATGCCTAGTTCAGGTACAAGTCCTGCACTCACTTACTCCACTTTACAGAGTTTGGGTCTGGGGGCAGGGAGCTCTAACGCTCCTCTGCAAGGTCAACTTGGGGGCATTCCTATCCATTTTAATTCTTTTCCTTATGCTGGAGGTCATATCTCTCCTTCGTCCCCTTCCCTTGGTGGTTTGCATCAACAGTCCACTGGGCAACCTGTACACATGAGTTTGTTTGGAGCCGGGAGTCAAGGAACACCTGCGCAAACTCTGTCGGTAGGTTCGTCACCGTTTGTCTGGAACAAGACATTTGGTAACAACACTTTCGCATCCACTCCTTTCCCATCTGGGGGCACTCCCATCTTTGGACAGTCTACTCCGGTGCAGGGTACTATTCCTGCGCCGGGGGCACATATAGCAGGACCTTGGAACTTAGGACAAGGATCTATTCCTTCCTCTAGAATGTCGTTCTGGGGTAATTCTTTCCACAGTGAATGGAACCCTGGAAAGACTTCTATGCCTCTCCCATCAGGACCGGCATGGGGTAATCCTTCCCAAAGTCCGTCAAACACGATGAATGCCCAACATCCTATGTCCTTTATGGGGAATCAGCCAATGATTTCTCCACAGATGCAAAACCCTTACGCTGGTCAGGGCCATGGTGTCTACCAAAATCCAGGCCAGTAGCCAAACTTTTCTTGGCAACCTGGTGCCAGTCAAACTCCAGGACCCTTTTTCCCAGGCTATCAACAACAACCCAAACTACCATTCCTGGCAACGTTACACTTGCTAGATTTGACAAGGTTGTTAAATGATCCTATTTATCATGATCCATGTTGGCCTCCTATGCCAACGAAGTTGCCTTCGGACATTCCAAAGTTCGAGGCCAAGCCTAACGAAGATCTAGGTGATCACGTGACTAATTTCCATCTTTGGTGTTCATCTAACTCATTGAAAGATGACTCTGTCCAGTTGCGATTGTTTCAACGCACTCTTATCGGGAGTGCTGGGAAATGGTACATTGAGCTTTATTGCTCACAATATTCTTCTTTTGGTGAACTGGCTATGGCCTTCCTTAACCATTTCCAGTTACCTGTGAGATACGACGCGGGCACCGAGCTACTTTCCAATTTTGAATAGACGATAGCGGACCATATCTTTGATCATATCCGAGAGTGGAGATGCTGAAAGAGTCTCATCAAAGTACCAGTTCCACCAACATTCCTGCTTGAGTGGTTCCTTAAGTCTTTAGTCCCTCAATTATCCAAAGATGTCGCGACTTCAGGAGTTTTCTTCAAAGAAGATGCCATCATGAGGGCTCAACAGTTTGAGCTTATCTATTCTTAGTCTGGTTTATTGTACAACATCCTGCCGGATGCACCGCGATCGATATTGGATAAAACTAGACAGACAACTGGGCCACATGCTGATGGTATTGTTGGTTCAACACAAACTAAGCCCACTGAGCAATTGACAAAGAAATTGCAATAGTTATCTATACAACACTCAGCGGCCAGCCAGACTACTGCTTTGGCTGCTCCTCCTACCCAAATGTCAGAAGTACACTCCATGCAGATGACTAACCCAAAGGCCACCCAACAGCCTGAAGGGAAGAAAAAACAACGAAAGAAGAGTAAGGGGGAGAAAAAACCCACTGATAATGCTGGCGAGGGCACCACAGAAAAACGGAAGGCTAGGTATCCATTCAACTTGTGCGCGGAAGACCACCCAACCCATCTTTGTCCTCGACTTGCAGAGGCCCAAAAGTTTGTCACATAGCAACAACAAGCCGTGTTGACTAATCCCTTTCATCATGGGCAAAATTTAACTCAAGCCTCTACAAGTGCCGAAGGGCGTAGCCAAGAAACCTGCCCTCCTCCAAACAACTCCTCATTCGCGAACGTATATATGGTTAGGGGTGATGCTTTAATAATGACTAGGGCGCACAACTATAGTAACCCAAGCGCCTCTGAAAAGGGTAAAGAAGCCGAGATCCCATCTCTTCCTCTACAGATCGAGAAGACATTGGGAGAAACAATGACACACATTCCAAAAGGTGCATTTAAGAAATCTTCTCACAACCCAAACGCAAGGGCTGCCAAGAATTACTCTGTGGTGGAAGATTTATCACAAACCCCTTGTGCAATGTCTGTTTTGGAGGTCTTCCAAAGCTGCCCTGCTCAGAGGAAAGCCTTGTTGACTGCTTTAGGCTCTACTGAGACTTGTAACCCAGGTACCATCATGTTAGATACGACCAACTTGAAACCTCATCTTCCTTACCACGTCGCATTTCAGATAGTAGTCGCTCATCCCACGAAAACTTTTACATGGAATATATTCCGCATGGTGGTCGATGAGTGTGCTTCGACTTGCGTTATGTCGTTAGCATGTTGGAAAGCCATTGGTCAGCCCGCTTTGTCTCCATCACCTATTCTCCTTACTGCGTTCGACGGTCGTTCTTTCCAACCACATGGCATCATTCCTTCTTTCCCTGTGCAGTTAGGAGGGAAGACCGTGGGCATTGAAGTAGAGGTAGTCGATGCTCCCCTCGACTATAACCTCTTGTTAGGTCGGAGTTGGACTTATGCTATGAAAGCTGTGGTTGCTACAGTTTTCCGAGTCTTGTTGTTTCCACACAAGGGTCGGATAGTGACCATTGATCAATTGTCCTTCTCTAGACCTGACCCAGCTTTGGGGGCATCCACGGATCCTATGATTGATAATCCTCAACCCGATGTCATTAACATCAGAGTTGGTTTGTACCCATCCCTGATGGGTACCTTTGATTACCCACCTCCTCATGATGATGTCAATTTTATATCGAATCACCACAAGGCTGAGATTTTTCATGTTTCGTCATTCCGTATGACTTACTTTGAGGATCCGTGGATTCTTCCTTCCCCATCAGCCACGATGGATGAGATAGGGCACTCCGACATGTCCATGCCTGTGTCGGCTGCTGAAGTAGCGTACTCTTTAGTCCAGCAAGCTTCAGCTAACCCTGATCCGACTCCCACACAAGAGTTGGATCCACTTCTAGAGCCTATTTGGGCTCAGGGTTATCTTGCTACCACCGATTCGTTAGACTTAGTCTTGCCTTCCAACGAAGTAGTAATCGAAACAATGACTAGTCCGGACAAACCTTGGGAAGATCTTCATCACAGATCATATTTCCTCCCAAAGTTAAGTCGAATCAAAACAGGAGAATTCACCGTGACTATGACTGGAGATAGGTCTTGTCATACTAATCCCTTAGCTACACACAAGATCTTTACTAAGGGTAATATGGCAACCATTGCTGAACTGATATCTATCAATATCTCCAGAACCCCTGGCGTCATAGACAATGTTTTCGTCGAAGCATAAAGGTCCCCCGAGGAGATTCCAAGCATTGACCCACAAAGTGTTGATCATGAGCTAACTTTGTTGTTTTTCAAGCTCGCTTTGAGATCTGAAAGCAACATCCGACGAGACTACATTTATGCTTTTCGATCTCGTCCGGATTAACTGAGAAAAGTAACCATTATGGAGTCTTCGTTAAGCCCTTTTCAGACTCCTTAAGGATGAAAAGATTGTCGAGTGACCTTATTTCTTCACACTCATTAAATTGGTCTAGAAGAACGTTCCTTAAACAGGTCTCCTTTTAATCCCTTTTCAGACCCTCTAAAAATGAAAAGATTGCCGAGCGATCTTGTGACCTTTCACGCTCGTTAAACTGAAATTTGAAGTCACGTCTGTCCGGCGGTAGTTTACCACTTTTTCAGTACGGACAGTCAACTGTACGAACAAAGGAATACTCTATTGAATTCCCATTCTTTAGAAGAGTATCCTCAGGTATAATTTTATTCCTTTTTCGGGCTTGAGGGACTAAATTTACGAAAAAGAAACCCCCCCGGAGTCCATAGTTAAGCTCTTTTCAGAATCCCTAAAATTGAAAAGATCGTCGAGTGACCTTATTCTTTCACACTCGTTAAAATGGTCTAGAAGAACATTCCTGACGGAGTCCATAGTTAAGCTCTTTTCAAACTCCTTAAAAGTGAAAAAATAGTCGAGTGATCTTGTCCTTTTCACACTCATTAAAATGGTTTTGAATTGATGTCTAGTCGGTGATAGTTTATCCCTTTTTCGAACTGACTAGACTATTGACGAAAAAGGTACCCCAATGGAGTTTCCTTTTATGCTTTTTGAGACTCTCTAAATAGGAAAAAACACTGAGCTCCCCTTCTCTGGGCTCATTAAACTTACATCGAAGGACGTTACCATTGTGTGTTCTATCAACCGCATTTGCATACCTTACCCATTAGCCTTGTAACAGTTTGCTTCTGCGTCTTAACACCTTTGGCCGCTGGAGGATTTTTCCCGAGTATTATTTCCCTAGAACATCAGTCTTGTCCTTGTGCCTTGATCTTGTATGTTTGTTGTGTTCGTTCCTCCATTGTAACGTAATATCCCTTTATTCTTTTTCAACCATTATCAAAAAGAACAAAAAAAATCAAATATACCCCAAAAAGAGGATGGGAAAAGTATTTTCTTTATTGGCAGCATAATGAGTCGCCCTTGGATGAAGCACATCTGTCCATTTGATCATCAGACTATGGGATGTAGTACGACCTTAGGAATCTTTGCTCGCTATATAGATTTGTGTCCTCCACCGTTTGGTTACTCTTCCAAACATATGGAGAGTTTGCGTTGCCTCCTGCTTCGTAGACTTATGATTAACAGATATGCTGCCTGAGTCTTATCACTTGTAGTGCTATTATCCAAGGGAAGTTTGTCACTGAGCCTGAGTCGGCCCCTCTGCAATATGTCTCTTGTCCGCATACCCGACCATCCTGAACGTCCAATCAGATGCCCTTCTGACCTCACACATTAGGGGGCATCTGTTATAACCCTAAATTGCACCACACATTCTTACTTGGCATCAGGCCAGCTCATATCCCTTCTTTGCCAAAAAACTACCGAACAACTCTTCTAAAAACTACATTTTTAAAAAGTAAACACTAGCAGGCCCACTACAGCCCACGTGTATCCAAAAGAAAATGCTAGCAGGCCCACTACAACCCACGTGTGAACGCTAGCAGACCCACTACAACCCGCGTTTACCTAACAAAACACAAAAATAGGAAAGTTGCCGACAGGACAAAAAGCTATGGGTCAGTTAACTGAAACTCCCGACCATGCATGGTCGAGAGTTCACCCAAAACCCTAGCTCCTTCTAGCCTATAAAAGAAGGGGTAGGGGTACTATTTGGAGAAGAAAAAGGATAGCAAAGAAACTCTGCCCAATTGTCGAATCCATTTGTCCCAACCCTTTAGCCTTTCCTCAAGCCTAAGAAGAATTCAAGAAAAGAAGTTGGAGGACAAAGAAGAGGAGCATCCCAGGATCAGGATCAAGGAACGGTCGCTGGTCTCAACATTGATTGTAAGTTGAGTCATTTTGAATATAATAAAAGAATACTTTTCCCGTCCCAATGCATGAGTTATATGTGGTTTTTGTAATTTATGCTTAATTTCTAACCCTCAAGTAGAAAAGTAGCATGCATGCGTAGTGTTTTGTCTTGGTTGTAGGTGAACTTTGGAAGGAGTAGCGCAAGTAAGCGGGCAAGGCGCAACGGAGGATCTACACCAAACATCAGTAAAAAGGTTAGTATTTCCTTTCCATGCGTGTATGTGAAAAAGGGGTTTTAAGTTTTGGGGTGGTAGGTTGAAATTGATTTATTTAAGGCCATAATCTGCATGCAAGTATGGCCCTAGATTTCTAGTCCGTAGGGTATTATTTCCCAACAACAGTTCCTTCATTAGTCATTCCAGGAACTGACGCCATTAAATAAATCCAACCTAGAGTCTGCTAGGGAAAACAAACAGCACATGCTAAAAATCTAGGAAGTAAGCAAACAAACAAAACCTTCTTACAATGAGCACACTAGTTGATGATGAAATCCAATGTCACGGGAACAAAGTAAGAAAGGGATGAGATAGAGAGGGTGGAAAAGTTACATTGACGACCTGTTTAATGGACTTACACCCTGGTGCAAGCTCCCACAAATAATCGTGGGTATACCCTCCAAGGAGCCCGAGTGAGTTTCCCTAACGTCGATTCCAGGTACCGTGAAGACATTCCCCTCCACAGTCACCTCGTGTAAAGAACCTAAAGAGATAGGCCACTAAGGTTACCAATTACTATAGTGATGCCTGGGGAAACAGTCGACAGTCCGATCCACACGCAAGGGCAGGGTATCTATCCTGAAATCAACTCGAAAGGCTTCCACTCATCATTGTGGGTATACCTCTCAAGTGACCCCCATAATACACATAATCTCTACACCAAGACCAACAAAGCAGGGTGAGTAACTCTGTAAGTCTCAATGTGACCTCGTGATTGACCCTTGTGTTAGAAGGGCTTCCCAAGAAAAAATGTAATAAGTGGATTTAACCGCTCCCTAACACAAGATTCTATGTTTGTTTGCAGCTTTGGAAAGTTTTCTTTCACACCTATTCCAAAGCCCTACAACTAATCTAATGTAGGTTTTCTACCAAGAAGATAAAAATGTCTAATCAATTTTTATAAACGCTTTATTTTATGGTTGTTGTTACTCAAAAGGAAAATGGCGTGGACAATATGGTGTTTTGACCGACTCAAAAATTATGCAAAGATATGAAGATGCAATCTTTTCATTTCGATGAAAGCTATGCTATGAGAAGGAGAAAACATTTATCATTCCCATATGCACAATGTCCCAAAATATATTAAACTCATCAATATCAAGATTCTCAAGAAATGAGAAAAAGGTATTGTACACCAATGCACGATTCATATCAAAAAATGCCAAGAATCATGCAATTTCGCTACTTCAAATGCAAGGATGACCCCAATCTAATATAAAGCAAGAAATAAAATCTTTTTGTTTCAAAAATTTCACTAAAAGCAATATTGAACTTTCTTAAAACAAAGAAACCCAAACTAAAAGCTTTCTTTTAAAGCAAACTATTCAGAAGAAATCTGATCTTTCCCTAAACAATTCTAAAGAAAACACATGCTCTGTAATTGAAAGACACTCAAAGAAAGAGACTAATCCTTCAAAACCAGACAAAGAAAAGATGGATAAAAGAAACTCAAAGAATGTTAAGAAGATTGTAAACAGATCAATATAGGCTCCAACAGTTCAATCCAGTTGTTCAAAGCAAAACCGGGCATCAAAAAATGACAAGACCCAATCCAAAAATTTTACAAACAAGTTCGCAGGTTGGCAGTGTATTACAGTGCGAGAATTAGGTATTCGCACAGGCTAGACATTGGTAGGGTGCGAGAAGTTCACACCTAACTGAACAGTAGGGTGCGAACATCAATGATTCTCGCAGGCCACTAAAGTGTACAGTGCGAGAATGCCTGTAAACAAGCAAAAATTTGAAAAAGGACTAAATTTGAGTGAACTTTCAGATCGAGAGAGTCTGGATGGATCTCCCACAGACTCAGAGACTAGAAAACAAGCAATCAAAGCAAGGGAAACTAGAATAACTAGGAAACAATATGATCCCCAATTGAGTCGCCAATTTTGTTATCGGACTAATCGATAGGTGTGGACACTAACTGATCTCCCTAGATCCACCTAGATCTAGAACAAAACACACCAGAACATGACGCTTTCCTTAAGTTTAGATATTGAATTTACTAACTAAAGAGGAATGAGTGACATACAGTTTAAATGTCACTTCCTCTCGCCATCACCATCCTAGCTCCGTTCCAATGCTCATACACTAATGATCCTGCAAAAGAACACAACCAACCAAAGTGATAGCAATAGCATAAACTCAATATAAACATATGTATGTGATCAAGGAATCATACAATAAAACACAACAATATTTATAGGAAAGAATCATATTATTGTATCATATTAAATGTGAAAGAGAGATTACAACTATGGCCTTGATGTCGTAAGGTCCCTTCCAACTGTCCTTCGTTCCCCACACACTTTCACTCCAAGAATTATGAGAGAATAGATCTAACAATATTCACAATCTATCTTGACAAAGGCAATTCTCAAAGCCACTCTAACCAAGCTAAAAATTCCAAAAGCTCCAAATCTGACCAAAGCTACAAGCTAACTTTATCCATGAGAACTCCTCTCCTTTTATAAGTTGAAGAGGATAAGGTGAGGAGGTTAGGATGATCCCACTAAATCATGAAAGTGAGTAAGATCGAAACCATTCAGATGCCACCTCACCATAGAAGTTTCTCCTTCTAGAAGATTCGAGGAAACGCTTGTTTTTCCCACTTGTAGGCATTCTCGCACCCTGCCTATTGAGAAACCTAGGAACATCTCACACCCTAGCTATGGTGCAACCTACGAGAATCAGGCATTCTCTCACCCTGCCTATATAGCAACCTGCGAACTTCCTTTTTCACATGGTTTTTACAAGGGAAAATGCAACTTCTTTTCTCAGGAAACGTTCTTCTCCCTTCTCTCTTCAGGAACTTAGGCTATTGACCCCTTTGAAGGCAATAGATAGGTTTACATCATTAACGGTCATAGGGATGACGAAAATAATGTGTAACATGGACTCATGGTCAGGATAGGGGGTGAACAGGGAAAGTGAACTTGGTTGTTTTGTTCTATGGTTAGGTAGAACATGGTTGTTCCATTTGTATTCCAACATCAGGTTTCAGATATGTATCTCATCTTGTATTCTTTGTCAATGTTATATTTATGATTGTAATTTGTTAGGAATATGATTTAATGTGTATACATAAATGAAATTAATTCTTAAGGGACTATATAATCATTTTTTCCTATGGTTTATCATAGTTAAATAATACTGAAAATATTGGTTGTTTGAGATATGATGGTGGTGTATATATATATAAAGAAATGGTAGAACTATTGTTATGTTCCTATTCACCATTGGACTATTGGTACATAACAATCACTATAGATAAATGGTGTAATAAGGAATAAACATAGATGGGTACTTATCAATTTGATAACATGTAAAAATAGATAAACAAATAACAATATGAATACATTCTTTATTACCATAGAAACATGGTGATGAATTCAAATATCTTACAAAATTAACCTTTGTATTCAATCTATCATTGTTCAAATATTATAGTTGGAATACCATAGATCAAAGACTCTGCAACCTCTTGTATTGTAAACAGAGTGCTAAGAAGTATACACAGAATCAATATTGTAACCGAAGTAATGTGCGTATAGATCAAAACGCGAATACCTTTTGAGCAAGATGTTTCCTTCATTCGATTACCTTAATTTGAATAACCTGCAAAGGAAGAAAAATGAGGGTTTAGTAAACTATGCTAGCATTTTAATTATGTGGAAAACAAATAGTAGAATAAGTCAAGGAAAAAACTTATCTGAAGTTCTAAATTAGATCAATTGTTAGCATTAACAATTAGGGTCAAAGCCCAAAGTTCTGAAGTCTCGAAGAGGATATACATCGTATATCCATGGGGGGGAGTGTTTACCATTGGATTTAACCAAGGAAGGATCCAAATCATAAGGTTAAGCCAAGAGAAGAAGTTAAGAAAGTTCAATAGTTCAGCGTTCGGGAGAAACAGGGTATGCTAAGGTGAAATCTCACGAAGCCTGAAGTCCTGAAGTGACATGGATTGCTGACGTCATTGTTGACTTGGAATTGGCCGAGTGGGTGCCATGTGTCACTTAGATTTGTGACTTACATGTACTTGAAATGCCAATTTCATCTTGACACTTGGCATCATCTGATTGTGCCACATGTCCTTGCTAACAAGATCTGTTGACGTAGATCTCATGTCGTGGCACATATCCTCCTCATGGATCTAATGACTATGATCAGTTCTAGATCAATGGTATAGAGTCTTTTGTGCCAATGGGTTATTTGTTCCCAATTCTCAAATTTTCCCAAAGTGAGATTCCCTGAATAAAACTCTCTCAACTACCAGTCCATTTCCTTTAACTCAATCATCCTCGGGATCAGGGTACAAATTAACTCCTAGGGGGTGGCCACATGCTTTTGTCGGATTTGTCGTTATATAAGAACATGATTGCGGGGCCATCAAAGGAAATTTGGATCCACACTATTTTTGATCCCGCAATTCACCACCTTCTGCCACGTAGCTCTTCCTCCTTACCATGGTTTCAATTGTGGGACCAATCAAGAATTTTATCATTTGAGCATGTTGTGTCTCCGTAATGAAGTGTGGTCATCGATCTTGTCACAATTCACGATTTGGAAAAACCATCCTTTTGTTGCCATGCACCACTCTCCAATGGACCCTACTCCCTGCTACAAATATCAATGGTTCTTGTTGATTTGAGATCGACGATATGCAACTACTTCGGGAGTTCGGGCTTCGAGACTTTTCGATACATATCTATTACAATCCTCTGAAGCATCGTATTTCCAGAGTGAGAGATATGGCATCACATGTCCTCTTGATTTGTACGACCGATATTCACTTCGAAAGTTCAAGCTTCGAGCCTTTTAGATACATAACTCTTACAATCCTCTAGAAATTCGTATTTCCAGAGTGAGAGATTTGGCGGCGCATGTCCTCTTGATTTGGGCGACCAAGATTCACTTCGGGAGTTTGGGCTTCAAGCCTTTTCAATACATAACTCTTACAATCCTCTGGAGTGTGAGATTTGTTGACACGTGTCCTCAACCTTCAATGTCTCATATTTACTTTGGGACCTCGAAGAACTTGGCTAGTCATTAATCCTTACATAACTTTGAAATTATGAATGCACGAGAGCCGCTAATATGATCTGTATATGGTATTTCAGCCTTTGAAATATGAATTCGTCTGCTAACTTGTATTTTCAGCCCGAAATGGAATGTTTTTGAATGATGCGCTTGAACGCTTCCTGTGTAGACTGTTGGCGTTCGGAAGTCACTCCTGGATTGCTAGCAGGAGCAGAGCCCGAAGCCCATCAGTTTAATGTCATGGTTTGTTTTTAAGGGTGATCAGATGGAGAAAAACTCAGAACAACACCGTGTCAACTCAGAAACCAGGCCAGGCATGCATGAAAGAGTGAGGTCTTGATAAACTCCAAACAGTGAGTCGAAATAAAGGGTGAGTAGGTGGAAGACTTGTGCAAGAAGGGTGCAAGATCTATCACAGACATCCGGTTTGTAACAGACCGAGGAAGAAATGTATTCGAATACAAAATCCTTTTACATTAAAACACATACACCAGAGAATACAAAGATGCCACAACAAATCCTTTATCGCAACAAGATTGTTAAGTCCACGTGAATCCTTCACTGTGAACCCTCCAGCAAAGATGAAACAAAGATGGAAAAGAAAGGGAACTGTTTTTTATAAACCAAGAAGTCTCAAACACAGAGGCATAACCAGGAAACCAGAATATCGCTGAAACTTTACAGTTGGGAGCTTAGCTCTACCATCGATAGATACAAAAATGGCAAAAATGCCTACATATACTCAAAACAACATCAGCAACAAGATCGAGAAAATGCATTGAAAGCTTTGCGTCTGCATGGCTTCTGACACTCTGCAGCCGCAATCTTTGAATAATCGTGCAACTTGTGGCAGACGCGATAGATCTTCTGACAGTTACATTGGCGAATCGACGTGCTTTTAATTCATTGCAGGACGTCCCCATTATGGCGGAGACAATGTCTAACCACCCTCAACCGCCTCAATAACTGCTTCTTGGGATTGAGAACGGCCAGGCCAACTCAGCATCTCGGGATAGGGAAGACTTCTCGCGCTACCACCTGGAACAACCGAATAGCTTGAAGGACGAACATGAGGGCCAGCGTGGAGGACATGGTGTATGGTGGGAGTGATGGCATCGGGGAGCGTGTGGAAGGAGTGGCGAGAAGTGAGAGTGATGACAGAGAGGGATGACAGAGGATGATCCATGGTGGAAGGCATCCAGGTAGATGGGGAGAAGACGGGAGAAACGAGCTCACCTTCAGGTGAGAAACTAATGTGGAAAGGAACGGGACGCGTGGAAGGAAATGAGTCGATGGTGGGAAGAAAGGGGAGCCACACGGACCAAAGAAGGGATGCGAATGGATGACACACGGCAGCAGGGGAAAGGCGGAAGGAAGAATGAAATGACAGGAGGAGGGCCCACGATGTTTAAAGACGGGGCAGCTGAGAGGAGCGGGGCTACACGAGCACTGTTGATTTGGGTCCTACGATCTTGGCCGTCGGGAAGCTGCACATGGGATCTCGGACCCCCCCCCCCGCTTAAAGGTAGAAAGGCGGGGGGGGTCCGAAAAGGTCTTCATCGCCGTTGATCTGGGCACGCTCATCTGGACCGTTGGAGAGGTGCGCCCCCGATCTCAGACCCCCCCCTCCGCTTAAAGATCGGAAGGCAAGGGGGGTCCGAAATTTGCTATGCGCCGTCGATCTGGGCGCACAAATCTGGACCGCCCGGTCTTGCTAGCTGCTTACCACGGGCGCTTTATCGCCCGAAACTTTGGACAAGTGGGTTTTTACCCCTCCTTTTGTGTTCAACCCCCCTATGCAATAAATATCGCTAACATTTGGCTCCATGGGAGATAGATTCGTCCCTGTGATGCTCTAAGAACTCCTTTGCAGACTTAGTGCCTTTGTTGTTGGGCTATGGAGTCATTTATTAGTCCGGAAAACAAAACAAAAACAAAAACAATATTTACAAAGCAAAAATGGAACGAGCCGACTGCGGCTCACAGAAAACATTTCTTTAATAAGTGCCCTTTGACTGGGCCACTAAAGACTTCATTGCCTTCCAGATCCTGCAACCTGTAAGTGTTGTTGGAAAACACTTCAAGGATCTTGAAAGGCCCGAACCAGAGGGCATCGAATTTACTGTGTTTTCCCTTCTCCTGCCTGGGTGCATCCCACTTGAGCACCAGATCACCCTGCTCAAACTCTTTCTTCTTGTTTTTCCTGTCAAAATCTTGCTTGATCTTCTGCTGACGATTGTAGGCTATGTCCAGGAACTGCTCTCTGATCTGCTGCACTTCCACCATCTGATGAATTCTTCTGAGCATAAGATTAGGTTCCCCCTCATAGTCATGGAGAAAATTTGCCCTAGGCAAGGCGAGCTGAGTGGGTAAAACTGCCTCAATCCCATAAACAAGCTGGAAGGGTGAGAGACCCAGGGATTTCTTCGTTGTCACTCGGTCGGCCCAAAGTGCAAATTTGAGCTTTAAGTCCCAGGCCCTTTTATTATCCTCCAATAGCTTCTTGATAAGCTTGATTAGACTTTTATTAGAGGACTCTGCCAGTCCGTTTCCCTGAGGATAGTAGGGAGTGGAGTGGATCAGTGAAATTCCAAACTGTTCACAAAATTTGATCAGAGGCTCTGACCGAAATGGGGAAGCGTTGTCAGTGACGATTTTTCTAGGGAAACCAAACCTAGCAATGAGGTCCTCCAGGAAGCTGATGATTACTTTGTGAGAAGTGCTTCTGGTAGGGACATCTTCTATCCATTTAGTGAAGTAGTCAGTTGCTGTCAAAATCCATCGGTGCTGCCACTTGAGGGGGGATGAATTTCCCTGATAAAATCCAGTCCCCACTACTGAAAGGGAGCTGAGACCACCACAGGTTTCAATGGCAGGGATTTGAGCTGCTGCTTTCCTGAGAATTTCTGGCATTTGATGCAAGCTCTAATTTCCCTGCAGACATCAGGAAATAAGGTGGGCCAGTAGTACCCATCTCGGAGGATCTTGTGAGCAGTGGTTTTCCAAAAATAATGGCCTCCACAGAGACCACTATGGAAATCATTCATAACCTTCTGGGCCTGCTGTGGGTCCAGACACATCAGTAATATCCCCTGGGGATCTTTCCAATACAAGGCT
>ML797932.1:49237-63716 GCA_009831015.1 Picea engelmannii | reverse complement strand
CTCATGGGCTAATTTTCCATGGTTTTTCCAAAAATGAGATTCGCTATTTTAAAAATAATTCGCCCAAATTCTATAGGATAAAATTATTTTACCTTAAAAATCGCCAAAAGTTTATAAAAACTATATAAAATACTTAGAAATTTTAATATTTTTAAAAAAATATCGCCAAACATTTATAGTTGACATATGAAGGATTAGTAATATTCGCCAAGGTTTCTACATTTTAAAATAAATTTCCATCCTTAAAATCATCCCTGACCTGCTTCCCTTGAAAACTTTATGTGATAAGTATATATATAATGGATTAGCTTTGTGTTGCAAACAATGTTGGAGATTCAAGGGACTTTGATGCCCTCTAACATTTTATTTTTTTTTATTTGGGAAATTTAGGGTACATTACATATGGTATCAGATTTTAAGGTTACAACACATGGACCTTAGGGTAAGGCCAAAAATATTTTAATTATTTTACTTCTATTGAATAAAAACTAACAAATATGTTTATTGTTACAAACATAAAAATTGTTGGTTGTTGTGATAATGTTAGCAAAAAATTAAGAAGAAATCATATCCAAGGAGAATCCAAATCAAGGACCTTCTAAAGTACCAGAGCATAGTAGTGAAGGAAGTTCATCCACCCTAGTTTTGGAAATAATTAAGAACCTCATTGTGGAATTACAAGTGTTTAAAGAAGATAACGAAAAGTTGAAAAGGGCACAAGAAGAATAGTTAGAAATAAATGAAATGATGCTACGCAGTATAGTAACAAAGAAGACCCCAAAGGACAATGACAAGGAGGAGGAAGTCAACAAAAGATCCTCTAAAAACTCTGGTCATGAAACAAAGAATCATAATAGTTCTTCTAAAGACACACCCATGAAAGGAAACAAAACAACTACAGGGAGAAAAAGAAAACAAGTAGATCACCTGGAAGGTGAATTCAAGAAAATAAAACCATCCACCTTTGATGGAGAATCAAGGACGGGTGAAGAGGTTGAAGCATGGATACTAGATATAAAGAAATACTTCTAGATTTACAATTACTCTAGTAATATGAAAGTCAGAATGGCCATTTACAACTTGAAGGGAAAAGCAAGTATATGCTGGCAAGACTAGAAATTGGCTAAGGGATTGAAAGAGAAACAAATGCAATGGTAAAATTTAAAAAAAATATTTCAGGAAGAAATATTTGTGAGAAACCTATTACGAAAAAAAACTAAGGAATTTTACAAGCTAAGACTCTGACAAATGACCATGGACGATTTGATAAATAAATTTCTATAACTATTGAGATTTGTACCATACATCAAGGAATACAAAGTAAAGATCCAATGATTCTTAAGATGTCTACAATAGTCGTACAAAGAAAGAATTGAATTTGACAATCCCAAGTCTTTAAATGAACTGTTTAGAAAGGCTTAGATGTGCTATGATCAATACAAACAGAGGTCTAAAATTCTCGATGCATGGAAGGACAAGAAACAAGACCTAATGAATTACAAAAGAAAGGGTTCCAACCAACCCCTTTCCATAATATGACAAAAAGTTTCCAAAAGAAGGATTATCATTCAAACACCCAGAGTGCTCAAGGGGAAGGAATGCCAGTTAACCTGGGAGTCAATAAAGTTGGGGAAATCCCCAGAGAACCATTGAAGTGTTGGGAGTGTGGAGAACCTCACTTGAGGAGAAATTTTCCACGCTTAATTTCCATGGCAAGAAATTCAGTCCATAACCTGCAAGAAGCTTCGATAGTAGGAAATATGGGCAAAAGCATGCATAGAATTAATGCAGCAGTGGATGGTAGGCAAGTTGATCATCAATCCACTATCATGGAGGTTGAAGGTAAAATTCATGATAACCACATTTCCATATTAATTGACCCAGGAGCTAGTCTAAGTTATGTCCCTCCTGGTTTAACTAAATTAAACAATCTCAAGAAAGTAAAACATGTTAAGTCTTGTTTAGTACAATTAGCAACAGGGACCAAGAGAAGGTAACATATTTTATTCCTAAATGTGAAATTAACATAAACGGTCAAAGTAGAAAGTTAGATATGAATATTTTACCTTTGGGATCTTACGATTTAATCATTGGAATGGACTAGTTAGAGAAACATAAAGTAATATTAAGTTGTTGTTAAAATTCACTTATTTACAGAGTTGAAAACAACAGAGTTAGGACGATACAAGGGATCAAGAAATCAGTTTCGGTTAGGCAGATATCAACCATGCAGTTTAAGAAATGTATGAACAAAGGTTTCCAAATTTATGCTATTTAGGTAACTAATTTATTAGAAAATGAAAACAAACCCAGTCTAGAGGACTTTGCAGTCCTACATGGGTTTAGAGATGTATTTGTGGACAAAATACCAGAACTACCTAAAGAAGAGAGATAGATTTCTCTATCGATCTATTACCTGGATCTGCCCTGATATCTAAGACACCTTATAGAACGAGTCTACCCAAATTAACGGAACTGAAAATTCAACTGCAATAATTGCTTGATAAATAATATATCAGACGAAGCATATCACCTTTGGGAGCACCAGTTATCTTCGTTAAAAAGAAAGATGGGACCTTGAGACTGTGTATTAACTATCGAAAACTAAATAAAATGATGCTTAAGAATAAGTATCCTTTGCCCAGAATTAACGACATATTTGACCAAGTTGGAGGAGCAAGGATCTTCTACAAGTTATATTTAAGGTATGGTTATCACCAAGTTATAATAAAAGACGAAAACATAAATACAACAACATTTAGAACACATTATAGACATTATGAGTTTGTCGTAATTCCATTTGGTCTTACTAATGCACCAACAACCTTTATGTGTTTGATGAATAATATATTCAGTCAGTATCTGGATACATTTGTGTTGGTGTTTATCGATGATATTTTAGTTTACTCAAAAAAGGAAGAAGAACATGAAGAATATATGAAAACAGTATTTTAGACCTTAAGGAAACACAAGTTGTATAAAAAGTTTGATAAGTGCGACTTCTACCAAAGAAGGATACAATAGCTAGGACACGTGATATACGAAGAGCGTATTGCAGTTGATCCAGAAAAGATAAAAACCATTATGGATTGGCCTATCCCTAAAGATGTAGAAGACATCAGATCATTAATGGGAATTACCAGTTATTACCAAAGATTTATCGAAGATTTTTCTAAGATCGCGTATCTAATTACATCCCTACAGAAAAAGGGAATAATATTTACTTGGTCACAAAAGTGTGAAGACAACTTTGAAAAATTAAAGTGACTGTTAACTATAGCACCTATCCTAAGGGTAGCAGGTCCCAATAAATATTTTACAGTTTGTGTGGATGCAAACAAATAAGGCTTGGGAGGTGTCCTAACACAAGATGGACACGTCATATGTTATGAATCACGTAAACTGAAAGAACATGAACATAATTATGTTACACGTGATTTGGAATTAGCAGTCGTAATTCATGCATTGAAAATGTGGTGACATTATTTAATCGGGATAAGGTTTCTGCTACTAACCGACAACAGTGGTGTAAAGTTTTTATTTAGTCAACCAAATATCAATGCAAGGGAAGGGAGATGGCTAGCCTTTTCAAGTGAATTTGATTTCAAAGTAAGACACATCAATGGAAAAGAAAAAAAAGTTGCAGATGCTCTAAGGCGTAGGACTAACAAACTTTATGAGACAAGTGTTAACAAAGAAGAAAACGACATCGAACAAACAATACAATATGCAAGCTATAATGATGAAAATTACATCAAAACAACAATAAAATTACAAGAAAATGCAGAAAAACTGAACAAAGTAGATTTGAGTTTAGATAAAATTGGACTGCTAAGGTTCAAAAACAGGTTGTGCGTACCTAATTCTACTGATTTAAAATCACCAATTCTTGATGAATTGCACAAAAGGCCGTATTTTGGTCATCCAAGATACCAGAAAATGATAGCAGCCTTAAGAAAATTGTTTTATTGGCATAACATGAATATTGAAAAAGATGAATATTTATCTAAATGCTTAGATTGTCAATAGGTAAAGGTTGAACATCATCATCCATCCGGTCTGCTACAACCTCTACCTATACCATAATGGAAATGAGAGATTATCTCATTGGACTTCATGATAGGTTTGATTAAGACTCAAAAGCAAAACGAATTGATTATGGTAGTGATTGATAAACTTAGAAAATCTTCACATTTTATACTTGTGAAATCTACTTATAAAGTAATTAATATTGTCAAAATTTTTATGAAATAAATATTTAGATTGCATGGAATTACTAAGATGGTGATATCAGATAAAGATGTCAAATTTATGTCAAAGTTTTGGAAGGAATTGTTTGCAAGATTGGATACTAACCTGAATTTCATCACAAGACACAATCCACAAACAGATGGGAAAACTGAACGAACAAATCAGATTGTGGAAGACATGTTACGAATGTACCTTAGAACGAAACCAACCAAGTGGGAGGAGTACCTACACTTAGTTGAATTTTCTTACAATAATGGCTATCAGATATCAGCCAAGATGACTCTATTCGAAACATTATATGGAAGGAAATGCACAACCACGATTAGCTAGGATAATCCAGTTGATAAGCTTATGATGGCACCAGAAATGCTCAAGGAAATAGAGAAAATGGTAAGAAGGTTACAACAAAATTTAAAGGAGGCCCAAGACAGACATAAAAGCTATGTAGATTTATAAAGGAGACACCAGGAATTTCAAATTAGGGACCATGTATATCTCAAAGTCAAAGCAAGGAGGAGCTCTCTAAAGCTAGAAAATTGTTCAAAGTTGGTGCCCAGGTTTTGTGGCCCCTTTAATATTTTAACTAGAATCGGAGCCTTGGAGTATCAATTAGCTCTTCCTGCAAACTTAAAGGTTCATAATGTTTTTCATATTTCCTTATTAAAAAAGTATATTCATGATCCTACTCACATCATTTATTGGAACATGGTGCAGGTGGAACCAGAAGGCGAGTTCCAAGTGGAACCTTTGGACATTTTGGATAGGAAAGAAAAAATATTATGTAACAGAGACATTGCCCAGGTAAAAGTGCAATGGAAACACTTTATCCCTGAGGAGGCCACTTGGGAATTGGAGGAAGATTTGATGAAATCTTATCCAAACCTATTCCGAGAGAGGAATGGACACTAAGGAAAGTGTTTTACTTAAGGGGGAGAGGTTGTAATATCCTGAAATTTTAGAATATTAAATTCTAAGTGAACTTTGAAATAAATTTTTGTTTTTGGAAAATTCAAATTTGGAAATTATTTATCATTTATGGAAAATTTGAAATTGGAATTTTTATTATTGTAAATAATTATTTGATGACTGTTGGGCAAATATTTTACTTTCCCAACTGTCCTCTTTTATTTGGCACATGTGAAAGAATTTTTTTTAATAAATTAAATGATGGAAAACAAATGGAACAACCACGTTAAAAATAGTTGACCATGACTCCATGAGTGGGGAACAAGTTTGAGTTACCTAAAGGCTGATTTTTACAAGTGGAAAATGTGGAATTTGGCCACTAGCATCCCCTAGAAATTAGGGATTTCTAAAGATGTGAATTTCCCAAGGAGGGAAGGAAAGACCTAGGCACAAGGATGCATATAAAACCAACATCTGGAGGAGGCAGGACGTTGCTTAGTATGTTGGTGAAAATAAAATATTTTTTTGTTATGAGAACTGTTAGTGTGAGGCAAAGGAATTTATGATATGTGGATGGTGACCATCGCTAAGGAGAATCATTCAATTTTCCCTTATGGACTCATGGTCAGGCTAGGGGGTGAACAGGGCAAGTGAAATTGGTTGTTCTGTTCTATGGTTGGATGGAACATGGCTATTCCATTTGTATTCCAACATTAGGTTTCAGATATGTATCTCAACTTGTATTGTTTGTCAATGTTATATTTATGATTTTCATTTTTTAAGAATATGATTGTTTGTGTATACATAAATGAAATAAATTATTAAGGGACTGTATGATCGTGTTTTCTTATGGCTCATCATAGTTAAATTATACTGGAAATATTGGTTGTTTGAGATATGATGATGGTATATATATATAACGAAATGGTAGAACTATTGTTATGTTCCTATTGACCATTGGATTATATATATTTGAAGTGCTATTCAAATCTATACATAACAATCACTGTAGAGAAACGATGCAATAAAGAATACACTTAGATGGGTACTTATCAATTTGATAACATGTAAAAATAGATAAACAAATTCAAATATAGTGATGAATTCAAATATCTTACAAAATAAGCATTTGTATTCAACATAGGATTATATTACCACATAAACATAGTGATGAATTCAAATATCTTACAAAATCAACCTTTGTATTCAATCGATCATTGTTTAAATATTACAGTTGGAATACCATAGATCAAAGACTCCACAACCTCTTGTATTGTAAATAGAGTGCTAAGAAGAATACACATAATCAGTATTGTAACTGAAGTAATGTGTGCATCGATAATAACTCGAATACCTTTCGTGCAAGATGTTTCCTTCATCTGATTACCTAGATTTTCACAACCTGCAAAAGAAGAAAAATGAGGGTTTAATAAACTATGCTAGAATTTTAATTTGTGGAAAACAAACAGTAGAAGACAAAACTTACCTTGAGTTATGAATTAGATCAATGGTTAAAGTTAACGGTTAGGGTCAAAGCCTGAAGTTCTGAAGTCCCAAAGAGGATCTACATCGTAGATTCATGCAGGAAAGTGTTTACCGTTGGATTTAACCAAGGAAGGATCAAAACCCTAGGGTTAATCGAAGAGCGGAAGGTAAGAAAGTTTGGGAGTTCAGCGTTCGGGAGAAACAAGGTATGCTAAGGTGAAATCTCCCAAATCCTGAAGTCTTGAAGTGATGCGGCTTGCTGACATCATTCTTGACTTGGCATTGACTGAGTGGCTGCAACGTGTCACTTAGATTCATGACTTACCCGTACCTGAAATGCCAATTTCATCTTCACACTTGGCAGCATATGATTGTGCCACAAGTCCTTGCTGACGAGGCCTGGTGATGTAGATCTCTTGTCGCGAAACATATCCTCCTCCTAGATCTAACGACTATGATCAGTTCTATATCAATGGTCTAGATTCTTTTCGGCCTTCGGGAATTTGGGTTATCCTTTCCCAATTCTCAATTTTTTTCGAAGTGAGATTCCCTGAACGAAACTCTCTCAACTACCAATACCTTCCTTTAACTAAATCCTCCTCAGGATCGAGGGTGCAGATTAATGCCTAGGGGGTGGCCACATGCTTCTGTCAGATTTGTCGTTATATAAACAAGTTATTGCGGGGCCATCAAAGGAAGTTTGGATCCACACTACTTTTAAGCCCCCAATTCACCACCTTCTGCCACGTAGCTCTTCCGCTTTACCATGGTTTCAATTGCAGGACCAATAAAGAATTTTATTGTTTGAGCATGTTACATCTCCGCAATGAGGTGTGGTCGTCGATCTTGTCGCAATCTGCGATTTGGAAAATCCATGCTTTTGCTGCCACGCGCCACTCTTCAATGGACTCTGCTCCATGCTGCAAAGATCGACGGTTCTTGTTGATTTGAGATCAACAATCCGCAACTACTTCGAGAGTTTGGGCTTCGATCCTTTTTGATACATAGATCTTACAATCCTCTAGAGTGCCATAGTTCTAGAGTGAGATATCTGGCACCAAATGTCCTCTTAATTTGGATGACCGAGATGCACTTTGAAAGTTCAGGCTTTGTGCCTTTTCGATACATAACACTTACAATCCTCCAGAGCACCGTATTTACGGAGTGAGAGATATGGGACCGCATGTCCTCTTGATTTGGACGACTGAGATTCACTTCTGGAGTTCAATCTTCGGTCATTTTCGATACATATTTCTTACAATCCTTTGGAGTGCCAAATTCTCGGAGTGTGATATTTTTCAACGCGTGTCCTAAGCCTTTAATGGCTCAGACTTACTTCAAGACCTCAGAGCACTTGGCTAGTCGTTAATCCTTATGCAATTTTGAAGTTATGAATGTAGGAGAGCCGCTGATCTTATCTTTATACAGGATCTTCGTCGTTGAAACCTGAACCTGTCTACTAACTTGTATTTTCAGCCCGAAATGGACTGTTTTTTAATGTTGAGCTTGAATGCTTCCTGTGCATACCACAGACTTGGGCGACTTGCTTCCCTTGACAACTTAATGTGAAAACTATAGATATAATGAATTATCTATGTGTCATAAACAATGTTGGAGATTCAAGGGACTTTAATGCCCTCTAACAAAAAAAAATAATATTTGGGAAATTTGGGGTACATTACATGTACGATGCCAGATTATGAGACCAAATTATGGAGCTACTTCGATATGCCCCGCATCTGAGCATGTAGAAGATGGAGGTCAGAAATTTTGTGTTCGGCCTCAACTCCATCTTTCATGTGAAGGAGAGGATATAAATGCCCTGGACGTTGCATGATGCAGTCTAGTCTGGGAATGATTGATCACGGGAGTCCGGGAAGGACTGCTACAAGAATGTCTCGACTGACAACATTTTGTGCACAACAACGTTAGACGTTGGCCAAAAAATACATCTTGATATCAATATAAGTCTATAGGACCCTTTTTCATGACACCACAATGATAGGTTCCTCAGCAGAGGGCTCCCTACAGGGGAGCACCACATCTGCGACATCACCACTAGCAGTCGCAGTTTGGGCTTATCAATAGATCAGACCAAGATCTTAGGCTGGTGGGCCAACAACTTCTATTTCAGGGCCGAGAGTACTAGAAAGAGGTGGGCGATGTTCATGTGGAGAGCCACCATACCAATAACACTATCTAGTTGAAAGAGCCAGAGTGATCAAGTCAACAGGACACACTACAATGGTGGAGATGCGAAAGGCCCATAGGAATCCTGATCGCGGTGAATAAACACCAGGATGAGTGCTAGAACATTGTGCTCGAGGAGTCAGGTACCATCGCCAACCAAATTTTTTTATTTGTTAGATCCTGGTGCTTAGAGAGCTTTATTCTAGACCATGTCGAAGGGATTTATGTAAAGGTGGTCGAACAAGAAAAGTTAGGCTACGTAGAAATGTCTTTGGGAGCCAAGCAATAGGATGGAGGAAGGGTTACAGATTGTAGCCTTAACCTGGGGAATAGTGTAAAGAAGTTTGACTTGTACATTAGGATCTTAAGATGTTATGGCGTCATGATCAATATGGACTAGTCGAATCGCATGATACAATACTCAACAATAAGATGAAGCGATTGACTTAGAATGACGATGAGGGACAGAGAAGTGTGATTGTAGGAAGAAAACGTGGAGTATCCCTGAGGTTCATTTCTTCCCTATAGCTACAAGAGATAACGTGCAAGGATTCAAGTTATATGCATAGTTAGCGTCGAATATCAAGGGCGTGGTGGAAGGATTAGAAAACCATCTAGTAGTACAAGAATTTGCAGACGTGATTCCTAGAAGAATTACCAGGTGTGTCTCCCAAAGCCAAGATGGAATTTACCATCGACCTAAAACCTAGAATTGAACTGATAGAAAGATCGCCTTATCAGATGTCGACCCCTGAGTTACATTTATTCACAGTACAACTCAAGGAGTTGTTGGACCTAGGACTTATACATTCAAGTGTATCGCCTTGGGGTGCTCATGTTATTTTCATTCGGAAGAAGAATCGGTTGTGGAGACTCTATTTGACTACCGTCGAGTATTCCTTGATGACATATTGATATATTCATGGATGATGGAAGAACATGACGAGAATTTTCACTCGGTACTACAGTGTCTATGAGAGAACAAATTGTTTGGGAAACTGTCAAAATGCTCTTTTATCAATCGAAGATTCATTACTTAGGGCATGTCATCTTCGATGAAGGTATCGTTGTGGATACAGCGAAGGTAGAGGCTATTATGGAATGGCCTGCGCCGATGTACATACCAAAAGCACGTAGCTTGAGGGGTTAGCAGGATATTATCGATGATTGTATACTATTTTTTGAAGATATAAATTCCTATTATGGAATTCCAGAAGAAGAACAAGAAGTTTGTATGGACTGAGAAATGCACATAAGCATTTTGATTTCTCAAGGAGATGTGGACGACATATCCAGTACTAAAAGTCCCTGACATGGATGAGGACTTATTGATATGCATAGACGCATTGAAGGAAGGCTTAGGCGGAGTCTTGATGAAAGACGATCGAGTTCTCGCTTACATCTTGAGAAAGTTAAGAAAGCTTGAGGAGAACTACACAAAAAACCACTTGGAGTTAACAGCCATTCTATATGCCCTTAGAATGTGGAGACACTACCCGATGGGACGAAAATTTGAACTAGAAACGGACCACTGTGGTTTACAACACATTTTTATAGAAAGTGTCTTGAACG
The DNA here is from genome assembly GCA_009831015.1 of Picea engelmannii. NCBI lineage: Eukaryota > Viridiplantae > Streptophyta > Pinopsida > Pinales > Pinaceae > Picea > Picea engelmannii. Next base: position 53,312 of record ML797932.1, on the reverse strand, counting down.
CGTGACAAGGGCATTGGTCAGAATGGATTAGCGAGTACGATTTTGAGACTACCTACATAAAAGGAACAATGAACATAGTGGTTGATGCATTGAGTTGAAGACCACTCATATTTTCGGTGATAACTCTTCAAACGAATCTACATGAAAATTTTATAACTAGGACTGGTATAAGAGGTTAATGAAAATATCGGACAAGACACCGGGTTAGTACCAAAATTTAAGGGATTTACTGAGGGAAATGGCAGATTAATGAGGTATAATAACCAGATTTATGTGCCACCTAACGACGGGTTGAGAAGTTTGAATATTAAATGAAGTTCATAGAGCAGTGTGCATGGCTCCTCTTGAAGTCACGAAGATGAGGGAAGACTTTTAACCCTTATTCTTCTGGAAGGGATGAAGATGGACATAGTCAACTAAGTGGCAATATGTCTAGATTGTCAGCAAGTGAAGGATGAACATAGACGTCCGGTAGGATTGTTACATCCACACGTTATTCTAGAATCAAAATGGGTGGTTATTTCGATGGACTTTATTGCGGGATCGTCGCTGACGACATGGAGGCATGACTCGATTTTTGTGGTAGTTGACACTATGATGAAGAGTGCACATTTTATCCTTGTACGTATGACACATTAGGTGCTAGACATCACTAGAGTTTTTATCAACGAGATAGTGAGATTGCATGGCGTGCCTAACAGGATCATATCTGATTGAGGATCGGTGTTTACAAGACGATTGAGAGTAGTTTCCAAGAGGCTTTGGGAACCCAACTTAACATTAGTACCGCATATCACTTGAAGATAGATGGGAAGATAGAATGAACAAACCAAGTCTTGAAGGATATGTTATGTATGTACGTGATGGACCAACAAAAGAGTTTGGAGGTGTTCTTGCCACTGGTAGAGTTGGCATACAACAACAACTATCAATGCACCATTAAGATGGCTGCATTGAGTTTCTTTATGGGAGACCGTGTCAGACATGTTTGAGTTGGGATCAACTCGAGGATGGGGTCTCGGTAGGACCATAAGTGATCCAAAATTGAAGGAACAACTACAAACGATACGAAAAAGGGATGAAAGAAGTGCAGGATCAACAAAAGGGTTTTTTCGATGCACATTGCATCGACCATAATTATGAAGTAGGCATATCAACTAGCTGTGCCTCATTCTTTGAGGCGCTGCACAATGTTTTTATTTTATATGTTGTAACATTATGTCAGTGATCCTACGCATGTGATTGACTTGAGTTCTTTGCGGGGTGTCAGACAAGGGTTCACTCATGGCAGAGCCAATCTGCATTCTGGACCATCACATTCAACAATTATGGCATTGAACAGTCGATCAGATCAAGGTCTAGTGGAACAATTATAGTCTTCTCTTGGCTACCTTAGAGGATGCATATGATATGCATCAACAGTTTCCATTTTTGTTTTATAGCTAGACATTTAGATTTTATTAGATACTTTATTTATGCACTTGGATATTGTAAAACTTCAGGACAAAGTTTAAAACAAGAGTGGTGTATGTAACATATCGCTCTTGCACGCATCTGATGTGACTTATTCTTGAGGACAATTGTGTGCAAGTGATCTAGTTCATTATATGATTGTCTCTTCGCTTATGGATTTTGATGATGAGATTATGGATTATGATGTCATGTTATGTTATTTATGTAGACATGTGCTATTGATTGGTTTCTCTTGAGTGTGCATGACTCTTGATAGATTGAGGATGTTGATGGCATCGATGGACCTCATTGGACTCCGGATCGACTCAGGGAGTGGACTGTATATGGTTTTAGTATTTTTGTTATTGCATATGTGACATATGACCAGGTATATTATGATGTTGTTTATGGATCGTTGACATGTTTTGTTGATGTATGTAGAATGATGATGGTTTGCTAATCAGAGTCACATTAGGAGTAAAGGGGTCATGCATGAAAAATAGAGATATTGAGGGAGAGGTGTGGAAGTAGCCCTGCCATAGCCTACTAGCACTCTTGTTGTGGCTCAAACTCTAGATTAACGATTACCTAGTTCGATAGATCCACGATGTCGTGAGGGCAGACTGAGACAGTCACTCACAAAGATTCCAAGAGGTGCACAATAAGGCAGAGTCTTTATTCCTTAGAGGCCCTTAGTCTCCCACAAGGTCACCTGATGGAGTATTTACTGCAAGGGTTGGACGTTTACCAAAATCAATCAAAAGGCCAGTGGCACCCTTGGAGCACGTAGTGCGTCTTGAGGGCCACGACGCATAAATGAAACATGAATAAAGGTGAGTCGCACCCTTGGAAAACGTAGTGCGTCTAGAAAGGCACGTCGTGATTTTTAAACACAGGTGAGTCAATGAACCTAGGTTCCTAGAAAATAATATCTTACCTTAACATGGTTAGCCTTAAAATAATTATGTATAAGTAAAGTTTATTAATTTTAATTTTTTCCTTCAAAATTTGCTAAGCCTATGTCTAAGTAGGGTATGAGGGATGAAAAATTAAGTAAGCAATTAATAGAGGGGGGGATGAAGAAAAGGGGGAAAAAATGAAATTTAGAATTTAAAGGAGGATTAAATTGTCAAAAACAATTAATTGTTGTTTATGTGCAAAACTTGTTAAATTCAAACTTAGACAAAAAGGGGAAATTAAATGCAAAAGGAATGTGGAACATAGAAATGAATCCAGTCTAGAGAACTTTCCTAAAATGAACTCAACTAAGATTTAAGAAATGCGTCAGTCATTAAAGGGAACTAGTCGGAATAAAGGGACAACAAGCAACGTTTTTAGGAACTCTTTTATGTGGGTGAGAAAAATTGGCAATTTAATTTAATAAATGAAATAAATTTTTAGTGCAACTAGGGGATTGGCTGACAAGTGTATGGCAGAGATTATTTCCAAATAAAAATTTAATAAAAATAATTTAATGTGCATTTTGGCAAAGGGAAACTAAGACAACTCTAGAAAAGAAATGGGAGAGGAGTGGAATGGAGGACGGCTGGTATGCGTAAGGTTACACTGCCGAAATTTTTGTCTTGTTTGATTTTTCTTGTGGGAGTTGGGATACCCAGCTCGAATAGAGAGTGGTAGTTCGACATTGCGGAGCGAGTCGGGATATATATTTTCTCTGGTGTGTGCATGGCCCCTTTGCGACTCGGGGGGCTTAGGGGGAAGAAGAGTACCCCTTAGCATTGGCTGGGAGGTACCGGTGAGGTCTCAACGATTAGCAAGCGAGAGCGAAGAGGAACATCAGTTGCCGACAAACACCATCAAGATCACCTTCGTCAGTTCTGGTATTCCATTGAGTTGCTCTGTACTAAATTAGTTTCATTATTCAAATTTAGTTTATTGGTTAAATGGTTTTATGTTGGAATAATAGAGAAATTAGGATAATTAGTTAAGATATGCTTAACTAAGTTATTGTGTATCTTCCATATTTAGGTTTGATCAGTTTCAAGATCCACCTTTGTAGGAGGTTGTTGTAAGCACCTTGTGCTATATAAGTGTGTAAATGATTTACATTAATAGAACAGCTTATGTGAGCGTAGACTCACTCATTGGTGATGTGCCCTTGTGGCTTCACTGTGATTAATTTTAACTTGGTATCAGAGCTTAGGTGAAGCCTGCTTGTGTTGAGGAGCCGTGGAGGCCCGCGCAGAAGATAGCGTTCGTGGCTGGTTGGAGGAAATTCGTGCGCAGGTTGCAGACAGGAGTCCGCGCGACTGTGAGGCGTTGTGTCCGTTCGTGGAGGAGAGCGTTCGCGCCGACGAGCTGTGAAGAGCCGAGGGCCAAAGAGCCGAGGAGCCGCTGAAGAGCCGAAGGTATAGCCGCCGCTGCCAATAGGAGCTGCGACTGGAGGAGATAAGCATGGTGTTTAGGGTTTGATTTGCTTTGTGCGCAGTCCGAATTGCTTGCAACGTTCATTCAGCGCCTTTCTTAGCGGTTCCATATCTGTTTGAATATGATCTGCTCGAACCTGATATCGGTGCCCCGGCCGGAACAAAGTCTTGGGCATGAGTAGGTGCTTTTACTTTTTCCCCTTCCACCAATGGAGAAATTTTAAGCAAATGTTGAG
>ML797932.1:19891-43146 GCA_009831015.1 Picea engelmannii | reverse complement strand
TATATAGCATGCAGATCACCGACTTAAGTGGATCTGATTAGCTAAAAATAGTAAACCTAGAAAACTCACAGTTACAACAGTCTCGTTGAAACTCACAGTTACAACAGTTATCTCTTACTAAAGTAAGCTTTATTCTAACAATGAAGTCACCTTTTTCTCCCTTACATATCGGGTTGCTAGAAATGTGGAATTCGGGTTGTAGTTACATGTTTTACCATGAGTTCTTTTCTTCCCTTGCCCTTGAATTTGTTGTTGCTGATTAGATTTTCGATTATGCTATTGATGATTGGAATTTTTTATTATGTTATATATGCTTAGAATGTCGATTATGATGATGAATATTGGGAATTGTGTCCCTAATTATTGTGAAGTATGACTAATTCATTTATCTTATTCTCTAGCTCCTTGCAAATAAAACTGACTTATCTTGTGTCTTGAATTGTTGATGTGAAATTAATGTATTAATGGAATCAAAACTTCGCACGCACTAAATTAAATGTAATGTATGATGTTAGATTTCTTGCGCAATGGATGTTATGTCATAAACGATAGTTATAGATGTTAGATTTCTTGCACAATTGGATTTATGTAATAATGATGGTTTAGTTCGGACTTCTTGCGCAATAGAAGATATGTCATAAATGATAGTTGTATATGTTATATTTCTTGCGCATTTGGATTTGGTTTAGACCTCAGACTTCTTGTGCTTATGGATTTTATGTCGTGTATAATGGTTTGGAATTGTTTATCTGTGCCTTGGATTATGATGCTGAATGGTTGTTTAGATGGATTGCGCTTTGGACTAAGTTGATGTGTAAATGTTTACGCCTTAGATTACTAATGCGCATTGTCACAATGTTACTGTATGACTTCCTTGTGATTAGATTACTTGCATGCAATGATTGATGTTTAATTATGTTAATCCGACATTTAGATCATGTGCGTACGTTGAAAATGAAGTGGTATATTGTGAATTCGAGGATTGATTTAATCGTGCTCCTTGAAGTTAAGTAGATATATGCTTGTACCCTGGAAATAAAATAGGTTAATTACATTGCATCTTAGCTTATGTCATTGCTTGATTGAATTAGTAATTAAGTTCTCTTGCACCATGGAATTTGTGGTACGGGTGATGGTTTATTGGAATAGTTGTGCACCTTGACTATCATTGATGATGTTTATTTAGCTTAGTTGTCTTGGACATGATTGTTGGGTGGGATGTAGACACCTCCTTGTTCCTCAGAAAAGTCGCAAGACTTGAGACTTTAAGTGGTTAAAATCTATTGGAACCTGGGCTTGAGCATTGCTTATATGTCCTGGAGATCCTAACCTTGCAAGGTAGGTTGGAGCGGGTAGTATCTTATTTCCTTATTGTGATTGTTTTTATGATCCTTAAGTAGCGTTATGTTATCTCATGTTATCTTGATGTTATCTGTTGATTTTCCTTATGAGATTATTTGAGCGTTTATGATTTGTATTGCTTATGCGTCGTTATTAAATGTGCATTGCAATGATGCTTAGTTGTTGTTAATTAATGTGTTAATATATCGATATATGTGCGTAGTTCATGATGATGATGTGTCTACATTGTATTTTAATTGATGGTTAATGCATTGATATTGTTTTGTTATTTATGTGAAACCTAAGCCGATGATGTTGTTATTTATTATGATGTTTTATTTACCTAACACAACAATAAAAAGAAAAAAAATTTGTCAGTTGTATGTCGCTTTCATTGTCGTAATGACGGGGCTCGTTACAATTTAGCTGAAGTATAAATTTTTAGTATATATATGTGTGTGCACAAGTATATATGTAGATAAATAGAAAAAAACTGTGTAAATGTGCATTTGGGCCATTATGAGCCTATATTCTTAATTGTTGTACATTAGTGTGAAAAATCAAATACTTCAGAGAGAAAAGTGTAAAGAGTTTGTAATGTATACTACTATTATGATGAGTATAAAGAATAAAAGTGCCAATTACATTCTTTCATCTATTACCTAAGGAAGATATCTGATACAAGGAATTGTAGAATATATGCCAGAATTTAATTTATTACAGTGAATAGGTCACTGATAAAAATGTTACAGTTTGAGTTACTTAGACACAAGAACCACATAGTTAATCTAAACATAGATTTTAAAGTATTACATGAACTGTCTACAAGTGCACATGGACTGGTGGAATAAATATGGAACTCAAATACCTTTTGTGGATAGTCAATATTCTTCACCAAGTGCATGATTATTTTTCTTTCAACCGACAAAGGAGTAACGCAATATTTTTAGCATCTTACTATTGTACAAAACATTAAAGAATAAGATAAATGACAAAGTCAAAGCATACATATCTGAAATCATGATTGATTTCCATAGAGTCAGTATTTCTTTGCGAAGTAGTCGATCCACGACCCAAGATGGGGAGTTGGTGTGTAATCCATCTAATGGGCTCCCTCGCAAGACAAAGGGACCCATCATCAGTTTATATACCTGCGAAATTACTACTCGCGTAAGTAATAAGACATAAGTAAAACCTCTACTTAAGTTCGGTAACCTTGATATCCTGTAGATTATAATATATAGAAAGAATATATATATACAAGAGGAATACCAACACAAATCAAGAGTAGAGTTATAATAACTAGTGAGTTTTACTTTGAAGAAGAATACCCAAAATTCATATAGAGGGCCAAAGAATACTATGAGAATTAACACTTTAAACATAGCTACCTTTATCGAGAGACGAGAATAATACTTACAGTAAAGGAAACATTAAGTATGAACTAAGGACAAAGGTTTACCAATTACGATTTGGATATATTTATACAATTATATATAAATAACTTTAAATCGTGAAACACCACAGAGGCGTAAAGGTGGTGATCTAGGTGTATGAATATTCCAATGAGGACCTAAGTCTTTTTTTTTTAAATTGAATGCTAGCCTTGGTTTAATCAAACAAGAAGACCTTGTGCATTTTAAACATAGATGTCGAAGGCTCAAAATACTCTCAAACTTGTCGACAAAAATTGAACCATAATCGTCGAGCTAGTATTAAAGCGCATTGTTGAAATGGTCGTGGGTGTTTAACGAAGAAATAGCATGGTATTTTTCCTCGGAAAATATATTCTTTAACCAGGGACTTTATATAAAGAGGAGTTGTTGTAAATTTCAACAATTAAGGGCTTTTAATACTTCCCTATATATTACAGAGTGAAATTATAAAATTACAAACATGGTTAAATAAATGAAGCATGTAACAAATTATTAAGTTAGTGAAGTTTTACTGGTTAGGTATTTAAAATTGTCGATTAATTTTTCTTACACAGGAACCTCCCAAAAGGAAGTTCGTGGGTTATAACGGCTCTGTACAGATTTAAAATCCTCTCACGAAAGTATTGCAGAGAGTCTAACTTATAACCTCTTGATAACAACTTGATAGGGGAGGAACCCTAAGATGTGGGTTTAAATACAGATAGCCAAAAAAGGAGTAAACAAAATGAAAAGTCGAGAGTTAAATTTCAAAGGGATTTACCTATTATAGGTATCGCCATGGAAACCCAATTGAGATTAGTCGAAGGTGCAATATTGTATGGGTATTATTTCCACATAGAAAAAACATTTGCATAAACAGAGTAATATTTTCCATGGAGAACTCGTGTTTTCATAGATAGAAAAATATTTCCACAAAGAACACATGTTTTCATATACACAGTAATGTTTCCCCATAGAAGACGCGTTTTCATAGACCGAGAATCATTTCCACAAAGAACACATGTTGCATAGCCAGAATAATGTTTCCACAGAGAACACACGTTTGCATAGACAGAGAAATATTCTACAAAGAGCACGCATGGCATAGACCAAGCAATTATGATGTAGAGAACATAATAGATTACAGGAATAAGGAGTGGTACATAGCACAAGTGAAAGGAAAATGCATAATCCACTATACCCATTCAAAAACTGTATTATGGAAATAACAAGGTACTTACCGCACTGATTGAGTGACTTGATACCAAGATCAAACACCATTACAGAGCCAAATAAAAATGTTGATCGTATACAGTGCAAAGAGAAAGTGTTTTACAAAAACAAAGAGGCAACTACGAAGAATGGTTGATACCTCGAGCCCCTTGTTATTCGAGTATGTGTGACTATACGACCCACACCTCTACCATGTGAATCAATGGAAGTGGAAATCCCACATTGGGTTTTTCCTTGTCGAGACAGTTCTAGAGGGTACTGGACACACCCATCACCATTAATGGGCCAGCTAGATCATAAATGCAAACAAGCTAGAATAGCCTAGGTTCAGTCCTGACCTATCGTCCACCTCACCTTCATATTTGAATTACTTAAATGTTAAGTGATAGGTTTAGAACTAGGCGTCGAGTGGATTCAGTTTAACTTATGCTTTGGGTGCTAACTCCTTACATAGTATGGAAATCATATGCAACTTCAAACATACCCCTTAATACTATGAGAATAGTTTAATTATGTCAAGAGTTATGGTTTGGACACATTAATACCCTTGCGTGTGGACTATAAACTATGAAAGTGATGTCTCCTAGTTTGTTAGGGTCATCACCTATGTTATAATATATGTCAGTATTACCATGGAAAGAAATTCATGTAATAAAACTATAACATAGGTTTACAACATGCCAAGTATGGGTAACATAGTTAAGAGGTAACCCTAATATGTTATGAAATGAACCCTATACTATCGACCTTAGTATTCATAGTTACCTTTTTAATAATACAATTAAATATAAGACTTTAAGTTCAATAGTACGAGAAATTTTGATTCTGAGTTAATCTGATGGAGTTGCTTTGTTTTATTTTAATACGAGCAACAATAATCTCTTTTGTTAAACCGTAAACCTCCTACAGACTATTAGTATGGATATTCCAACATACTACGATGTTTATTTCTATAAATAGTTTCTTATATATATAAGAGAAATGACTTCTTATTCGCGAACAATTGATTTTATAGACTTTAGTTGTCTTATCAAAAAAAAAAATTTGTGAAAATTTGGGTACATTACAGTACATGATGATGGGCTCGAGAGCGTCCTCCTTCTTGAGAACAGAGAACAACAACATCATTCCATCTATGTCATTCACATTCCTTCATTTCTTCACGCCAGTCTGGAACTCTAGGGATTTCTGCTTTGGGGTGACTGGACATATTGCTCCCAGCGCAAGATAAAATCTGAGTTTGATAAAGAAGTTAAATCTCCAGGTAACCTCACACATTCATTCCCTTGCACATTTAACTTAGTTTAAGTTTTTCCTTTCTAGGTTTTGTTCTTGTAGAAATGAGTCTATCTGCTAGGATGTCTACATATACTCTGGTTTACTTCTCTAATATTCTGTCCATAGTCCTTAAAGGTATTCAATACATGAAAATTTCCAAAGCAATGGATACTATCACTGTCCATTTTAGACCAGAAATATTTTCTGGGCCTATAAGATTTGTCATGTTGTCTCCTATTCCTGAGTTTTTCAACTACAAGTCTACTGACAGTGTAGAGAAGATTTTTCGATACATATCGTTTCTAGTTTATTATTCGGGTTTTAGATCCTCTACGCGTCTTTGTTAACCTCGATAATTAAATACACTTTGGATCCACATCCTGGTATTTCTCGTACTTCTATTTATTTGGGTATCATAGTTCTGGTTTTAAAGTCACTATGCCATGTCTCCAAGGTTTTTCCTCAACACTAATGCATACAATTTATTATTATTGAAAAATGTTTCGAATATATTATTAATGATGGGTTATTTATGTATGCGAGAGAAACCTATCAGAAGATAAGGTTAACAGTCGTCCATTTTTAAATTGGAAGTGGTCAAGGTTTAATTCAATACGGAACTCCCACTTCACCTATTTATACATGGCAATGGGTAAGCTTGTTGAAAATTGGATGTTAAATCCTCTTTTATTTTATTTAAATTCGTCATAGCTGTAATATTTATTTTTCATTATGTTTTATATAGTTGGAATGTTGAATGCATGCCTTAATACCTTGCGTGGACCACCAAGGTACTCGGGTTCCACCAAAGGCAAATTATTCAGAAACCCTGGTTTAAATTTTTGTAGCTTATGAACAGTCTTTTCAAAACAAGGGTTTAATTTTTTATGTAGTTTATATGCAGATTGATAAGGTTCCATCCTTTTATTTGATTAATAATATTGAAATTTATGTGTAACAATAATTTTTCGCTGTCATATCTTAATTAAAAATATTTCATGGAAAACTTACCTATTAAGATACCCATATCGGAAATTTACATCTTGAAAATTTTCGTTTTAATTTGTTATCAGTAAAAAAGTTGTATATATTCACAAATAAATCATATTCCCCATGCTCATACCCCATTCTGGGAAGTCACAACCGTATAAAGGTTCCCTATCTATTATGGGAGAATTCCCTTACCAGTGCAGGCAGTTTCCATTTACCGCTTCCTAAACTCGTATATGCTTAGATCGACAAAATTGAGAACACTACATATTTGTTATTAATTTTTTTTAATCCGGTAATTTTATTTTGTTTACAGGAATATTCTGATGTTTCATATTATGTGCATATTCACTAACTCTTAATATAATAGGGCATTTACAAGACCTCTATTAATCACTGTAAAGGTTACGTAGCTTCTTTATATGTAAATTTCATGAATGTAAATATTCAGAAACCACACTACTTTTACGTGATAATTTTTAGAGTCTAATAATTCATGTAATTATACAAAATGTATTATGATCTCCTTTCTCATAATTATAGAAAACAAAATGCAGAACTTCAAAATAAGTGTATTGAAGGAGATCTAATTCACCTTAAGTAGAATGCATGCATATCTATAAATTGATTATGTAGCATCTGTATAATTCTGTAACTATATACAATTATGTAGCTACATGTGAATCCATATATATCATAAAATTAAGATATATCTAATTTTGTAGTTGCATATAAAAAATAAATCCAACACACAACAAAACACCTCTATATAGATCATCTTTTGCAACTACAAGCAAATCAATAATCCTATAGAAATGGAAATAATCAAATAAAGATACATATATGTAAGAGTTATGTTGGAAAACAAATGGAACAACCATGTTCCACCAAATCATAGATACAAAGCAACCACGACTACTTGTCCTAATCAACTCCTAACCCGACCATGAATCCATAAGGGAGACTTGAGCATCACTCCTTAGCCACTGTCTCTTTGACCAGTTCATAAAATCATTTGCATAACACCATATATGCTCATAAAATAAAACAATCATGACCACCCTTCCCCTTCCCCCTCCCAACATACTAAGCAACTTCCTACCTCTCACATATGTTGTATATATGATTTTTCCATCGCCTAGGACTTTTCATTACTTTTTCTCATTGAGAAATTGGCAGCTTTACAAATCCCTGATTTTCAGGGTCTGCTAGTGATAGAACTCAACGGATAATATGTTGTAAAAATCAGCTCTGAGTTAACTCAAACATTTCCCCACTCATGGAGTCACAGTCAAGTATTTTTAAGATAGTTGTTCCATCTATTTTCCAGCATTTAATTTATTAAAATATTTGTCTCATACATGTGTCCATCAAAAGAAGGTAGTTGGAAGGTCAAAATCTTGTTCAACAATCACAAAAATAATAATTACATAATTCCACAAATTAAAATTTGAATTTCCATAAATGGAAATTTATTTTTAAAACAACTACTTTAAAATAAATTGTTTTGAATATTTGACGATGTCACAGATTTGATGATAACCAGATGTTAAATCGATCTTAGAAATTATTTTTTCTCCTCCCACTTGATCGAATAAATCGTTAATTCTTGGTAGAGGATACTTATTTTTTAATAGTCATTTTATTTAACTCTCAATAGTCAATACATAGTAGAAAGGTTCCATCTTTTTTCTTGACTAATAAAATCGATGCTCCCCATGGTGATACACTAGTTATTATATATCCTTTGTCTAGCAGTTCTTATATCCTTTGTCCGAGCAGAGCTAGGAACTTATTAATTTGATCGTCCATTGACATTTGTCCCAGTCTCAATTCATAACATTCCTTGGTTGGTCTTTCATAATATTCCATTCTCCCATTCTCACCTTCATTTTACTAGAATAATTGTAAATTTGAAAGTACTTTTTGATGTCTAGTAACGAATATTTAGCTTCTTCCCATGTTTTTTATTCTCCATCAAATGTGGAAGGTTTTATATTTTTGAATTCACCTTCCAAGTAATCTACTTGTTTCCTTTTCTTAGTAGAGCGTGTTTGTTATTCTACTCTTGGTTGAGTATTACTTGAGGATCTATCACCTAATTTAGACTCTCTGCTTGATTTTTAAGACGACTGTTTTCTAGTCTCCTTATTTACCTTTGTTTTTTTTATTTACTCTTCTCAACCATATTTTGTAATAATATTTCATTCCATTTTTGTTTTTATTCGTGTGGTTTCTTAATATTTTCACTATCGGCCTTAAATTCTTAAGCTCCACTATGAGGCTTCTCATAGTTTCCATCACTTGCAAGGCATAACTACTTTCACTTTTTGGTTCAGGGCTTTGTTGATTGAGAGTTACTTCAAGGTTAATTTCCTCTTCGTTATGGGTCAACATATTGTAAGATTGGATGTGGAAAATCCCAAACAACATCAAAATATATCAATAGTTAGACCAAAAGACAAAGTCTCACTTTTCTATATTACAATAGAAAACCATGATGTGGTGCTTCATAATTGCTTGGTTGACACTAGAGAAACAAATAATATAATTTCATTATCAGTAATGGTGGATCTTCCTACGACGTATAGAGTAGATCTTGGAAGAGATTGTTATTCATTGATTGGAGGGTACATCATGAATGATGAGAGTTGCATGATGTTACTGAATAAAGATGGAACCTTGGTGAGAGTTCCTTGGGAACCCAAAAAAAACATTTTATTTCAAGAAAAAGACAACGAACTAATTAAAGATTATATTGATGTCAGAATTGGAAAATATGTTGTGCTTTACCTAGAAAATATAGAAATTTCAAAAAAATAGGAAAAAATATTTTGGAGGATGTCGTTTGATGGTGGTTGTTGCAGTTGAGGGATGTTGTAATTGTTTTCAAAAGTCCCAATTTAGTTATATATCCTCATGCCATTAGGATTGAATTTACTTGTATGAAAAATGAAGCACAATATGAATCATTAATAAAAGGAATGAATATTGCACTTCAAATGAAAATTGAACACTTAATAATAATTGATGACAATTTGCATAAATGACATCAGGAAGAAATGCATCTCTATGCCTCATTCTATTGTTTATACTTGTTATCCCACTTTTTGGCAAGAATTATTGAGACTCTAGGGAACTGAATTGCATCTTAGCACAGCCTATCATCCCCATACTTATGGTCAAACGGAAGCGTAACAAACTGAAATTTCCATATAAAAAATATATATATTTTTAAGTTGAAAATATGGATATGTTCTTTTCCAATGCTTACATTGACATTAAAAGTTGAGCTACATAATTCTCACAAATTATTATTGTCTCCTTTTAATCCACTAAAGTGATGCTACCACATGATAATTCGCCATCAAAAGAAGGGTTTACTTTTAATATTATAAAATGGGTCCACCCTTGTATCCTTTTAAAAACAAATATAAACCTACTAATCCTTGAAGTGTTGTGACTTTGGGTAAGTGTATAAAGTAAGGGGGAATTTCGTATAAGATCAAAACATATATGCTATAGCGATTGGTAACTTTGGTCTAACTGAAGATTTGATGAGAACATTAAATTCAATCCTTCTCAACTTGGACAATGAGTTTTTGCAAGGGAAGGGACATGTCTTTCTTTCATAACTCAAGTATGTACTGGAATGTCCAGCGAGTCTATAAACCAATACCAACCCTTCCTTTCATAAGCGTCACATGGATTGGTATTAAGGAGGTCTCTATACGAAACGAGAGAAGGGCTCGAGGCATGACATTGTTTGAATGTGAGGGTTCTCTATCAAGTTTACCAGCCTTCACCTTTGTCACTTGTCATCGAGAGTTTTCCTCTGTATAGTAAAACAAAAATACCATTTTATTGTAACAGAGATAAATGGGGACGATCATACAGAGAGAACTTCCATGTAACGATAATTCGACATCGCAAAAGGAACTTGGTTTAGTATTTTAAACGAACAAGAAAGTTAAATTTATATATGTTTCATGGAATTTTTCCGTTATCTGTTTTATTTTCTTTTGCAAGCCTCGGGATCATTTGTATGATCATTCTCATTTCATTTTTATTCAAGGGATTGATTACTACTATTTACTCTTTTCATTCCTTCGAGTTTAACTTCCATCTTCTGGGTCGACTAGGCCATCTTCTCTCGTTTAACCTAAGTCTTTAGAACAAATTAGGATTTCACTAATACATTTTTTTTTTTGCCTGTTTAGTTACTAGAATGTATATTGTTACATGTAGGAGGGTTAGATCTATAATATTTAATCTCATAATGCAGGTGACCCCTTCTTCTACGAAGCTTATTTCATAGAAATTTCCCGTCTGTTATATTTTGGAGAAATACTCTGGTTCTGTTTTGTAAGAGAATAATTGTAAAAACAGTAAAATGTATTGTACTTACAAAATCCACGATTTACAATAGTGGAAGGTTGTACTATTTTCTTTTCTTGCGTGATTTGTAAGTGAATTCAAGTAGAAATCGATGAGGTATTTTTGTTTGAAAAGAACTCTGTTAAGTTTTGTTTCGAACTTCCTATATACTACCGTGCTTTATGTAGCAATAGAAAATTCTTTCTGTAATCCATTTATTTATTTGTCATTACAGTTTCTTGTTAGACATAGAGTCTATCTCTATTTATTTGTTTTCCTTTCTATAATAATTTACTATGTAAGTGTATGAAAAAATAATGATGGGTTACTCAGGAATGTGTGAGGGAACCCATTAGTTGTTTCAGGTCGCCTTATTTATCTGCGCTCGATGTATTCTAAAGAAGTTTGGTTACCATGACCGAGCAACTCAAGGAAAACAATTGCATCAATAAAGAGATAGGAAATTTTACTGTGCAACTATCCTTGACGGAGTTCGCTTCTGGTAGATTTCAATTCAAACCCACAAGATATAAGTGATTTCAATGCCATTTCTTTATTTTATTTTCTCATTTTTCTTTTTTTTCAAATATTTTTATGAAGGAAACAATATAGCTATGTATCTAAACTAATGTTCTTACTCGTTTCCCTTTGCAGGTTGGACTCATATAGATTGCGGTTTCAAAAGGAAATCGACTTCCTCATAAAAGGTATGGAGGTTCCATTTTCAGATCCCTTACCTACATTTTCTTATTCCAGAACATCGGAAAATTGCCTTGTATTAATTTTTGTTTCTCAACGAATAATCTATTGACAGTAATTTAATTGAATTTTTAATTGGAGAAATTTATCAGAAATTACTCAGACGTCTATCCAAATCTTTGTGTGTTGTATTTACTTCGTTAAAGGGTATGGGAGATTTTATATCTATGTTCACCATAAAATTGTGGCATGTCCACACACACATATATATATATATATATATATATATATATATATATGATTATTTTGTAATACCTCCTCTTACGTAAATATGAAATTTATATGTATCGTATCTTAGGACAACCGTAATCTTGATAACCTTGGTAGACCTATCAAAGGTAGGAGGAGAATCTTTTTAGATTCTACAATGGATAACCTATATAATCGATTATTTCTATGATTATCCAGAAAAAATATCATTGAATCAACAATAATATATTTGGTATAAAATACCTATCTGTAATAATAGGCTGAAGACAAAAAGAAGAACCCTGGAATAAGTAAACAGGTATCTGATTCCCAATAAATTGAATTTATATACAATTTATTTTCTAATTGTCTATTTCTACAACTCTTCTTGTTTACCGTAGATTTATCATATGATTTATATATTCATATTTTAAAAACCTTGACTCACTCACATCCTATAG
This sequence comes from Picea engelmannii, assembly GCA_009831015.1. Classification (NCBI taxonomy): domain Eukaryota; kingdom Viridiplantae; phylum Streptophyta; class Pinopsida; order Pinales; family Pinaceae; genus Picea; species Picea engelmannii. The sequence goes on along the minus strand of ML797932.1, from coordinate 31,103 downwards.
AATTCATAAATTATTCTAATATTATATGATTGTAGGGTATCTAGAGAACAAGCCACTGTATCTGGAAATTTTCATAGCTTAAGAGTTTGTATAACTATCCTTAATTTCTTAAGATTTTCCTTTATGAGGATTTATAACTAGAATATATAATTCCATGTTCAGATATCTATATTTAGTTTATGTAACATACATACATCTATACATATCCAATTCTATAACATACATGTAAATTGTGTAGCTACATGCAAATCAGTAAACCCAACATGAACAATAAGATACATAAAAAACAACCAATATTACTTGTCATGATCACCCCCCCCCTAGCCTGATTATGACTCCATAAGGGAAAAATGAGCTTCACTCCTTAGACATTTTCTTTCTCTAGAATTAAAAAAATCATTTTCCTAACACCACTTTTCCTCACACAACAAATAGTCATCTCCACAACATACTAAGCAGTGTCTACCTTGCATATATGTTGTATATATTTCATTTCTAATTTCCTAGGAATTTTTCCCATCCATTTCCCTTATAAAATTAGTATCTTTCCAAATCCTTTATTTTTAGGGGTTATTGGTGACAAAAAATCAACTTTTGACACTTGTAAAAATCATTTTTGAGTTAACTCAAACATTTTCCCCACTCATGGAGTCATAGTCAACTACTTTTAACATGGTTGTTCCACTTGTTTCCAACATTTAATTTATTAGAATATCTTTCTCATGCATTTTTCCATCAAAAGAGGACAATTGGAATGTCAAACTCTTGCTCAACAACCACAAAAATAATAATTACATGCCTTCATAATTTCAAAGATGAACTTCCATAAATGAAATTTTATTTTCAAAGAAATAACATAAAATAATAATAATAATAATAATTGAGGATGTCACATCCTCTCCCCTTTAAGTATAACTTTGTCCTCAGTGTTAGTCTTCCCCTTAATTAATCAGTTGGAACAAAGTTCAGTAATATTTCATCATTTCATCTTCCAATTCCCAAGTATCCTCCTCATGGATAAAGTGTTTCCATTTCACTTTTACCTCGGAAATGGTTGTGTTCCAAAGTACTGTTTATTTCCTATCCAGAATGCATAGAGGTTTCGCTTGGAATTCGCCTTTTGGTTCCACCTGCACCATTTTCCAATCAATGATGTGAGTAGGAGCATGAATATATCTTTTTAATAATGAAACATGAAAAACATTATGAAATTTTAAATTTGCAGGAATTGCTAGTTGGTATGCCACTAGTTCAATTAGAGTTAAGACTTTGAATGGACCACAAAACCTTGGCTCCGACTTGGAATAGTTTCCTAGTTTTAGTGAGCTACTTCTTTCTTTGAATTACACATGTTCTCCAACGTTAAATTTTTTATGTTGTCTTTTCATATCTGCGTATATTTTATGTCGATATTGAGCAAGCTTTAAATTTTGTTGTACCTTTTTGACCATATGTTCCATTTCTTGGAGCATTTCTGTTCCAACTGTGATTAATTCAACGAGATTATCCCAACTGATCGGGGTTGTACATTTCCTTCCATATAAAACTTTGAAGGGACTCATTTTCATTGATGATTGATACTTGTTATTTTATGTGAATTCAAATAAGTGTAGATATTCTTCCCACTTTGTTGGTTTTGTTCTTACATACATTCATAACATATATTTGATAATTTTATTTGTACTTTTTTTTTCCCATCCATTTTTGAATGGTAACTTGTGTTGAAATTCAAATTAGTACCCAAAACCACAAAAAAAAATCCTTCCAAAAATTTGAGGTAAACTTAACATCTCTATCTGAAATAACCATTTTAGGAACCCCATGCAGTCTAAATACTTATTTCATAAAAAATTCAACTATATTAATTTCTTTGTAATTAGATTTCATAGGTATGAAGTGTGCATACTTACTCAACTTCTCAATTACTTCCATGATTGAATCGTTTTTTCTTTGAGTCTTAGGTAAACATGTAATGAAGTCCATTGAAATAGTTTTCCATTTTCATTCTAGTATAGGTAGAGTTTGTAAAAGACCTGTCAGATGTTGATGTTCAACTTTCACCTATTGACAATGATAACATTTAGATAAATACTCAGTTGTTTCAGATTCCATGTTAGGCAAATAAAACTGTCTTCTTAGGGATATTATCATTTTATGATATACTGGATGACCAGAATAGGGAATTTTATGTGGCTCATTCAATATCATCATATTCAATTCAGTAGAATTAGGTATATATAATATTTTCTTGAAACTTAATAGTCCATTCTTGTCGATCATGAAATATTTACTGTTCAAATTTCCCTCTTTTTTCTACAACTGATTTGTTGTTTTGATGTATTCTACATCATTTATGCTTGCATATTTAATTTTGTCCTCGATATCACTTTATGTTTTGTTGATAATTAATTCATATAATTCATTGGTTCTCCGAATTAGTGCATCTGCGAATTTATAGTACTTTCCTTTGATGTTTCATACTTCGAAATCGAACTCGCTTAGAAAGGTTAAACAACTTTCATGTCTCGCATTGAGATCTTGTTGACTAAACAAGTGTTTTACACCATTGTAATTTATTAATAATCAAAAAAACATTCCCATTAAATAATGTTGCCACATTTTTAATGCATGAATTACAACTACTAATTCCAGATCATGAGTTACGTAGTTTCTTTCATGTTCTTTTGATTTGTGAGATTTGTAACAAATTACATGTCCATCGTGTGTTAGTAATCCTCCTAATCCTTGTTTACTTTCATCCACACAAAACTTAAAATATTTATAAGGGTCATCCACTTTAAGAATTAGTGTTGTAGTTAGTAAACCTTTTAATTTATCAAAATTGTCGTAGCATTTTTTAGACCAAATAAATTTTGTCCCATTTTTCTGCAATGAAGTAATAGGATAGGTTATATTGTAAAACCCTTCGATGAAACTCTAGTAATAACCGGTGATCCCCATGAAATATCGTATGTATGCTACGTCTTTAGGTATAGTCCATTCCATAATTGTTTTTATCTTTTCAGGGTCTACTGCAATACCATCTTTCGATATCACATGTCCTAGAGATTGAATATATCTTTAATAGAAATCACATTTTTCAAACTTAGCATATAATTTATACTCTCTTATTGTATGTAATACTATTTTCAAATGTTCTTTGTGTTCTTCTTCATATTTTGAATAGATTAATATATCATCAATAAAAATCAGTACAAATTTATCCAAGTACTCGTTGAATACATTGTTCATCGGACACATTGTTTCCAGTACCCAGGTTGGGGAACTAATGTCCTTGTCATAATTTTTGTTCCTAGGAGGTTCTTGATTATTAATACATTCAAGCCTTCCTTCTTCTCTATTCTGCGTTGACATAGTTACAAAACAAATTGGACACAGTATGTTTGTAACAATAAAAATTTTGTTTGTTATATTTTTCATTTAACATAATAATTCACTGGTACATTTGGGTCGAATTCCAACGACGTTTTCGTAGAAATTGCCACTTTATATTGTCAGAAGATTGACAAACATCAAACCCCCTAAAACGCCATTTCATATGACATTGGTGTTCCGACGACACAAGTATCATCTCTATTGTGACATTTGATGCATACACGTGTCATCTCGGACTTCAATGTCCAAGCCCATTATGGGCGTCGCTACATCGACATCTAGATGTTGCGCCTGCGATGCCACAAACCACTAGTCTTCTGAAGTCTATGCTATACCAGGGATGTTTCACCTATGGCATTGATGCCATGACAAAGATGATAAGCACACCATACGGTCGAGGGAAGGTATTGTGAGTCCTCCGACGTCTATTCTATATTGACGACGTTTAAGCTGCAACGTTGACTCCATGACAACGACGCTAGAAACGTCGGACTCCTGTTGGAAGGTACGTTGATATACCGAAGGCTACACTATATTAGGGACATTTTACTTGTGATGTTGACACCATGACAACGATGCTAGAAACGTCGGATGCCTGATGGAAGGTACATCGCGCTTCTGATATATACACTATATCAGGGATGTTTCACCTATGACGTTGACGCCATGAGAATGATTCTAGGAATGTCGAAGACTGATGGAAGGTAACATCGGGATTACGACATGTATTCTATGTCAAGGATGATAGGAACTTTGGAAGACCAACAACTTGTAGGTATTTAAAAAAACAAAATATCACAAACTTGATGAGCCTCCTTTCTGAAACACCACTACTATGACCAAGAAAATGGATAGTGAGATAGAAAAGGTCATCCTGGAGTGACCAGGACACGTGACAGACCAGGTTAATCTTGGAGTGAGATAGAAAAGGGCATCTATAAGAAACTTTTCCCAAGTGATAAAGTATTAAATAGGGTTGACAAAAATTTGGAGCTATGTTTTGGAGGCCCTTAGCTTTGAGAGAGGTTTTGTTATATGATTGGAGATAACAAAACACATAATTTATGCCTTCATAATAATTCCTATATGAATGTTCATCGAAGTATTGATGCATTCAATTTTGAATCCAAACTATATTGTATTTAAATGTGTGAGGAATGGTGGCTCTTGTTCAAGTGTGCAATCCACTTTTTGAACATTGGATGTGCCTAACAAATATGAGTCTATGGAAGGAGGTTTTTTTCCATAAATAAATTTATATGATCTCATTTTGGTAGCACAATCATAAGTTGTATTACACCAACCATTGATCAAGGTGTAGCCACTAAATCTATTCATGTTATCTATCTACAATAAAATAACACAAGTAGCTTTCCATACATTTGTCTTTAGTGAGAAAACCATGGACCTCTCTTAGATACCAAATTTATAGTTGATCTTTAATATCCACAAGTATATTCTCATCATTCTTCCTCATATTTCTAGACCAGTTAATGGAAATATGTTTTTGTTGTTTTAAATTTTGATCAAATTGAATGGGGACATATTCTAGATATGAGTTTTCAAAGGGTCTCCATGTCTCTTTGACTTTTCCCAGGAATAAAGGGTATCCATGTCTCTTTAATTCATTCAAACCATAAATGTTAGATACGATGCCAATTCATTTTTCTTAGAATGCATTTCTAGAAAATGTCCATGCATAACGAAGGTGAAGAAACAAACTTTATTTTGAAAGTGAAACTACAACAAAATGTGAGGGATTTAAGAAGTTCTAGTGGGTGAGAACCAATGACAATGAGATTTTGAATCCAAGTTTTTGAAAATTAAGATAAACCAAAAAACAAATTAAACTCTTGTGATGACTCTCACATAAAATGTTGTCTTTCTTTCTCTTCCTCAAAGAGTCCTTCAAAATATACACACTAAAGAAAATCATAGTTATACAATTAATCCTATCAACCTTCAACATCGAATTATAAAAATATTTACATGATATAAAGTTGTAACATCCCGCTCTTGCGTGCACTGAGTGAACTTATTCTTTGAGGACACTTTCTTGCAAGTGATCCGGATTATTATACTATTAAGAATTTGATTTTGATTATGAGGCATTATGGGTTGATGACATGTTGTTTTGGTGCATTGACATAGACAGGTATTATTGACTCGATTTTACTGAGTGTGCAGGATTTTGGACCTCGAGGATGCAGATGCATTGATGAAACCCCCTAGACTATGGATTGAGTCGGGGAGAGGACTATTGGGGTTTGATTGTTGTATATATGATATTTCTACATCTGATTAGATGATATGATTATGGATATATTTCTGATGTGATTCATTGATGATGTAGGCTGATGATAGCTTGCTGACTAGACTCACATGTGGAGTAGAGGGGTCATGCAAGACTACCAGATATGTTGAGGGAGACATGTGGACAACAACCCTGCCACAACCTACTAGCATTCCTGTCGTGGCTCGAGCTATAAGCTAACGATTACCTAGTTCGAGAGGACCCACAATGTCATGAGGGCAGACTGTGATAGTTGCTCACGATGATTCTAAGGGGCACGCAATAGGTAGGGGCATTATTCCTTAGAGGCCCTTAGCCTCCCACAATATCACCTGGCGAAGTTTTGACTCCATGTGTTTTTTATGTTTACCAAGTCAGTCAAGAGGTGAGTGGCACCCTTGGAGTACGTGGTGCATCCTGACGGGCACGTCGCACAAGAAAAATGGAAAGAGGCGAGTGGCATGCTTGGAGCACATGGTGCATCCTGAAGGGCATGTCATGGGAGAAAAATAGAAAGAGGCGAGTGTCACCCTTGGAGCACCTAGTGCATCCTGAAGGGCACGTCACGTGGTTATTTAATAATTAGATAAACCTAGATGGATTTAGGACAAATACAGTGTTAAGGAAGATTTGACACTTTTCCCTTAAATAAATTTCGCTCAACCTAGGAAAATAAAGTCTAGGTCTATATTTTACTCGTGATAAATTTTTATCTATTTAATATATATATATATATATATATATATATATAATAAGTAATAAGGATAATCTTCATTAATCTTGTGATAAGAAGGGGGTAAGCAATTAAATTGATTTATGAAATCTTTTGAGATAAAATTTAAAAAGGGGAATTATTTATTTCACTTATTATGTTAATTAAAAAAAATTTCATTAGAAAGAAAAAGGGAAAAAGGGTAAGTTTCTACACTTGCCTTTTTGAGTTTAAATAAAAAGTGAAAAGAGGGAAATCTAAAATAATTAGGAAACTAGAAAAAAAGCAGGAAACATAAAAAGAAATAGGAAATAGAAGGAAAAAAGAAGATTGTCTAACTTAGTAAGGTATCTAGCATTTAAGAACTTTCTCTTTTAAACTCAACTAGTAAATTAATAAGGGGGGAAGTCATTAAAACTTGTAACAAGATTTGGGGACACCTAGCAGCGATTCTAGGAGTGCCTTTAGGTGAGTGAGGGAAATAGGGGTAATTAATTAATTAGTGAAATCAATTTATGGAGGAATGAAGGGGATGGGTGACACATGTACGGGGAGGATTTTATGAAATAAATTATCAAACATTAAATTAAATGGGATTTTGGGAAGGTAAAGGACGTCGAAACTCTATATAATGAAGGGAGGAGAAGGATGATATATCTCTTTTCTTTTGCATAATGTTACACTGCGGAAATCTATACTTGAATGACTTAGCTTATGGGAATTGGGATACCCATCTCGGTGAGGAGTGGTAGCTTGGCCTTGCGAGGTGAGATGGGAGCTAGTTGATTCTCTTGATAGTGTGTGTGGCACATTTGCGGCTCGGGGGGATAAGGGGGAAGAAGAGTACCCCTAGCATTGGTTGGGAGGTATTGGTGAAGTCTCATCGGTTGGCAAGCGAGAGTTGCATGGAGCGCGTAGGACATCAACTAAAAGCGGACAATTGGGCAACGATACACTTCCTTTATTGTTGCGTGGTAGATTGTTAGTATGATTTATGCTTTCGGTTATGTATGCTTAATCAAGTAAATAATATGATAGTCTTAGCATTCTAGTTGATGACTGAAATTTCCCCATAGCCTTAACTTGATGTTGATTGATTTTGCATGGCCTTCAATCCCTGCATGTCTTGACCATCCTGAGGTTTATTGATGGCGATGATTGCGGTTTATTTTTTTCCTTCGTCCCTAGCTCATCAATACGTGCCTCAGAAGTCGGCGAGGAGCTTGATCTACGGACCTCACTTTGGCGTTAATAGACATATGGATCTCAACGCCTTGCTTTTTTGTGCATGGATGATGAGCGAAGGATGTTCTTGCCATTCGTTTGCCCATTTTGATTGTTGCAGGTAGTGTGTAGTCTTGCACCTTATTATGTTGAGTACATCCTCCATTGCTATTGTTCCTAGTTCCATAATTATAACTCTGTGTTTTTATGCATTGATGGATAAAATCATAACCCTGCGTTTTATGTATTGTGTTTTATGTATTGACGGAAAATCATAACTCTTTGTTTTTATGCATTGACGGACAAAATATTAACCATGCATTTTATGTATTGATAGATAATTATAACTCTTATTTTTTATACGTTGATGGATAAAATCTTAACCTTGCTTTTTATGTATTGACGGATAATTATAACTCTGTGTTTTTATACATTGATGGATATATTTTAACCCTGCTTTTTATATTCCTGGATAATTAAAATCTATGTTTTATATTCTTGGATAATTAAAATCTGCGTTTTATATTGATGGTCAATTTAGTTCTGCATTGGATACCTCCCTTGTAGCATAATCCTGGGTGGTTTTTGAGGGTCGTCTTCACTGTATCTTTTTTTTTTCTCTATACCTCTGCACCTTAAATTTATAAAAACGATTTAGTCTACGTTGTCCAATATGATTGGAATCCATCACTTGACTGAGTTTTTCTGGAGTTACCGTAAGGTTGTGCCATGAGACCCGGTTGAATTTCCTTGGGTGCATGCTCTTGTTACCCTGAACCACGACGAAAGTTTCTACTTACAGATTTCATTGCGTTTGATACCCTTCCAGACTGACAATTGATGTTGAACCCGACCATTTCACCCCCTTTCTGGGACTACACTTCGTTACTGGTATACCTATGGGCTGCGAGGTTAAACATCTTGGGTTGCGTTCTCTTGATGTACTTGGCCCAAATTATGTCTGGAAGTAGCAACGAATTCTATCCCAACATTTCCACACCCTTTTCTAGCCTAAACATTGTCTGCTCTGCGTGGGTAATTTTTTAACGAGGATGTTCTCTTACGATTTTTTTTTACCTGAGTTGAAGCCGCTGCAATCCTTTAACACCTGAGTATGAATGCGTTTGTTGAATCCCTGCTAGGTGGAATCGAAATATACTTTTGCCTGGCAATGCGATTAAGACAGTAGTAATTCCACGACTTTGCTCTGCGCTATCTTTCCTTGACTGCATTCCATGGTGAGAGATAGTACTCTAGCGTCTTTCCTTTTTAAGGGCTACAAGCATTTCATATTGCCTACGATTTTCCAAGTGTCACCTGGCGAGTTGGGCCACTAGCTGATTGCGTATTTATGTATTTATTTACCGGGAGAGGTTGCTATTAATCCCTGCATCCTCTTGACTCCTTGCCAAGCTAGTCATTGACCGCCCTTCCCCTTTGTGTGCGGTGTAATGAATAACCTTAACTCTGACACCGATTCATGTAATGTTCACATTCAACATAGATTTCCATTTTGTTTATGGCACTAATTATCCTTAAATTCTTATGGTAGTAATTCCCATCGAATGTGTATGGCTTTAGTTCACACTGAATGTATAGCTACCTTTCATAAATTGTATAGGTTGGTTTATAAGGCATTTTTTTATAGCTTGTAAAGTGTAGCTTGATTTATATGTGATGTATTATATAGCTTGTAAAGTGTAGCTTGAATTATATATGATGTGTAGCTTGATTTTTATAACGTTTAATTTTAACCTTAAACCTCATTGCATAACATCGAGGTGACATTTATATACACAACAAGTCAAAGTTAAGGTTTTCATTTGAAAAATGTCAATGTATCTTATTTATAGCCACTCAATGGCTTAAAATGGTAGTAAGGTTAGCATTGAATAGCATTAATTCAGACATCGATCACTTTCAGGATGAGCCCTTTTAGACCTTATTGTTGATTATTTTCATAAGCAGCATGGAGCTCCTTTAAATCTTAAGTAGATCACTTACTTTAATGGATAGTTATAAATTGATTGATAAGCACATTCGATTCAGTTAAGTACCCTTCTTAGTGCACACTATGATATCATTTATGACATGAGCATCTTGGTAACAGTTCGACCTTCGCACTTAGACATTTGGCTTATCAGTTATTGTACGGGTATTTGGTGGAGTTGGGTTTTAGTTGATCTTTCCTTGATTGTAGTCATCTTGCATCTGTCGCCCTGTTGCTTGGGGTGTGAGTGTATCCCTCCTGTCAGTATTTGGCTCCTAGCACGTCGGGGTTATCTAGAGTCCTTGGTCTAGATAGGGTGTATCGCGCCAAGGTTATAGTCGTGTCTATCCCCTTGGGGGGGGATAATTGCGCGCCCTAAGTTATAGAGGCAAATGATAAACTAGTCGAGTTATGTCCCTTCTGTGTAGGTGTAGTTGGTCTTTGTGAGTTGTTGTTAGCGCTTAGATTTTTACGCCTTCATGTGTTTGGTTTGTGCACCTTGAGGTTCTAGTCTTGTTCGTTAAGGCCGTTGTGTCTAGAGGGGGATGTTTTCTCTCAGTTTGTAGGCATGTCTTGCTGCGTTGGGAGGGTAGTGATTCCTCCTTATTGTTCTACACATGTTTCACCTAGTTTCCCTTGTGTCAGTGCGTGGTGTCATAATAGCCTGATGCCTAGACTACATGCTTGTGTTCATCGTCAGTGGTGTGGTTAAACTATTGTCGTTGTCTCCTTCTTGCCTAATTTAAAAAAAAAAAAAACTTTGCACTTCTGCTTCACTTGTAGTTGTAATGAAGAGTGGTCGATACATGTGGTATCAAAGCAGGGTTCAACCCACAACTTGGGATCACTACGGATTTCATTGTTATGATATAATTATAATGTTGCTAATTGAGTGTACTTGTATCCATGCAGGTAATCATGGTTAGAGGACAATGCAGAGGCAGACAACGGGGTGCTAGGGGAGGATGTGTGACGCCTCCAGTAGCATCTATGCCTGAGGGGTCCAACCCCCAGGGAGATGAAAAGGTTGTCGGGCAGGATCAGATATCAGTGGGTGATGTGGTTGGAATGATGAGATTTTTTCAACGCATGTTTGAGGCATTGATCAGTCATTTGGACAGAAATGAGACCAGAGCATCGACACCCACTGAGGTTCCACTGTGCGCTCCAGTTGGTACTGGTAGCATTCACCGTGAACTCGAGAAGGTCAAATTTCATGAGTTCTTTGGCGCCCAAGACGATTAAGCCACCGAGGCATGGTTGGAGAATATGGCGATGTGCTTTTCACTTCACGACTATACCTCCAATATGAAGGTCTGCATGCAGTTTTTCAACTGAAGGAGAGTGCTCTTCTATGGTGGAAGACACTCCTGCCAAAACTAAACATGGTCGTCGAAGACGTGTCATGCAAACTGTTCGAGGACCGGTTCTGAGAGAGGTACCTATCAAAGGAATTCATTGAGCATCAGCTCAATGATTTCAACCGGTTATGATAGGGCATCCATACGGTGCCAGAGTATGAGGCCCATTTTATGGAGCTACTTCGTTATGCTCCACATATTAATACTGAGAAAGTTAAGGTCAACAAGTTCGTGTT
>ML797932.1:0-19791 GCA_009831015.1 Picea engelmannii | reverse complement strand
ACACATCATATATAAATCAAGCTACGCTTTACAAGCTATATAATACATCACATATAAATCAAACTACACTTTACAAGCTATAAACAAATGCCTTATAAATCAACCTATACAATTTATGAAAGGTAGCTATACATTCAGTGTGAACTAAAGCCATGCACATTCGATGGGAATTACTTCCATAATCATTTAAGGACAATTAGTGCCATAAAAAAATACAGAAATCTATGACGAATATGAACATTACAGGAATCGGTGTGAGAGTTAAGGCTGTTCATTACACCGCACGCAAAGGGGCACGGTGGTCAATGAATAGGCTGGCAAGGAGTCAAGAGGACGTAGGGATTAATAAAAACCTCTCCCGGTAAATAAATACATGAAGACGCAGTCAGCCAGTGGCCCAGCTCACCAGGTGACACTTGACAAATCGTACGCAACATGCAATGCTTGCAGCCCTTAAAAAGGAAAGACGCCAGAGTACTACCTCTATCCCTGGAACGCAGTCAGGAAAATATAGCGCAGAGAAAATTCGTGGAATTACTACAGTCTTAATGGTATTCATACTCAGGTGTTAAAGCACTGCAACGGCTTCAAAAAATGAATTCATACTTAGGTGTTAAAGGATTGCAATGGCTTCAACTCAGGAAAAAAAAATCGGAAGGGAACGCCCTCGCTAAAAACTTACCCACGCAGAGCAGACAACGTTTGGGCTGAAAAAGGGCGTGGAAACACTGGGATAAAATTCATTGCTACTTCCAGACAGAATTTGGGCTGAGTACATCAAGAGAACGCAATCCAAGACAGTTAACGTCGCAACCCACAGGTATACCAGTAACGAAGTGCAGTCCCAGAAAGGGGGCGAAATCGCCAGGTTCAACATCGATTGTCAGTCTGGAAGGGTATCAAACCCAATGAAATATGCAAGGAGAAAAATTCGTAGTGGTTCATGGTAACAAGAGCATGCGCCAAAGGAAATTCGGCCGGGTCTCATGGCACAGCCTTACGGTAACTCCATAAAAACTCAGTCAAGTGATGGCTGCCAATCATATTGGACAACGCAGGCTAAACCGTCTTCATAAAGTTAAGGTGCAGAGGTATGGAGAAAAAACAATTATGCAGCGAAGAGGGCCCTAAAAAACCACCCAGGCTTATGCTGTGAGGGAGGTATCCAACGAAGAGCTAAATTGACCATCAATATAAAACGCAGATTTTAATTATTCAAGAATATAAAACTCAGATTTTAATTATCCAAGAATATAAAACTCAGGTTTAAAATTTATACATGAATGTATAAAAACACAGGGTTATAATTATCAGTCAATACATAAAACGCAGGGTTAAGATTTTATCCATCAACGTAGAAAAAATAGATAAAATTTTATCACTAGTAAAATTTAGACCTAGACTTTATTTTCCTAGGTTGGGCAACATTTTTTTAAGGGAAAAGTTTCAAATATTCCTTCACACTTTATTTGTCCTAAAGCCATTTAGGTTTATCCAATTATTAAATAAGCACGCGGCGTTCCTTTCAGGATGCACTAGGTGCTCCAAGGGTGCCACTCACCTCTTTCTATTTCTCTTGTGCGATGTGCTCTTCAGAACGCACCACGTGCTCCAAGGGTGCCACTCGCCTCTTTCAATTTTTCTTCCGCGACGTTCCCTTCAGGATGCACCACGTGCTTCAAGGGTGCCACTCGCCTCTTGACTGACTTGGTAGACATAAAAGACCCCTGGAGTCAAAACTTTGCCATGTGATATTGTGGGAGACTAAGGGCTTCTAAGGAATAAGGCTTCTACCTTGTCGCAGTCTGCCCTCATGGCATTGTGAGTCCTCTCAAACTAGGTAATCGTTAACCTATAGTTCGAGCCACGGTGGGAGTGCTATTAGGTTGTGGCAGGGCTTTTGTCTACACCTCTCCCTCAACATCTCTAGTAGTCCTGCATGACCCGTCTACTCCACATGTGAGTTTGGTCGACAAGCTATCGTCAGCTTGCATCATCAATGAATCACGTTAGAAATATATCCATAATCATATCATCTAATCAGATGCAGAAATATCATATATACAACAATCAATCCCCAATAGTCCACTCCCTAACTTGATCCAAAGTCCAAGGGATTCCATCGATGCATCTTCATCCTCGAGGTCCAAAATCTTGCACACTTAGTAAAAACAATTCAATAGTAATTGTCTATGTCAATGTAGCAAAACAACATGTCATCAACCCATAAAGCCTCATAATCAAAATCAAATTCTTAATAGTATAATAATCTGGATCACTTGCAAGCAAGTGTCCTCAAAGAATAAGTTCGCTCAATGCGGGCAAGAGAGGGATGTTACATACACCCCCTCTTGGTCTAAACTTCGTCCCAAAGTTTCACAGTATATAAGTATCGAAATAATGTGTATCACAGTATCATAAGTCTATCTATAAAAAAAAAATGGAAATTGTTGGTGCATATCATATGCGTCCTCCCAAGTCGCAGAGTGTGGACTATAGTTGTCCCACTGGGCCTTGACCTGATCTACTATTCAACGCCATAGATGGTGAATGTGATGATCTAGGATGTGGATCAGCTTAGCCGTGAGCACCCTCTCGTCCGATACCTACAAGGAACTCATGTCAATAACATGTGTAGGATCACTAATATAATGTCTAAAAACAGATACATGAAAAACATCATGCATACGCTTGAAGGAATCGGGCAAGGCTAGTCGATAGTCCACTGGACCCTTTATTTCCACGATCTTGAAAGGTCCCACGAACCTAGGAGAGAGATTAGATCTCTTTCCAAACATGATCGAACTCTTATGCGGTTTAACCCGCAAGAAGACTCGATCGCCAACCTCTTAACTACAGTCTATATGGTGCATGTCGGCATAACTCTTTTGTTGATCCTGCACTTCCTTAATCCTTTGTCTTATGGTTTTCATTTTCTCTTCCATTTCTTGGATCGCTTCTAGTCCCACCAGGACCCTATACTCAAGTCGATCCCAAATGAAAGGCGTCTGACACGGTCACCCGTAAAGAAACTCAAAAGGCGCCATCTTAATGGTGCTTTGGTAACTGTTGTTATAAAAGAATTCCACCAGTGGTAAGAATTCTTCCCAACACCTTTGTTGGTCCATCACATACATGCGCAACATGTCCTCTAAGCTATGGTTCCTTTGTTTGGTCTACCCGTCAGTCTCTGGGTGATACACAATACTGAAGTTATGTTGGGTTTCCAAGGCCTCTTGGAAACTCGTCCAAAATCGTCGAGTAAATACCGATCCTCGATCGGATATAATCCTCTTAGGCACGCCATGCAGCCTCACAATCTCACTGATGAAAACTCTAGCTATGTTAGGTGCCTGATACATCATTAGCATAGGAATAAAGTGAGCACTCTTTGTCATAGTGCCTACTACTACAAAAATCGAGTTGTGTCTCCTCGCCATCAGTGGCAATCCAATGATAAAATCCATCAAAATAACCTCCCATTTTGATTCTGGAATAGTGTGTGGTTGTAGTAATCCTGTTGGGTGTCTATATTTAGCCTTTACCTGTTGACATTCTAGACATCTGGCCACATAGTTGACTACGTCTTCCTTCATTCCCTTCTAGAAGAATAAGGATTTAAGGTCTTCCCTCATCTTAGTGACTCCAGGGTGAGCCATGTATACTGTTCTATGAACCTCGCTTAGGATCAAGCTCCTCAACTCATCGTTCGGTGGTACCTAAATATGATTTTTAAACCTCAATAATCCATCGTCGTCAAACGTAAATCTTTCAAATCTTGGTACCATCATTGTATTTTGTTTGATGAAACCCTCGACTTCTTTGTACCAGTCATCATCACGTTGTAAAGCTAGAATATTTTCATGTAGATTCGTCTGAAGTGGCAACACCGAAAATATGTGTGGTCTTTGACTCAATGCATATGCCACTCGATTCACCGTTCCTTTTATGTAAGTAATCTCGAAGTCATACTCGCTAAGTAATTCTGACCAACGTCGTTGTCGGGCATTCAGGTTGCTTTGAGTAAAGATGTGTTATAGTCCACAGTGGTTCGTCTTTAATTCAAATTTACGTCCAACAAGGTAGTGTCTCCAAAGTTTTAAGGCATATACGATAGATAACAACTCTAAATCGTGTGTCGCATAGTTCTCCTCATGCCTTCTTAGTTTCCTCTATATGTATGTGATCACTCGACCGTCTTGCATCAAGATTCCACCTAAGCCTTCCTTTGATGCGTCAATGCATACAAAGAAGTCCGCGTCCATGTCAGGGACTTTTAGTATCGATGCCATTGTCAACAACTCATTGAGACTCCTAAAACATTCCGTGCATTTCTCTGTCCAAACAAAAAAAATTTTCTTCTTCTTCAACTCCGTGATCGGATTTGTTATCTTTGAAAATCCCTCAATGAACCGTCGATAGTATCCTGCTAAACCTGTGAAGCTACATACTTCCGAGATGTTCGTCGACACAGGCCATTCCATAATAGCCTCGACCTTTGCTAGATCCACATTGATACCTTCGCCGGAGATGACATGACCTAAGTAGTGAATCTTTGATTGATAAAATGAGCATTTGGACAACTTCCCATACAATTTGTGCTCTTGCAGACATTGTAGTACTAAGCGTAAGTTCTCGTCATGCTCCTCTGTCATCCGAGAGTAAATCAAAATATCGTCAATGAATACTTGGATGAACTTGTCCAAGTACTCGCGGAACACTCCATTCATCAAACTCATAAATACCCTTGGGGCGTTTGTCAGTCCAAACGGTAAAACAATAAACTCGTAATTTCCAAACCTCTCCTTAAAGGTGGTCTTAGGGACATCATCCTTCTTGATTCGTAACTAGTGATACCTTGATCGTAAATCGATTTTTGAGAACACCGTCGCACCCTTCATTTGATCGAACAGATCATCAGTCCTTTGCAATGGATATTGATTCTTTATCATTGCGTTGTTCAATTGATGGTAGTCAATGCAGAGCCTCCATGACCCATCCTTCTTTCTTATGAAAATAATAGGCACACCCTACAGTGACACACTTGGATGTATCATTCCTAGGTCCAACAATTCTTTCAGTTTAATTCTCAACTCTTGTAACTCTGGGGTTGACATCTGATAAGGCGTTCTAGCTATTGGTTCAGTCCCCAATTTTAGGTCTATAGTAAACTCCAATTCCCTCTCCGATGGCATCCCAGTTAACTCCTCTGGAAAGACGTCCGCAAACTCTCTCACCACATGAAGGTCTTATATACCTTCCGCTATTCCCTTCTCGTTAAATGCAAGGATCGCATAAAGCTTACATTCCTTACGCATGCTCTTCCGTAGCTACAATGAAGAGATGAACCTCAGGGAAACTCCCTGGTTCCGACCTACAATCATGCGTCTTTGTCCCTCATCATCAACCAAGCTCAACCGTTTTGTCTTACAGTTGAGTATTGCCTCATGCGATTCGAACCAGTCCATACCAATAACGACATCATAAGATCTTAAGATCATGACATACAGGTTGGCCCTGCTGACAAACTCTCCCAGGTTGAGGGTGCATCCCGTAACCTTTCCTCCAACCTTATATTTGGCTCTAGAATCCATATATATGAAGCTAAAATCATCCTTTTTGACTACCTTTAACTTAATCCTTTTTAGCGCCGCACCAGAAATGAAGCTCTCGGTAGCACCCAGATCTATCAAAATACTAAGGTTCTGGTCAGTGATGGTACCTGACGTCTCAAGCAAATTTGAATAGTGCTCTGCCTAGCGGTTATTCACCGCTGCATGAATCCGATGGACCTTGCTTATATTTCCCATGGTAGTGGGTCCAACTGATCTAGATGGTCTAGTCCTCTCACAAGGCAGTCACGATGGTAGTTTGGCTCCCCACATGTCCAACACGCTTTCTTCGGTCCAGTACTCCTGGTACTCGAAGTAGA
Source organism: Picea engelmannii (assembly GCA_009831015.1). Classification (NCBI taxonomy): domain Eukaryota; kingdom Viridiplantae; phylum Streptophyta; class Pinopsida; order Pinales; family Pinaceae; genus Picea; species Picea engelmannii. Next base: position 13,859 of record ML797932.1, on the reverse strand, counting down.
AGACGATGGCCCACCGGCCTAGAATCCTGGTTTGTTTTGTTGAATAGTCCTAAACTATTGTTGCTGCGGTCGACGTTGCCACTGATGTTGTAGTCTCCAATAAGGTGTCCGTTGTTGAGACATCGGTTTCCGAGGTGTAGTGAAAGTGAATCCCCTCTAGAAGCCACGATATCCTGGTGTATGTTTGGCTAGTGTCTAATGTTGTAGTGCACCAGATGACACCTGCCATGCGAGTCTCATTGGAGTCCTGCTCTAACCCCCGCTGATAAGCTCCTACTGTACTATTAGGGCCTTTTGGATGACATCATGCAAGGTCTGAGGCATCAAAACCCTAACCTTTCCATGTATGTTGTCATTAAGGCCAAACACGAACTTGTTGACCTTAACTTTCTCAGTATTAATATGTGGAGCATAACGAAGTAGCTCCATAAAATGGGCCTCATACTCTGGCACCGTATGGATGCCCTATCATAACCGGTTGAAATCATTGAGCTGATGCTCAATGAATTCCTTTGATAGGTACCTCTCTCAGAACCGGTCCTCGAACAGTTTGCATGACACGTCTTCGACGACCATGTTTAGTTTTGGCAGGAGTGTCTTCCACCATAGAAGAGCACTCTCCTTCAGTTGAAAAACTGCATGCAGACCTTCATATTGGAGGTATAGTCGTGAAGTGAAAAGCACATCGCCATATTCTCCAACCATGCCTCGGTGGCTTAATCGTCTTGGGCGCCAAAGAACTCATGAAATTTGACCTTCTCGAGTTCACGGTGAATGCTACCAGTACCAACTGGAGCGCACAGTGGAACCTCAGTGGGTGTCGATGCTCTGGTCTCATTTCTGTCCAAATGACTGATCAATGCCTCAAACATGCGTTGAAAAAATCTCATCATTCCAACCACATCACCCACTGATATCTGATCCTGCCCGACAACCTTTTCATCTCCCTGGGGGTTGGACCCCTCAGGCATAGATGCTACTGGAGGCGTCACACATCCTCCCCTAGCACCCCGTTGTCTGCCTCTGCATTGTCCTCTAACCATGATTACCTGCATGGATACAAGTACACTCAATTAGCAACATTATAATTATATCATAACAATGAAATCCGTAGTGATCCCAAGTTGTGGGTTGAACCCTGCTTTGATACCACATGTATCGACCACTCTTCATTACAACTACAAGTGAAGCAGAAGTGCAAAGTTTTTTTTTTTTTTAAATTAGGCAAGAAGGAGACAACGACAATAGTTTAACCACACCACTGACGATGAACACAAGCATGTAGTCTAGGCATCAGGCTATTATGACACCACGCACTGACACAAGGGAAACTAGGTGAAACATGTGTAGAACAATAAGGAGGAATCACTACCCTCCCAACGCAGCAAGACATGCCTACAAACTGAGAGAAAACATCCCCCTCTAGACACAACGGCCTTAACGAACAAGACTAGAACCTCAAGGTGCACAAACCAAACACATGAAGGCGTAAAAATCTAAGCGCTAACAACAACTCACAAAGACCAACTACACCTACACAGAAGGGACATAACTCGACTAGTTTATCATTTGCCTCTATAACTTAGGGCGCGCAATTATCCCCCCCCAAGGGGATAGACACGACTATAACCTTGGCGCGATACACCCTATCTAGACCAAGGACTCTAGATAACCCCGACGTGCTAGGAGCCAAATACTGACAGGAGGGATACACTCACACCCCAAGCAACAGGGCGACAGATGCAAGATGACTACAATCAAGGAAAGATCAACTAAAACCCAACTCCACCAAATACCCGTACAATAACTGATAAGCCAAATGTCTAAGTGCGAAGGTCGAACTGTTACCAAGATGCTCATGTCATAAATGATATCATAGTGTGCACTAAGAAGGGTACTTAACTGAATCGAATGTGCTTATCAATCAATTTATAACTATCCATTAAAGTAAGTGATCTACTTAAGATTTAAAGGAGCTCCATGCTGCTTATGAAAATAATCAACAATAAGGTCTAAAAGGGCTCATCCTGAAAGTGATCGATGTCTGAATTAATGCTATTCAATGCTAACCTTACTACCATTTTAAGCCATTGAGTGGCTATAAATAAGATACATTGACATTTTTCAAATGAAAACCTTAACTTTGACTTGTTGTGTATATAAATGTCACCTCGATGTTATGCAATGAGGTTTAAGGTTAAAATTAAACGTTATAAAAATCAAGCTACACATCATATATAATTCAAGCTACACTTTACAAGCTATATAATACATCACATATAAATCAAGCTACACTTTACAAGCTATAAAAAAATGCCTTATAAACCAACCTATACAATTTATGAAAGGTAGCTATACATTCAGTGTGAACTAAAGCCATACACATTCGATGGGAATTACTACCATAAGAATTTAAGGATAATTAGTGCCATAAACAAAATGGAAATCTATGTTGAATGTGAACATTACATGAATCGGTGTCAGAGTTAAGGTTATTCATTACACCGCACACAAAGGGGAAGGGCGGTCAATGACTAGCTTGGCAAGGAGTCAAGAGGATGCAGGGATTAATAGCAACCTCTCCCGGTAAATAAATACATAAATACGCAATCAGCTAGTGGCCCAACTCGCCAGGTGACACTTGGAAAATCGTAGGCAATATGAAATGCTTGTAGCCCTTAAAAAGGAAAGACGCTAGAGTACTATCTCTCACCATGGAATGCAGTCAAGGAAAGATAGCGCAGAGCAAAGTCGTGGAATTACTACTGTCTTAATCGCATTGCCAGGCAAAAGTATATTTCGATTCCACCTAGCAGGGATTCAACAAACGCATTCATACTCAGGTGTTAAAGGATTGCAGCGGCTTCAACTCAGGTAAAAAAAAATCGTAAGAGAACATCCTCGTTAAAAAATTACCCACGCAGAGCAGACAATGTTTAGGCTAGAAAAGGGTGTGGAAATGTTGGGATAGAATTCGTTGCTACTTCCAGACATAATTTGGGCCAAGTACATCAAGAGAACGCAACCCAAGATGTTTAACCTCGCAGCCCATAGGTATACCAGTAACGAAGTGTAGTCCCAGAAAGGGGGTGAAATGGTCGGGTTCAACATCAATTGTCAGTCTGGAAGGGTATCAAACGCAATGAAATCTGTAAGTAGAAACTTTCGTCGTGGTTCAGGGTAACAAGAGCATGCACCCAAGGAAATTCAACCGGGTCTCATGGCACAACCTTACGGTAACTCCAGAAAAACTCAGTCAAGTGATGGATTCCAATCATATTGGACAACGTAGACTAAATCGTTTTTATAAATTTAAGGTGCAGAGGTATAGAGAAAAAAAAAAGATACAGTGAAGACGACCCTCAAAAACCACCCAGGATTATGCTACAAGGGAGGTATCCAATGCAGAACTAAATTGACCATCAATATAAAACGCAGATTTTAATTATCCAAGAATATAAAACATAGATTTTAATTATCCAGGAATATAAAAAGCAGGGTTAAAATATATCCATCAATGTATAAAAACACAGAGTTATAATTATCCGTCAATACATAAAAAGCAAGGTTAAGATTTTATCCATCAACGTATAAAAAATAAGAGTTATAATTATCTATCAATACATAAAATGCATGGTTAATATTTTGTCCGTCAATGCATAAAAACAAAGAGTTATGATTTTCCGTCAATACATAAAACACAATACATAAAACGCAGGGTTATGATTTTATCCATCAATGCATAAAAACACAGAGTTATAATTATGGAACTAGGAACAATAGCAATGGAGGATGTACTCAACATAATAAGGTGCAAGACTACACACTACCTGCAACAATCAAAATGGGCAAACGAATGGCAAGAACATCCTTCGCTCATCATCCATGCACAAAAAAGCAAGGCGTTGAGATCCATATGTCTATTAACGCCAAAGTGAGGTCCGTAGATCAAGCTCCTCGCCGACTTCTGAGGCACGTATTGATGAGCTAGGGACGAAGGAAAAAAATAAACCGCAATCATCGCCATCAATAAACCTCAGGATGGTCAAGACATGCAGGGATTGAAGGCCATGCAAAATCAATCAACATCAAGTTAAGGCTATGGGGAAATTTCAGTCATCAACTAGAATGCTAAGACTATCATATTATTTACTTGATTAAGCATACATAACCGAAAGCATAAATCATACTAACAATCTACCACGCAACAATAAAGGAAGTGTATCGTTGCCCAATTGTCCGCTTTTAGTTGATGTCCTACGCGCTCCATGCAACTCTCGCTTGCCAACCGATGAGACTTCACCAATACCTCCCAACCAATGCTAGGGGTACTCTTCTTCCCCCTTATCCCCCCGAGCCGCAAATGTGCCACACACACTATCAAGAGAATCAACTAGCTCCCATCTCACCTCGCAAGGCCAAGCTACCACTCCTCACCGAGATGGGTATCCCAATTCCCATAAGCTAAGTCATTCAAGTATAGATTTCCGCAGTGTAACATTATGCAAAAGAAAAGAGATATATCATCCTTCTCCTCCCTTCATTATATAGAGTTTCGACGTCCTTTACCTTCCCAAAATCCCATTTAATTTAATGTTTGATAATTTATTTCATAAAATCCTCCCCGTACATGTGTCACCCATCCCCTTCATTCCTCCATAAATTGATTTCACTAATTAATTAATTACCCCTATTTCCCTCACTCACCTAAAGGCACTCCTAGAATCGCTGCTAGGTGTCCCCAAATCTTGTTACAAGTTTTAATGACTTCCCCCCTTATTAATTTACTAGTTGAGTTTAAAAGAGAAAGTTCTTAAATGCTAGATACCTTACTAAGTTAGACAATCTTCTTTTTTCCTTCTATTTCCTATTTCTTTTTATGTTTCCTGCTTTTTTTCTAGTTTCCTAATTATTTTAGATTTCCCTCTTTTCACTTTTTATTTAAACTCAAAAAGGCAAGTGTAGAAACTTACCCTTTTTCCCTTTTTCTTTCTAATGAAATTTTTTTTAATTAACATAATAAGTGAAATAAATAATTCCCCTTTTTAAATTTTATCTCAAAAGATTTCATAAATCAATTTAATTGCTTACCCCCTTCTTATCACAAGATTAATGAAGATTATCCTTATTACTTATTATATATATATATATATATATATATATATATTAAATAGATAAAAATTTATCACGAGTAAAATATAGACCTAGACTTTATTTTCCTAGGTTGAGCGAAATTTATTTAAGGGAAAAGTGTCAAATCTTCCTTAACACTGTATTTGTCCTAAATCCATCTAGGTTTATCTAATTATTAAATAACCACGTGACGTGCCCTTCAGGATGCACTAGGTGCTCCAAGGGTGACACTCGCCTCTTTCTATTTTTCTCCCATGACATGCCCTTCAGGATGCACCATGTGCTCCAAGCATGCCACTCGCCTCTTTCCATTTTTCTTGTGCGACGTGCCCGTCAGGATGCACCACGTACTCCAAGGGTGCCACTCACCTCTTGACTGACTTGGTAAACATAAAAAACACATGGAGTCAAAACTTCGCCAGGTGATATTGTGGGAGGCTAAGGGCCTCTAAGGAATAATGCCCCTACCTATTGCGTGCCCCTTAGAATCATCGTGAGCAACTATCACAGTCTGCCCTCATGACATTGTGGGTCCTCTCGAACTAGGTAATCGTTAGCTTATAGCTCGAGCCACGACAGGAATGCTAGTAGGTTGTGGCAGGGTTGTTGTCCACATGTCTCCCTCAACATATCTGGTAGTCTTGCATGACCCCTCTACTCCACATGTGAGTCTAGTCAGCAAGCTATCATCAGCCTACATCATCAATGAATCACATCAGAAATATATCCATAATCATATCATCTAATCAGATGTAGAAATATCATATATACAACAATCAAACCCCAATAGTCCTCTCCCCGACTCAATCCATAGTCTAGGGGGTTTCATCAATGCATCTGCATCCTCGAGGTCCAAAATCCTGCACACTCAGTAAAATCGAGTCAATAATACCTGTCTATGTCAATGCACCAAAACAACATGTCATCAACCCATAATGCCTCATAATCAAAATCAAATTCTTAATAGTATAATAATCCGGATCACTTGCAAGAAAGTGTCCTCAAAGAATAAGTTCACTCAGTGCACGCAAGAGCGGGATGTTACAACTTTATATCATGTAAATATTTTTATAATTCGATGTTGAAGGTTGATAGGATTAATTGTATAACTATGATTTTCTTTAGTGTGTATATTTTGAAGGACTCTTTGAGGAAGAGAAAGAAAGACAACATTTTATGTGAGAGTCATCACAAGAGTTTAATTTGTTTTTTGGTTTATCTTAATTTTCAAAAACTTGGATTCAAAATCTCATTGTCATTGGTTCTCACCCACTAGAACTTCTTAAATCCCTCACATTTTGTTGTAGTTTCACTTTCAAAATAAAGTTTGTTTCTTCACCTTCGTTATGCATGGACATTTTCTAGAAATGCATTCTAAGAAAAATGAATTGGCATCGTATCTAACATTTATGGTTTGAATGAATTAAAGAGACATGGATACCCTTTATTCCTGGGAAAAGTCAAAGAGACATGGAGACCCTTTGAAAACTCATATCTAGAATATGTCCCCATTCAATTTGATCAAAATTTAAAACAACAAAAACATATTTCCATTAACTGGTCTAGAAATATGAGGAAGAATGATGAGAATATACTTGTGGATATTAAAGATCAACTATAAATTTGGTATCTAAGAGAGGTCCATGGTTTTCTCACTAAAGACAAATGTATGGAAAGCTACTTGTGTTATTTTATTGTAGATAGATAACATGAATAGATTTAGTGGCTACACCTTGATCAATGGTTGGTGTAATACAACTTATGATTGTGCTACCAAAATGAGATCATATAAATTTATTTATGGAAAAAAACCTCCTTCCATAGACTCATATTTGTTAGGCACATCCAATGTTCAAAAAGTGGATTGCACACTTGAACAAGAGCCACCATTCCTCACACATTTAAATACAATATAGTTTGGATTCAAAATTGAATGCATCAATACTTCGATGAACATTCATATAGGAATTATTATGAAGGCATAAATTATGTGTTTTGTTATCTCCAATCATATAACAAAACCTCTCTCAAAGCTAAGGGCCTCCAAAACATAGCTCCAAATTTTTGTCAACCCTATTTAATACTTTATCACTTGGGAAAAGTTTCTTATAGATGCCCTTTTCTATCTCACTCCAAGATTAACCTGGTCTGTCACGTGTCCTGGTCACTCCAGGATGACCTTTTCTATCTCACTATCCATTTTCTTGGTCATAGTAGTGGTGTTTCAGAAAGGAGGCTCATCAAGTTTGTGATATTTTGTTTTTTTAAATACCTACAAGTTGTTGGTCTTCCAAAGTTCCTATCATCCTTGACATAGAATACATGTCGTAATCCCGATGTTACCTTCCATCAGTCTTCGACATTCCTAGAATCATTCTCATGGCGTCAACGTCATAGGTGAAACATCCCTGATATAGTGTATATATCAGAAGCGCGATGTACCTTCCATCAGGCATCCGACGTTTCTAGCATCGTTGTCATGGTGTCAACATCACAAGTAAAATGTCCCTAATATAGTGTAGCCTTCGGTATATCAACGTACCTTCCAACAGGAGTCCGACGTTTCTAGCGTCGTTGTCATGGAGTCAACGTTGCAGCTTAAACGTCGTCAATATAGAATAGACGTCGGAGGACTCACAATACCTTCCCTCGACCGTATGGTGTGCTTATCATCTTTGTCATGGCATCAATGCCATAGGTGAAACATCCCTGGTATAGCATAGACTTCAGAAGACTAGTGGTTTGTGGCATCGCAGGCGCAACATCTAGATGTCGATGTAGCGACGCCCATAATGGGCTTGGACATTGAAGTCCGAGATGACACGTGTATGCATCAAATGTCACAATAGAGATGATACTTGTGTCGTCGGAACACCAATGTCATATGAAATGGCGTTTTAGGGGGTTTGATGTTTGTCAATCTTCTGACAATATAAAGTGGCAATTTCTACGAAAACGTCGTTGGAATTCGACCCAAATGTACCAGTGAATTATTATGTTAAATGAAAAATATAACAAACAAAATTTTTATTGTTACAAACATACTGTGTCCAATTTGTTTTGTAACTATGTCAACGCAGAATAGAGAAGAAGGAAGGCTTGAATGTATTAATAATCAAGAACCTCCTAGGAACAAAAATTATGACAAGGACATTAGTTCCCCAACCTGGGTACTGGAAACAATGTGTCCGATGAACAATGTATTCAACGAGTACTTGGATAAATTTGTACTGATTTTTATTGATGATATATTAATCTATTCAAAATATGAAGAAGAACACAAAGAACATTTGAAAATAGTATTACATACAATAAGAGAGTATAAATTATATGCTAAGTTTGAAAAATGTGATTTCTATTAAAGATATATTCAATCTCTAGGACATGTGATATCGAAAGATGGTATTGCAGTAGACCCTGAAAAGATAAAAACAATTATGGAATGGACTATACCTAAAGACGTAGCATACATACGATATTTCATGGGGATCACCGGTTATTACTAGAGTTTCATCGAAGGGTTTTACAATATAACCTATCCTATTACTTCATTGCAGAAAAATGGGACAAAATTTATTTGGTCTAAAAAATGCTACGACAATTTTGATAAATTAAAAGGTTTACTAACTACAACACTAATTCTTAAAGTGGATGACCCTTATAAATATTTTAAGTTTTGTGTGGATGAAAGTAAACAAGGATTAGGAGGATTACTAACACACGATGGACATGTAATTTGTTACAAATCTCACAAATCAAAAGAACATGAAAGAAACTACGTAACTCATGATCTGGAATTAGTAGTTGTAATTCATGCATTAAAAATGTGGCAACATTATTTAATGGGAATGTTTTTTTGATTATTAATAAATTACAATGGTGTAAAACACTTGTTTAGTCAACAAGATCTCAATGCGAGACATGAAAGTTGTTTAACCTTTCTAAGCGAGTTCGATTTCGAAGTATGAAACATCAAAGGAAAGTACTATAAATTCGCAGATGCACTAATTCGGAGAACCAATGAATTATATGAATTAATTATCAACAAAACATAAAGTGATATCGAGGACAAAATTAAATATGCAAGCATAAATGATGTAGAATACATCAAAACAACAAATCAGTTGTAGAAAAAAGAGGGAAATTTGAACAGTAAATATTTCATGATCGACAAGAATGGACTATTAAGTTTCAAGAAAATATTATATATACCTAATTCTACTGAATTGAATATGATGATATTGAATGAGCCACATAAAATTCCCTATTCTGGTCATCCAGTATATCATAAAATGATAATATCCCTAAGAAGACAGTTTTATTTGCCTAACATGGAATCTGAAACAACTGAGTATTTATCTAAATGTTATCATTGTCAATAGGTGAAAGTTGAACATCAACATCTGACAGGTCTTTTACAAACTCTACCTATACTAGAATGAAAATGGAAAACTATTTCAATGGACTTCATTACATGTTTACCTAAGACTCAAAGAAAAAACGATTCAATCATGGAAGTAATTGAGAAGTTGAGTAAGTATGCACACTTCATACCTATGAAATCTAATTACAAAGAAATTAATATAGTTGAATTTTTTATGAAATAAGTATTTAGACTGCATGGGGTTCCTAAAATGGTTATTTCAGATAGAGATGTTAAGTTTACCTCAAATTTTTGGAAGGATTTTTTTTTGTGGTTTTGGGTACTAATTTGAATTTCAACACAAGTTACCATTCAAAAATGGATGGGAAAAAAAAAGTACAAATAAAATTATCAAATATATGTTATGAATGTATGTAAGAACAAAACCAACAAAGTGGGAAGAATATCTACACTTATTTGAATTCACATAAAATAACAAGTATCAATCATCAATGAAAATGAGTCCCTTCAAAGTTTTATATGGAAGGAAATGTACAACCCCGATCAGTTGGGATAATCTCGTTGAATTAATCACAGTTGGAACAGAAATGCTCCAAGAAATGGAACATATGGTCAAAAAGGTACAACAAAATTTAAAGCTTGCTCAATATCGACATAAAATATACGCAGATATGAAAAGACAACATAAAAAATTTAACGTTGGAGAACATGTGTAATTCAAAGAAAGAAGTAGCTCACTAAAACTAGGAAACTATTCCAAGTCGGAGCCAAGGTTTTGTGGTCCATTCAAAGTCTTAACTCTAATTGAACTAGTGGCATACCAACTAGCAATTCCTGCAAATTTAAAATTTCATAATGTTTTTCATGTTTCATTATTAAAAAGATATATTCATGCTCCTACTCACATCATTGATTGGAAAATGGTGCAGGTGGAACCAAAAGGCGAATTCCAAGCGAAACCTCTATGCATTCTGGATAGGAAATAAACAGTACTTTGGAACACAACCATTTCCGAGGTAAAAGTGAAATGGAAACACTTTATCCATGAGGAGGATACTTGGGAATTGGAAGATGAAATGATGAAATATTACTGAACTTTGTTCCAACTGATTAATTAAGGGGAAGACTAACACTGAGGACAAAGTTATACTTAAAGGGGAGAGGATGTGACATCCTCAATTATTATTATTATTATTATTTTATGTTATTTCTTTGAAAATAAAATTTCATTTATGGAAGTTCATCTTTGAAATTATGAAGGCATGTAATTATTATTTTTGTGGTTGTTGAGCAAGAGTTTGACATTCCAATTGTCCTCTTTTGATGGAAAAATGCATGAGAAAGATATTCTAATAAATTAAATGTTGGAAACAAGTGGAACAACCATGTTAAAAGTAGTTGACTATGACTCCATGAGTGGGGAAAATGTTTGAGTTAACTCAAAAATGATTTTTACAAGTGTCAAAAGTTGATTTTTTGTCACCAATAACCCCTAAAAATAAAGGATTTGGAAAGATACTAATTTTATAAGGGAAATGGATGGGAAAAATTCCTAGGAAATTAGAAATGAAATATATACAACATATATGCAAGGTAGACACTGCTTAGTATGTTGTGGAGATGACTATTTGTTGTGTGAGGAAAAGTGGTGTTAGGAAAATGATTTTTTTAATTCTAGAGAAAGAAAATGTCTAAGGAGTGAAGCTCATTTTTCCCTTATGGAGTCATAATCAGGCTAGGGGGGGGGTGATCATGACAAGTAATATTGGTTGTTTTTTATGTATCTTATTGTTCATGTTGGGTTTACTGATTTGCATGTAGCTACACAATTTACATGTATGTTATAGAATTGGATATGTATAGATGTATGTATGTTACATAAACTAAATATAGATATCTGAACATGGAATTATATATTCTAGTTATAAATCCTCATAAAGGAAAATCTTAAGAAATTAAGGATAGTTATACAAACTCTTAAGCTATGAAAATTTCCAGATACAGTGGCTTGTTCTCTAGATACCCTACAATCATATAATATTAGAATAATTTATGAATTCTATAGGATGTGAGTGAGTCAAGGTTTTTAAAATATGAATATATAAATCATATGATAAATCTACGGTAAACAAGAAGAGTTGTAGAAATAGACAATTAGAAAATAAATTGTATATAAATTCAATTTATTGGGAATCAGATACCTGTTTACTTATTCCAGGGTTCTTCTTTTTGTCTTCAGCCTATTATTACAGATAGGTATTTTATACCAAATATATTATTGTTGATTCAATGATATTTTTTCTGGATAATCATAGAAATAATCGATTATATAGGTTATCCATTGTAGAATCTAAAAAGATTCTCCTCCTACCTTTGATAGGTCTACCAAGGTTATCAAGATTACGGTTGTCCTAAGATACGATACATATAAATTTCATATTTACGTAAGAGGAGGTATTACAAAATAATCATATATATATATATATATATATATATATATATATATGTGTGTGTGGACATGCCACAATTTTATGGTGAACATAGATATAAAATCTCCCATACCCTTTAACGAAGTAAATACAACACACAAAGATTTGGATAGACGTCTGAGTAATTTCTGATAAATTTCTCCAATTAAAAATTCAATTAAATTACTGTCAATAGATTATTCGTTGAGAAACAAAAATTAATACAAGGCAATTTTCCGATGTTCTGGAATAAGAAAATGTAGGTAAGGGATCTGAAAATGGAACCTCCATACCTTTTATGAGGAAGTCGATTTCCTTTTGAAACCGCAATCTATATGAGTCCAACCTGCAAAGGGAAACGAGTAAGAACATTAGTTTAGATACATAGCTATATTGTTTCCTTCATAAAAATATTTGAAAAAAAAGAAAAATGAGAAAATAAAATAAAGAAATGGCATTGAAATCACTTATATCTTGTGGGTTTGAATTGAAATCTACCAGAAGCGAACTCCGTCAAGGATAGTTGCACAGTAAAATTTCCTATCTCTTTATTGATGCAATTGTTTTCCTTGAGTTGCTCGGTCATGGTAACCAAACTTCTTTAGAATACATCGAGCGCAGATAAATAAGGCGACCTGAAACAACTAATGGGTTCCCTCACACATTCCTGAGTAACCCATCATTATTTTTTCATACACTTACATAGTAAATTATTATAGAAAGGAAAACAAATAAATAGAGATAGACTCTATGTCTAACAAGAAACTGTAATGACAAATAAATAAATGGATTACAGAAAGAATTTTCTATTGCTACATAAAGCACGGTAGTATATAGGAAGTTCGAAACAAAACTTAACAGAGTTCTTTTCAAACAAAAATACCTCATCGATTTCTACTTGAATTCACTTACAAATCACGCAAGAAAAGAAAATAGTACAACCTTCCACTATTGTAAATCGTGGATTTTGTAAGTACAATACATTTTACTGTTTTTACAATTATTCTCTTACAAAACAGAACCAGAGTATTTCTCCAAAATATAACAGACGGGAAATTTCTATGAAATAAGCTTCGTAGAAGAAGGGGTCACCTGCATTATGAGATTAAATATTATAGATCTAACCCTCCTACATGTAACAATATACATTCTAGTAACTAAACAGGCAAAAAAAAAAATGTATTAGTGAAATCCTAATTTGTTCTAAAGACTTAGGTTAAACGAGAGAAGATGGCCTAGTCGACCCAGAAGATGGAAGTTAAACTCGAAGGAATGAAAAGAGTAAATAGTAGTAATCAATCCCTTGAATAAAAATGAAATGAGAATGATCATACAAATGATCCCGAGGCTTGCAAAAGAAAATAAAACAGATAACGGAAAAATTCCATGAAACATATATAAATTTAACTTTCTTGTTCGTTTAAAATACTAAACCAAGTTCCTTTTGCGATGTCGAATTATCGTTACATGGAAGTTCTCTCTGTATGATCGTCCCCATTTATCTCTGTTACAATAAAATGGTATTTTTGTTTTACTATACAGAGGAAAACTCTCGATGACAAGTGACAAAGGTGAAGGCTGGTAAACTTGATAGAGAACCCTCACATTCAAACAATGTCATGCCTCGAGCCCTTCTCTCGTTTCGTATAGAGACCTCCTTAATACCAATCCATGTGACGCTTATGAAAGGAAGGGTTGGTATTGGTTTATAGACTCGCTGGACATTCCAGTACATACTTGAGTTATGAAAGAAAGACATGTCCCTTCCCTTGCAAAAACTCATTGTCCAAGTTGAGAAGGATTGAATTTAATGTTCTCATCAAATCTTCAGTTAGACCAAAGTTACCAATCGCTATAGCATATATGTTTTGATC
>ML797931.1:182442-195533 GCA_009831015.1 Picea engelmannii | reverse complement strand
TGACCATTCTACCTTTTAACTCTCTGTTCTTCTTCTTGACTTCTCGAACTTCCTGGCGTGTCAGGTCCAATGCTTCCCAATTTGAGAAAGTGTGATTCCTCCAGGTTTGCCTGTATACTTGAAGGTGGTGGGCCTGTGTCTCAACATACTCCTTCTTCCACTTTTGTATCTCTGCATGCTCATCCCATAACTGGAAAGTCTGAGTTTTGGCATGGGAAGTAGTGGGATTAGGCAGGGTTTGAGTAGACTGTTCCTTGGAAGTGGAGAAATCGCCTTGACTGGGAGGTGTAGCTTCCTCCATGGGCACTGTTTGCACAACCTTGTTGAGAACAGTAGGGACTTTTTTCTTGATCCTAGAAGAGCCTGTTGGTTCTTGTGTTGCAGCAGGTTCATTCCTAATTTTGCTAGGGCCTGCTGGTGCTTGTGTTTCAGCAGGTTTGGTTTTGAGCTTGGTGGAGCCTGTTGGTTCTTGTGTTACAACAGGTTTAGTTTTGGCTTCAAAATGGAAAGGAGGAGGGACTGTTCCTGGTAGTGGAACTTGAATGATCTTATATCCTGCCCGATAATAAATATCTCCGCATTGGCAGCACATGTATTCCTTGCATACGCTTTCTGTAGTTTGTTCTGCCAGGGTTGCTATACGGCTTGCAGTGTATGAAGTAAGATCCTTTTCGTATGCTTCCTTGGCTCTGGCCAATTCTTGCTGATATGCTTCCAATTGAGACTTTAGAAACTCGTTTTCATCCAAGACATCGGCCATTGTTGGTTTGGATTTAGAGATGACTGGTTCTTGTGTTGCAGTCATCGTCTCCTTAGCTGGTTCTTGTGGAGCAGCTACGGGAATGGAAAATGATGCATGTGTTTCAGCCTCTTGGTGCAAGGAGAATAGTGTTTCAGCACCCTCAACCTCTGATTTCTGAATCTCAATATTGATATTAGTGGTTGGTTCTTGTGTTTCAGCCACTGGGTGTTGTGTTACAACATCCGGGGTGTCAATTCCTTGCATTTCAAAATCAGTGGCTGGTTCTTGTGTTTCAGCCACGTGATGTTGTGTTGCAGCATCTGGGGTCTCAGATTCCTGATAGCGACCTTCGCAGGTCAGGTAGTGTTTGATGAATCTGGCGACTCCCGGCCATGGAGGTGGCAGTGAACTGAGCTGAATGCCTCTGCCCTTAAATACAATTCTTTCATCAGGCAGGTAGAAGCTCTGCTGGACATCCTTAATGATATGCTTGTGACTGAACACTCGAGTGCCATTTATGGGGAGGCCTGAGACTTCTGCTATGTCTCCCTCTGTTACCGATATTCAGACGCCTGTGACTACAGAATGGTCCTCTTGGAGATTTTGGGCGAATTGTAGGACTTGTTGTTCAATATACCACTGGAGTCTGCGGAAGTAATTCAGCCAACCTGCTTTCTCAAAAATTTGATAAGCTACTGGATATTGTTCAAGCAGCGTTGTGGTAGTGGGTTCATTCCTTATGATGGATCCTCCCATGGCAATTAGCTTAGTAAAATACAGTATCGAGAGTTTGTGTATCAGCTCTGGTACAAAGTGAGTTTTTCCGGGTGACATTATGCAGGAATCGTGGTTAAAATGTGTGAAAGGGTGGTGGACTGGGATGGCGGTGGTGATATCGGGTGAAATGATGGTATCATGGATGTGACATGTACTTCCCCTCCCGTTAAGTGTGGCTGGTACTAAGTGTGCTTGAATGGTCATAATGACGCAGAATCTTTCTCGTTATCTATAGCCTAACTGAATTACATAAACTTTACATACCTTTGCCTTACCATTTGGTTTGTTCTGCCAATCAAATATGATGCTTGTTCGTGGTGATGATGTTATGGCGGCGGCTTTTGGCCTGCTGTTCGAACTAAAATTTGAGAGCATAAAATCTTGTTGTCGGATGATGGTGAAAGGCGGGTGTTTCAGCAACAGAGAAGAACGAAACAATCGCTATAGATGGAATACTGTTGATGACTGGTGTTTCAGTATCGGAAGAAAATTGAAAAGTGTTGAATGGTGGTGTTTCAGCATCGGGAAGAAGTGGAACATACTGAACAGTGGTGTTTCAGCATAAAAAGTCAAACGTGTTGAACAGTGGTGTTTCAGCATCATGAAAAAAATGATGAAGATCCCATGATTTCTGCTTCGACTTGCGCTCCACCTTCGACAAGCTGTTGAAGTCCCAAAAATGGTCAAATATGACTAAGTGCTCCCAAAACTTGGTCAAGGGCCAACAATATTGAAGGAAAATGGTCGGGAAGACAGTTTAGGATCTCAAATGGATTCAAGGTCCATGAGGTTGCGTAGTCAAATGTGATCAGTGTAAATACCAAGAACGACCCTCAATATAAGATCCCCACTATGCTTGATTTGACTTTGGAGGGGTTATATCCTCTACCTTTCCTTACGCAACCTTGTTCTTAGCCCCTGTTTTAGAGGGGGGTCCCAACTGACTCTTATGATACTAGACTCTAACACTCCCTATCATAGACTCTTATGTTTTTTTAGGCAGCCTTGAAGAGTTTCCTCTCCACACCTATTTCAAGGCCCTAGAGCCTAGACTACTTGGTGAGCCCTACAAAAAAAATTCTAAGTGATTTTTAAGTGTTAAGAGTTGATTTTAATTGGATTGATTTACCCAAAAGGGTACAGACATGCAACTTATGGTGTTCACAAGATACAAAAAAAATGAAAAACATTAGAGCATTCGTGCAAAGGAAAACTAGATTCTTCAAATTAAAAGAAATGGCTTTGAAATATTTGTAAATGAAAAAATTTCGAAATAGTATTCCAGGATCCTATAATGCAACAAGTTTCCTAGAATGTGATTTTCATTTTACAATGTAAAATCAAACTACTAAATTTTTAGGGAAAAATCAAAGAAGGAAATTTGAAAAATAACTATTTTCTTTTGTAAAAGAAATCCTATCCTACAACTACCAAAATAAATACAGAACTAAATGCAACCATTTTCTTGATTTTTTGAAATGCCTAGAAAAGAAAAACACAAGTAAAATATTTTTTTTTTTGTTTTTCAAAGAATAAACAGGATAAAGAGAAAATAAACCCAAGACTCACACAGACCCTAAACCACTTCCTGAACATAGGGATTCACTAGAATCCACATGAGGATCTAACACTTACAGGTTGACTCTAAACCTCTAAAGCAACCAAAAGAAAATAAAGAAATACTAGGGGTTCTTTACAAGGAACAAGATAAAATGAATCTTTAACCCAACCAAACACAAATAACAGAGACCCTGAAGAGTTCAAGAAGGCCTGAGAAGCATACAACTTCTTGTCAGGAAACAATTTTTTTGTTTTAAAAACCTTCCAAAACACACGGATGTGGGTTGTGCACAAGACGCCTATGTATGTACGTGAGTTTTATACTATGAATATTTTGTGTGTACCCGCTATACTAAGAACAAAGAACATACACCTCTATATATTTTCAAAAATAAAAATGGATTGGATAACTGACTGGGTACAGAAGGCTAGTAGGCACCTAGAAGGTGACTAGAGACCCTAAACTGACTCAGTAAACTTGGAAAACTTAAAAATAAACTAAAAAAAACTGAATCAAACCAAAATCTCTCACTAAGACCCTAGAGAGACTACCTGGTGGAGTCGTCAATTCTGCTATAGGGAAAACCCCCCTATATTTGGTCTAGGTATAGGCAGAGCATTTAATTCCATTAAAATATTGTTCTGCCCTTGAGCTACCCCAAATTATCTAAATGAAATGATGAGAGAGAGGAAAGAGGTTCAATGGGTGCACCTTTAGTCCTTGAAGTTTGTGTAGGCCTCTTTCGCTTGTTGCAAGCTCCTAGATTGTGGGTCTCCTCCCAAAGCTGACTTGAAAAATCTTAGGAAACTAATTCTACAACAAATGCAATCTCTACTTATCACTTTCAAGGTTTAGATATAGATATAAATGCATAAATAAATAAAATCATACAAATATAATATTTTTGGACAAGGACAAACTCTTTTATTAAGTTTCAAGACAAAAACGATTACAACCTTTATTGACAATCACTCCACGAACTAGGTCTGAGATCCTCTATCGTGGCTCCAAGTGCATCAATCCCATGCTAGATTCTCACAACGGAGTTATCACTTAGGAAAGGAAAAAGGGTTGTATAAGGAGAAAGGGATGGAGGGGAATGTTGAGGCCAAAACTCAGAATAGGATGAAAAACTTGGGCTAAGAAGGGGAAGGGATATTGGTAGATTTTTATTATTCTCTTCCTTGTCTTGTCAAATGACACACTAAGACCTATTTTTATATGATAACAAGATGGTTATTAGGTTTTGGGATGGGATACAAGGGGTAAAATGGTTAGGAAACCCTTGTTAGCCCGTAAACTTCGTCGAATTCCTTGCAATTTTATATATTTTTGCAATTTTTGGAGGTAAACACGGGTTAACTAGCATGAAAATCACATATGTACATGGTCTAACTAGCATGAAACACGCGTGTGTATGTGGGCTATTAGTGCAGCAGAGTGCATACACTATCAAAAAAATAGTTTTTTAAGAGGAAGCCTCAGCAGTATTTTGGCAAAGTATGTAAGTGGAAAGGCCAATGTCTTATATGCATAGGTAAGGAATTTTTGGACTATAAAAAGGAAGAAGAAATCCACTAATGGGAAAAATATTATGATGAATTGATTTTTAGAACATGATGCATCTCCCATCATGAAGTTAGAATAAAATATTAAATGAAATATATTGCTACATAGGAAGAAAGGAAAAAGAGACTAGTAGTAGAAAACAAATCAAAGGTTGAGGATGACTAGATGAGGAAAGAAGAATAGCTAGTAGCAACAAAAATAGCTAAGAAGAAGAGGGATATAAAATAAAATAAGAAAAATAAGAAACAGACTAGAGAATAAAAGAATCATGAGTTGCAGGAAAACAAGAAGCACGAAAGAAAAGAGAAGAAGAATATATGAAAACAAGAGAAGAAGAGAACTGAAAGAAACAATAATAAGCACAAGGTATGTGTTAGCACTCAAATTTGCATCATAACATTTGAGTGACCACGCCAATTGCACTAGCCTATTGCCCATTTTAACATTTTTTCCTTTCTTCTTCAAGACAGATGAAATGTTAAATCTTGGTCCATTCCTAAACTATTTGAGTCTTTTTGGAAAAAATAAACAAATGGGTGTTTATACCTAAGTTGTTATCTTGGTATTATTTTATTGTCTTTGGGGTAAATTAAAAAAAATATTGGGTTTTGTACCCAATATCCATTCAATAATATTTTATCTTAAGTGAATTACCAAGCCTCTATCATATGCCAAGTCACACAAATCACCAACACACAAGGTGACACACTGACACACACAAGGCCACAAGGAGGAGTCCCACAAGGGAGACTTAGTCTTGCACAAGAAAGTAGAGCATTTATAAAAGACATGTGTAAGTGTAAGGTTCACTAAATGCTAGGTATAGATAGCAGTAGTTATCATCACCACATGGAGTGATTTTACAAACTCCAAAACAGAAATGAACATCGAGGGCCAGGTGCCAGTTTGTAGGTGTAATCCATTCCTTCATCTAGAAGCTTGAATTACCATATTAAGTGAATCTGTTCCTTCATCCGACAGCTCAAATTCACATATCAAGAAAATTAGGTCCTTCATTCGGTAGATAGAATTTACATATTAGGTGAATATGGACCTTCATCTGATAATTAATACATAACTTTAAGCGTAGTAGGATTGTTGGTTAGCATATACGTGAGCCTTATCTGGAAAATACTGTACATGGGTTTTTTGTCTATCAAAACCCTTTTTTTTCATTTGAGAAGTTGAATTCACCCCTATATTTAAGGCTATGGACATTAATGAATATGTTGTCTATTGTCATCTCATTGATGAGGGTTATGAATTTTATGTTTTAGAAGAGTTTCCACCCTAGTCGACCTTTGAGATGTAATGAAACTCTATATGTATGAGGAACTAAAAATATCTAGGGGGGATTCAGTTCGAGGGACTAAAGAGAATATCTAGAGAAATCTATGGGTTCGATCTCTGGCATTGGAATTTCATGTAACATCTTGCAAAAACCTTGTGTAATAATTCTATGTAAATATTTCAACTAATAACAAAGTTTTTGATCAGTTTGTCTTTCCATATCCTCAATTTATCATTTTATTTTTCATCTTCTTAAGAGTATTTTTATGCTATATGGTATATATATGAAAATTATGTGTTGAGAAGACTGTAGTATAGGATATACTATAGTTTTTTCCACATGCCACATTTGAGACTTATATTCATAGTCAAAAAGTATTTATGAATGTTGAATATTCATCCCTATGAGTGTATAAAGGAGCAGGGTGTTCTCTTATCTACATGCAATTTTGTTTTCTTCATGTATTCACTCCATTTTTCTGCAACCTTAATTTTGTTCCAAGTTTTGTTAGCTTGACCTACTTACCATAGAATGTTGAAGCAAGGGGCCTAATTTTGTTACTGGGCCTCAATTATTGATCCTACCATTTTCAAAGTTTTTTAAACCCCACCAAATCATTTTTAATCTAATATGTGCTAGGCTTGTCCCTAAGGAAGTCTAGGAACAACTTCTAGCACTAACATTTTTGGTGTCGTTGTCAAGGAACGTAGATGAAGAATATCTTCCCTGGGAGAACGACATAGAACAAATCCAGTCTTTGATGGTGAACAAGGGTTGATCACATAATACAGACTGCATCATTCACCTGGCGACTCCATTCCATGAAGAAATAACATATTGGAGACTTCACTGATACATTAAGGAAATGGAAATGGAGGTTATCCTTTCTCAGAGGTATGCATTTTGTGATTTATCAAACATAGATGGTTTTCTACATCCAGTACCTAGTATAATTGAATGACTATCTTTCCAGATTCCGAGGAAGCAAGTATGATCATCCTGGTGAGCACTTATGAAATTTTCATAGATGCATGCTTGAACATGATTTTGTTCATGAGGATATCTTAATAAATATGTTCATATTTTATTTAGAAGAACATGCTCATGAATTGTGTCAATCCCTCCCCAATGATAACATTCATTCTTTGAAGGAGTTTCATAATGTTTTTCATCATCATTACAAAAACAATTATCCAATTGATTTTCTTTTTGAAAATTGTTATAAATAATTTGAACCCTACATCCATCATTCAATTAGTATTCCTTATGGTTATAAGGATGTTGGTGATAACAACACTGTAGACACATTTGTCCTTGATTCAAATGTCTCTAGCAGTTTTGACTATGATACAGAGGCTTCACTAAATTTTGATAAAGATCAAGTTACTAATATGCATCTATCATCTCAAGAACATATTGAAACAAAAAATTATGAATACCTAGATTCAAATTTTATTTTACAATCAACCTATTTTTTATGAAAATTCTAGTGATAATGGTAAGAAGAATTTCTTCATCACATCTTTGGAACCTCTCAGCATAGTCCCTGTATATGATGTTTATGAATATGATTCTTGGGAATACAATGGAGGTGAAAATATAGAGCTACAAAATCAGTTGACCTGCCTTTATCACCAAATGATGACCAACAAATTCCATAAATTATCTCCCGGATGGAGAACACAACATTGTCAAAGGAGTAGTTTATACACAGAATCAACCCATTTCTTTTGAAAAACAAAAAGAGGTACTCTCGTATAATTTTGATGATCTCGTGGAAACATATATGGAGTTGTATTGGGGTCATCATTCTTATATTTATGACTTCATGAAGGAGAACTTCCATAGTTGTAAGAATGGGAAGATTTTCATTTTTTTTCTATTCTCTAGTCTTCTCAACTATATGTATGCTTAAAGATGAAAGTAGATTTCAGTTTGTGATCCAGTTACTTGAATCATTGTAGTGGTTTACCATATCACTTGAGAAGGAATTTTTTTTATCTAGAAGTAGGGATGTATATAAATAAGATCATATTTTCGAGTATTTGTTTTTTAGTTTGGCATTGTTTGTAGAAGAATAAAAACAATAAGACTCCATAGCCCAATGGAGACACTAGTGGCCTCAACATCTCTTTCAATTTGTTTGGATATGTTGTAGAGGGTGGTTGCATAGTTTTGAAACGAGGTGAAAGACTCCATAAGTCCAATAGGTAAGGCATCAGTTCTACAAAAGTTCAATGCAACTCATAGGGAGCATGGCATCACTTGTGGAGCCAAGTGTTGGCACTCAAATTTGCATCATAACATTTGATCACCCACGCCAATTGCATTATCCTATTTCCCATTTTATCAATTTTCCTTTCTTCTTCAAGATATCTAAAATGCTAAAGCTTGGTCCATGTCTAAGCTATTTGATTATTTTTTTCAAAAATAAACAAATGGGTGTTTATACCTAAGCTTTTATCTTGGTATTATTTTATTGGTTTTGGGGTAAATTAAAAAATATATCGGGTTTTGTACCCAATATCCATTCAAGAATGTTTTATCTTAACTGTGTTACCAAGACTCTATGATATGCCAAGTCACACAAAGAACCAATGCACAAGGCAATACACTAGCGCACACAAGACCATGAGGAGGAGTCCCAAAAGGGAGACTTAGTCTTGCATAGGAAAGAAGAGAATCGATCAAAAATAGGTGTAAGTGTAAGGTGCACCATATACCAGGTATCAAAAGTAGCAGTTATTATCGCCACATGGAGTGATTTTACAAAATCTAAAACATAAATGAACATCGAGGACCAGGTGCCATTTCGTAGGTGTAATCTAGTCCTTCATCTGGAATCTCGAATTTACATATCAGATGAATCTATTCCTTTATCCGAAAACTCAAATTTACATATCAGGAGAATCTGTTCCTTTATCTAGTTGCTCGAATTTACATATCAAGTGAATCTAAACCTTCATTTGCCACTTAATATGGAACTCAGAGCATAGTAAGGTCATTAGTTAGCATATCCATGGGCCTTCTCTGGAAAATACCAAACATGGATTTTTGATCTATTAGAACCCTCTTGATATGAGTCCTATCAGGATTTCGTTTAAGTAGTTTAATTCGCCCCTATATTCAAGGCTATGGATTTTAATGTAGATGTTGTTTTTTTTCATCTCATTGGTGAGGGTTATTTTTTTATTATTATTAGAAGAGTATTGACCCTGGTCAACCTCTGTGATGTAATGAAACTCCATATCTATGAGGAAACTAAAAAGAACCAAGGAGGGGATTCAGCTCAAGGGACTGAAGAGAAGAGATGGAGAAATCTAGGGGTTTGATATATGACATTGAAATTTCATGTAACATCTTGCAAAAACCTTATGTAAAACTTCTATGTAAATATTTCAACTGATAACAAAGTTTATGATCATTTTGTCTTTCCCTATCCTGAGTTTATCATTTTCTTTTTCATCTACTTAAATGCATTTTGTTGCTATAGGGTATATGTATGCAATTTTTTTGTTGAGAAGACTGTAGTATAGGATATAGTATAGTTTTTTATGCATGCTACATTTGAGACTTATATTTACAGTCATAAAGGATTTCTGAATGATGAATATTCATCCCTGTAAGTGTATAAAGGAGCAGGGTGTTATCTTATCTACTTGCAATTTTGTTTTCTTCATGTCGTCACTCCATTTTTCTACAACCTTAATATTTTTCCAAGTTTTGTTAGCTTGACATGCCCCATAGAATGTTGAATCAAGGGGCCTGATTTTGTTACTGAGCATCAATTATTGATCCTACCATTTTGACAGTTTTTTAAACCCAACCAAATCATTTTTAATCCAAGATGTGTTAGGTTTGTCCCTAAGGAAGTTTGAATCCCATTATACTAATGTAATCCCATTATGAATCTAGGAACAACTTCTAGTGCTAAAAGTATGAATCCCATTATACTAATGTGTCAGGATCATCTTTATATACACCACTGAACAAAGGACATTTTCCATTTGGAGAATTGGGCCTAGGGAATTCACATTGTCTAAACCTTAAAAGGTAGCCAATTTGAACTCTTTAAGATTCGATAAAGAGTCGGAAAAAATCACCCAATAAATAATTATAAGGTTTCATTTCTCTAGAGTGGCCTAACTCTCAATAACCACAGTGTTAAGGTCCTAACCCTCACATAGGTAGATCAATGTATTCGGATGTAATAAAGCTCAATATTAATAAGGCCTTTCAATAAAATAGAATAAGGCGGATGTAAGAAGACCTAATAGAAGCTTCCACTTCTAGAAGGATCTTCCTCTAGATGCTTCTCTTAATAGACATATTTAGTATAAATAAGGGTTGAGGGTATGAGAACCCTAGCTTGGAGATTATTGTAACAGAGCGCTGCTCAAATGGAGGTTTCCCCCTCGAAGAGGCCTGTGAACATTGCTTTCTGAATCAAAGTTCTTTCTCTATTGTTGTTTCGTATATCATTTTTGTGTATTGTGAATATTATGCTGGATATTTTACTGTTATTCTGCCATTTATAGCATTTTATTTTTGTTCTACATATTTTATATATCTGGTATCTTTCAAGTGGTATCAGAGCACTTTCCTTGGAAGAAATTGTGGGTATTTTTTTTCCAGGGTAGAGACGTATTCCGACGTCTTTAAGACACAGAGATCTATCATTACACGCATAAACCTGCGGTTGAGGGATTCATACACGCAGGAAATAGAAGTGGTTCTTAAGCGCACATCTGTTGGCCACCCTTGTAACCCCTGTTGGTACCCCTTCGAGTGGTAGCATATCATACAACACATGTGTACAGATCGGCCTAGATTTCCTGAAGCCCTCTTTAGATAAACCTATCGGCCACTGGATTGCTATAGTGTCACCGAGAACAACACTCGGGAAGATACACTCTAGTACCTGGGTAGTCGGGTAGTACAGCTAAGGGTACGGTCTATCCTCCTTAGTTAGTTCCTTGAGATATTGGGCTGAGTACTACTATTGGACCCCGCACATATATCAGAGAGTTATAGCACATGGTAAACCCTTGTCTACAGAACCCTTGAATACCTAACCCTTGGGGAACATAAACATAAACATAAACAAATTAAACTGGTGAGATCTATTGACATGCATTTGTGTTTGGGTTGCTAAGTAAATACTCTCTGGTTCAAAATTTGGGGATTTCAGCACTGCAACATTCTTCAGACCAAAGTATAACCCCGTAGTTGTAAAAAAAAAAAAAAAAGTCTAGAAATTTTTTCACCATTATTTGAGACTTATTCCATTAGATTCATCTCTTCTCCCTTATCACATTCATCCATATCATTTTTCTACAAAAATTTCTGACCTCGCCCGCTCCCTTTTCAGTTCACCCATCCTCATGGCCCATACCCATAGCCAAGAACTAGATTCTCGCTTCAACACCTTGCAATCTGGTTTCCTCGAGACCCAACAAGAAGTGAAACAACTTAGTGCTACTATTGCCTCCCATGATGCCTCCATAAATGCCTCTGTAAATGTAGTCGTGCAGTCCTCAATGGCAGAAGTCAAACAAGAACTGACCACCCAACTTGAATCTGTCTTTGCATCACTCTGCACCAAACTCAAGATCCCTACCGATGACTCTTTTCCTGATGCACATAAAAAGACTGAAGGTGAAACTTCTTCCCATTCCTTTCAACCCCATCACTTTCAAAGGGACATATGCCTTCCGCGGGTGGATGTAACCAAATTTGATGGCTCAGACCCCACTGGTTGGGTCACCCAAATGGAACATTATTTCTCTCTCTACAACATTACATATGACTTGACCAAACTCCGGTATGGTGTTCTCCATCTAGATCAAGAATGCTGGTAATGGTGGCAATGGAGAAAAACTTATCGTCAAGGGTATATTGATTGGACCCAATTTGTTGTTGAGATTTATGAACGCTTTGACACTGACACCAACCATTTGGGCCATTTGACAAAATTGAAGCAATCAGGCACAGTCGAAGACTTCATATCTGCATTTGAGCGTCTGGATTTTAGAACAGAGGGCATGACTGATGCTTTCTTTCGAGAGTGTTTTATCAGTGGCCTCAAGGAGGAGATTCGGGCCCATGTCCTCATGGCTTGACCTATGACTTGGGTGGAGGCTACCAAAAAATCTAAAGAAGCACAACAAATTGTTTCCTCTCAAAATTGTAAGCCTTCCTTTATCCCTCACCCTAAACCAGTAAACCCCATTACTCCCTCCACCCCATTAAAAATACAAAAAATGACCAGGGCTGAAATGGATGAACGCCAACTCAAAGGCCTCTATTATAATTGTGATGACAAATATTTCCCAGGACAAAAATGTAAGGAACAAAAGATCTTTATGGCCATCTCTGAGGATATTCAGGAAGAAGATGTTGACACTCCCCCTGTGCCCGAGTCACCAGAAAGCTCTGACATAAACCCTCCCTCTGACCCTCTCGAAGTGGAACCAATCATTTCCCTCAATGCTCTCACCGAATTCTCTACCCCCCAAACCCTCAAGTTAATTGGTTACATCAAGCACCGAAAGGTCATCATTCTGGTTGATAGTGGCAGAACCCACAATTTTATGCATCGCCACATTGCCCAAGAAACCCATTGCTACATCCATGTTGTCAACAATTTCCAAATCATGATCGCTAATGGTGGTTCTATGAAATGTGGCGGGCACTGTGAAAAGGTCTGTCTCCAAATAGGTGAATACCACCTAAAATCCCATATGTTTGTTATTGACATGGGCGGTTGCGACATTGTGCTGGGTGTAGACTGGCTAAGGACTTTGGGTCCCATTCTCATGGATTTTCAGAACTTAACCATGCAATTCGACCAAGGAGGCCACCAATATAAATTTCAAGGCATCATTGTTGGTTCACCTAAGGTCATCAGTTCTCATCGCATGGAAAAACTTCTCAAAAAAGGTCATTATGGTGTCAATGCCCATCTCCACGCCATACAATCCACAAAGACCCCATCAGTGCCCCATTACCTCCAAGCCCTCCTTTCTAAACATCAAACAGTATTTTCCACTCCCCAAGGACTCCCTCCTTCCCACGGTGTCCATGATCATTCCATTCCCCTTGTCCCAGGAGACCTTCCCCCCAATATACGTCCATATCACCACCCCTTT
>ML797931.1:135020-170360 GCA_009831015.1 Picea engelmannii | reverse complement strand
AAAGGGGTGGTGATATGGACGTATATTGGGGGGAAGGTCTCCTGGGACAAGGGGAATGGAATGATCATGGACACCGTGGGAAGGAGGGAGTCCTTGGGGAGTGGAAAATACTGTTTGATGTTTAGAAAGGAGGGCTTGGAGGTCTTGGGGCACTGGTGGGGTCTTTGTGGATTGTATGGCGTGGAGATGGGCATTGACACCATAATGACCTTTTTTGAGAAGTTTTTCCATGCGATGAGAACTGATGACCTTAGGTGAACCAACAATGATGCCTTGAAATTTATATTGGTGGCCTCCTTGGTCGAATTGCATGGTTAAGTTCTGAAAATCCATGAGAATGGGACCCAAAGTCCTTAGCCAGTCTAAACCCAGCACAATGTCGCAACCGCCCATGTCAATAACAAACATATGGGATTTTAGGTGGTATTCACCTATTTGGAGACACACATTTTCACAGTGCCCACCACATTTCATAGAACCACCATTAGCGATCATGATTTGGAAATTGTTGACAACATGGATGTAGAAATGGGTTTCTTGGGCAATGTGGCGATGAATAAAATTGTGGGTTCTGCCACTGTCAACCAGAATGATGACCTTTCGGTGCTTGATGTAACCGATTAACTTGAGGGTTTGGGGGGTAGAGAAGTCGGTGAGAGCGTTGAGGGAAATGATTGGTTCCACTTCGGGAGGGTCAGAGGGAGGGTTTATGTCAGAGCTTTCTGGTGACTCGGGCACAGGGGGAGTGTCAACATCTTCTTCCTGAATATCCTCAGAGATGGACATAAATATCTTTTGTTCCTTACATTTGTGTCCTGGGAAATATTTGTCATCACAATTATAACAGAGGCCTTTGAGTTGGCGTTCATCCATTTCAGCCCTGGTCAATTTTTGTATTTTTAATGGGGTGGAGGGAGTAATGGGGTTTACTGGTTTAGGGTGAGGGATAAAGGAAGGCTTACGATTTTGAGAGGAAACAATTTGTTGTGCTTCTTTAGATTTTTTGGTATCCTCCACCCAAGTCATAGGTCAAGCCATGAGGACATGGGCCCGAATCTCCTCCTTGAGGCCACTGATAAAACAC
Organism: Picea engelmannii; assembly: GCA_009831015.1. Lineage (NCBI taxonomy): Eukaryota > Viridiplantae > Streptophyta > Pinopsida > Pinales > Pinaceae > Picea > Picea engelmannii. The sequence goes on along the minus strand of ML797931.1, from coordinate 169,276 downwards.
TCTCGAAAGAAAGCATCAGTCATGCCTTCTGTTCTAAAAGCCAGACGCTCAAATGCAGATATGAAGTCTTTGACTGTGCCTGATTGCTTCAATTTTGTCAAATGGCCCAAATGGTTGGTGTCAGTGTCAAAGCGTTCATAAATCTCAACAACAAATTGGGTCTAATCAATATACCCTTGATGATAAGTTTTTCTCCATTGCCACCATTACCAGCATTCTTGATCTAGATGGAGAACACCATACCAGAGTTTGGTCAAGTCATATGTAATGTTGTAGAGAGAGAAATAATGTTCCATTTGAGTGACCCAACCAGTGGGGTCTGAGCCATCAAATTTGGTTACATCCACCCGCGGAAGGCATATGTCCCTTTGAAAGTGATGGGGTTGAAAGGAATGGGAAGAAGTTTCACCTTCAGTCTTTTTATGTGCATCAGGAAAAGAGTCATCGGTAGGGATCTTGAGTTTGGTGCAGAGTGATGCAAAGACAGATTCAAGTTGGGTGGTCAGTTCTTGTTTGATTTCTGCCATTGCGGACTGCACGACTACATTTACAGAGGCATTTATGGAGGCATCATGGGAGGCAATAGTAGAACTAAGTTGTTTCACTTCTTGTTGGGTCTCGAGGAAACCAGATTGCAAGGTGTTGAAGCGAGACTCTAGTTCATGGCTATGGGTATGGGCCATGAGGATGGGTGAACTGAAAAGGGAGCAGGCGAGGTCAGAAATTTTTGCAGAAAAATGATATGGATGAATGTGATAAGGGAGAAGAGATGAATCTAATGGAATAAGTCTCAAATAATGGTGAAAAAATTTCTAGACTTTTTTTTTTTTTTTTACAACTACGGGGTTATACTTTGGTCTGAAGAATGTTGCAGTGCTGAAATCCCCAAATTTTGAACCAGAGAGTATTTACTTAGCAACCGAAACACAAATGCACATCAATAGATTTCACCAGTTTAATTTGTTTATGTTTATGTTTATGTTCCCCAAGGGTTAAGTATTCAAGGGTTCTACAGACAAGGGTTTGCCCTGTGCTATAGCTCTCTGATATATGTGCGGGGTCCAACAGTAGTACTCAGCCCAATATCTCAAGGAACTAACTAAGGAGGATAGACTGTACCCTTAGCTGTACTACCCGACTACCCAGGTACTAGAGTGTATCTTCCCGAGTGTTGTTCTCGGTGACACTATAGCAATCCGGCGGCCGATAGGTTTATCTAAAGAGGGCTTCAGGAAATCTAGGTCGATCTGTACACATGTGTTGTCTGATATGCTACCACTCGAAGGGGTACCAACAGGGGTTACAAGGGTGGCCAACAGATGTGCGCTTAAGAACCACTTGTATTTCCTGCGTGTATGAATCCCTCAACCGCGGGTTTATGCGTGTAATGATAGATCTCTATGTCTTAAAGACGCCGGAATACGTCTCTACCCTGGAAAAAAAATACCCACAATTTCTGCCAAGGAAAGTTCTCTGATACCACTTGCAAGATACTAGATATATAAAATATGTAGAACAGAAATAAAATGCTAGAAATGGCAGAATAACAATAAAATATCCAGCATAATATTCACAATACACAAAAATGATATACGAAACAACAATAGAGAAAGAACTTTGATTCAGAAAGCAATGTTCACAGGCCTCTTCGAGGGGGAAACCTCCAGTTGAGCAGAGCTATGTTACAATAATCTCCAAGCTAGGGTTCTCATACCCTCAACCCTTATTTATACTAAATATGTCTATTAATAGAAGCATCTAGAGGAAAATCCTTCTAGAAGTGGAAGCTTCTATTAGGTCTTCTTACATCCTCCTTATTCTATTTTATTGAAAGGCCTTATTAATATTGAGCTTTATTACATCCGAATACATTGATCTACCTATGTGAGGGTTAGGACCTTAACACTGTGGTTATTGAGAGTTAGGCCACTCTAGAGAAATGAAACCTTATAATTATTTATTGGGTGATTTTTTCCGACTCTTTATCGAATCTTAAAGAGTTCAAATTGGCTACCTTTTAAGGTTTAGACAATGTGAATTCCCTAGGCCCAATTCTCCAAATGGAAAATGTCCTTTGTTCAGTGGTGTATATAAAGATGATCCTGACACATTAGTATAATGGGATTCATACTTTTAGCACTAGAAGTTGTTCCTAGATTCATAATGGGATTACATTAGTATAATGGGATTCAAACTTCCTTAGGGACAAACCTAACACATCTTGGATTAAAAATGATTTGGTTGGGTTTAAAAAACTGTCAAAATGGTAGGATCAATAATTGATGCTCAGTAACAAAATCAGGCCCCTTGATTCAACATTCTATGGGGCATGTCAAGCTAACAAAACTTGGAAAAATATTAAGGTTGTAGAAAAATGGAGTGACGACATGAAGAAAACAAAATTGCAAGTAGATAAGATAACACCCTGCTCCTTTATACACTTACAGGGATGAATATTCATCATTCAGAAATCCTTTATGACTGTAAATATAAGTCTCAAATGTAGCATGCATAAAAAACTATACTATATCCTATACTACAGTCTTCTCAACAAAAAAATTGCATACATATACCCTATAGCAACAAAATGCATTTAAGTAGATGAAAAAGAAAATGATAAACTCAGGATAGGGAAAGACAAAATGATCATAAACTTTGTTATCAGTTGAAATATTTACATAGAAGTTTTACATAAGGTTTTTGCAAGATGTTACATGAAATTTCAATGTCATATATCAAACCCCTAGATTTCTCCATCTCTTCTCTTCAGTCCCTTGAGCTGAATCCCCTCCTTGGTTCTTTTTAGTTTCCTCATAGATATGGAGTTTCATTACATCACAGAGGTTGACCAGGGTCAATACTCTTCTAATAATAATAAAAAAATAACCCTCACCAATGAGATGAAAAAAAACAACATCTACATTAAAATCCATAGCCTTGAATATAGGGGCGAATTAAACTACTTAAACGAAATCCTGATAGGACTCATATCAAGAGGGTTCTAATAGATCAAAAATCCATGTTTGGTATTTTCCAGAGAAGGCCCATGGATATGCTAACTAATGACCTTACTATGCTCTGAGTTCCATATTAAGTGGCAAATGAAGGTTTAGATTCACTTGATATGTAAATTCGAGCAACTAGATAAAGGAACAGATTCTCCTGATATGTAAATTTGAGTTTTCGGATAAAGGAATAGATTCATCTGATATGTAAATTCGAGATTCCAGATGAAGGACTAGATTACACCTACGAAATGGCACCTGGTCCTCGATGTTCATTTATGTTTTAGATTTTGTAAAATCACTCCATGTGGCGATAATAACTGCTACTTTTGATACCTGGTATATGGTGCACCTTACACTTACACCTATTTTTGATCGATTCTCTTCTTTCCTATGCAAGACTAAGTCTCCCTTTTGGGACTCCTCCTCATGGTCTTGTGTGCGCTAGTGTATTGCCTTGTGCATTGGTTCTTTGTGTGACTTGGCATATCATAGAGTCTTGGTAACACAGTTAAGATAAAACATTCTTGAATGGATATTGGGTACAAAACCCGATATATTTTTTAATTTACCCCAAAACCAATAAAATAATACCAAGATAAAAGCTTAGGTATAAACACCCATTTGTTTATTTTTGAAAAAAATAATCAAATAGCTTAGACATGGACCAAGCTTTAGCATTTTAGATATCTTGAAGAAGAAAGGAAAATTGATAAAATGGGAAATAGGATAATGCAATTGGCGTGGGTGATCAAATGTTATGATGCAAATTTGAGTGCCAACACTTGGCTCCACAAGTGATGCCATGCTCCCTATGAGTTGCATTGAACTTTTGTAGAACTGATGCCTTACCTATTGGACTTATGGAGTCTTTCACCTCGTTTCAAAACTATGCAACCACCCTCTACAACATATCCAAACAAATTGAAAGAGATGTTGAGGCCACTAGTGTCTCCATTGGGCTATGGAGTCTTATTGTTTTTATTCTTCTACAAACAATGCCAAACTAAAAAACAAATACTCGAAAATATGATCTTATTTATATACATCCCTACTTCTAGATAAAAAAAATTCCTTCTCAAGTGATATGGTAAACCACTACAATGATTCAAGTAACTGGATCACAAACTGAAATCTACTTTCATCTTTAAGCATACATATAGTTGAGAAGACTAGAGAATAGAAAAAAAATGAAAATCTTCCCATTCTTACAACTATGGAAGTTCTCCTTCATGAAGTCATAAATATAAGAATGATGACCCCAATACAACTCCATATATGTTTCCACGAGATCATCAAAATTATACGAGAGTACCTCTTTTTGTTTTTCAAAAGAAATGGGTTGATTCTGTGTATAAACTACTCCTTTGACAATGTTGTGTTCTCCATCCGGGAGATAATTTATGGAATTTGTTGGTCATCATTTGGTGATAAAGGCAGGTCAACTGATTTTGTAGCTCTATATTTTCACCTCCATTGTATTCCCAAGAATCATATTCATAAACATCATATACAGGGACTATGCTGAGAGGTTCCAAAGATGTGATGAAGAAATTCTTCTTACCATTATCACTAGAATTTTCATAAAAAATAGGTTGATTGTAAAATAAAATTTGAATCTAGGTATTCATAATTTTTTGTTTCAATATGTTCTTGAGATGATAGATGCATATTAGTAACTTGATCTTTATCAAAATTTAGTGAAGCCTCTGTATCATAGTCAAAACTGCTAGAGACATTTGAATCAAGGACAAATGTGTCTACAGTGTTGTTATCACCAACATCCTTATAACCATAAGGAATACTAATTGAATGATGGATGTAGGGTTCAAATTATTTATAACAATTTTCAAAAAGAAAATCAATTGGATAATTGTTTTTGTAATGATGATGAAAAACATTATGAAACTCCTTCAAAGAATGAATGTTATCATTGGGGAGGGATTGACACAATTCATGAGCATGTTCTTCTAAATAAAATATGAACATATTTATTAAGATATCCTCATGAACAAAATCATGTTCAAGCATGCATCTATGAAAATTTCATAAGTGCTCACCAGGATGATCATACTTGCTTCCTCGGAATCTGGAAAGATAGTCATTCAATTATACTAGGTACTGGATGTAGAAAACCATCTATGTTTGATAAATCACAAAATGCATACCTCTGAGAAAGGATAACCTCCATTTCCATTTCCTTAATGTATCAGTGAAGTCTCCAATATGTTATTTCTTCATGGAATGGAGTCGCCAGGTGAATGATGCAGTCTGTATTATGTGATCAACCCTTGTTCACCATCAAAGACTGGATTTGTTCTATGTCGTTCTCCCAGGGAAGATATTCTTCATCTACGTTCCTTGACAACGACACCAAAAATGTTAGTGCTAGAAGTTGTTCCTAGACTTCCTTAGGGACAAGCCTAGCACATATTAGATTAAAAATGATTTGGTGGGGTTTAAAAAACTTTGAAAATGGTAGGATCAATAATTGAGGCCCAGTAACAAAATTAGGCCCCTTGCTTCAACATTCTATGGTAAGTAGGTCAAGCTAACAAAACTTGGAACAAAATTAAGGTTGCAGAAAAATGGAGTGAATACATGAAGAAAACAAAATTGCATGTAGATAAGAGAACACCCTGCTCCTTTATACACTCATAGGGATGAATATTCAACATTCATAAATACTTTTTGACTATGAATATAAGTCTCAAATGTGGCATGTGGAAAAAACTATAGTATATCCTATACTACAGTCTTCTCAACACATAATTTTCATATATATACCATATAGCATAAAAATACTCTTAAGAAGATGAAAAATAAAATGATAAATTGAGGATATGGAAAGACAAACTGATCAAAAACTTTGTTATTAGTTGAAATATTTACATAGAATTATTACACAAGGTTTTTGCAAGATGTTACATGAAATTCCAATGCCAGAGATCGAACCCATAGATTTCTCTAGATATTCTCTTTAGTCCCTCGAACTGAATCCCCCCTAGATATTTTTAGTTCCTCATACATATAGAGTTTCATTACATCTCAAAGGTCGACTAGGGTGGAAACTCTTCTAAAACATAAAATTCATAACCCTCATCAATGAGATGACAATAGACAACATATTCATTAATGTCCATAGCCTTAAATATAGGGGTGAATTCAACTTCTCAAATGAAAAAAAAGGGTTTTGATAGACAAAAAACCCATGTACAGTATTTTCCAGATAAGGCTCACGTATATGCTAACCAACAATCCTACTACGCTTAAAGTTATGTATTAATTATCAGATGAAGGTCCATATTCACCTAATATGTAAATTCTATCTACCGAATGAAGGACCTAATTTTCTTGATATGTGAATTTGAGCTGTCGGATGAAGGAACAGATTCACTTAATATGGTAATTCAAGCTTCTAGATGAAGGAATGGATTACACCTACAAACTGGCACCTGGCCCTCGATGTTCATTTCTGTTTTGGAGTTTGTAAAATCACTCCATGTGGTGATGATAACTACTGCTATCTATACCTAGCATTTAGTGAACCTTACACTTACACATGTCTTTTATAAATGCTCTACTTTCTTGTGCAAGACTAAGTCTCCCTTGTGGGACTCCTCCTTGTGGCCTTGTGTGTGTCAGTGTGTCACCTTGTGTGTTGGTGATTTGTGTGACTTGGCATATGATAGAGGCTTGGTAATTCACTTAAGATAAAATATTATTGAATGGATATTGGGTACAAAACCCAATATTTTTTTTAATTTACCCCAAAGACAATAAAATAATACCAAGATAACAACTTAGGTATAAACACCCATTTGTTTATTTTTTCCAAAAAGACTCAAATAGTTTAGGAATGGACCAAGATTTAACATTTCATCTGTCTTGAAGAAGAAAGGAAAAAATGTTAAAATGGGCAATAGGCTAGTGCAATTGGCGTGGTCACTCAAATGTTATGATGCAAATTTGAGTGCTAACACATACCTTGTGCTTATTATTGTTTCTTTCAGTTCTCTTCTTCTCTTGTTTTCATATATTCTTCTTCTCTTTTCTTTCGTGCTTCTTGTTTTCCTGCAACTCATGATTCTTTTATTCTCTAGTCTGTTTCTTATTTTTCTTATTTTATTTTATATCCCTCTTCTTCTTAGCTATTTTTGTTGCTACTAGCTATTCTTCTTTCCTCATCTAGTCATCCTCAACCTTTGATTTGTTTTCTACTACTAGTCTCTTTTTCCTTTCTTCCTATGTAGCAATATATTTCATTTAATATTTTATTCTAACTTCATGATGGGAGATGCATCATGTTCTAAAAATCAATTCATCATAATATTTTTCCCATTAGTGGATTTCTTCTTCCTTTTTATAGTCCAAAAATTCCTTACCTATGCATATAAGACATTGGCCTTTCCACTTACATACTTTGCCAAAATACTGCTGAGGCTTCCTCTTAAAAAACTATTTTTTTGATAGTGTATGCACTCTGCTGCACTAATAGCCCACATACACACGCGTGTTTCATGCTAGTTAGACCATGTACATATGTGATTTTCATGCTAGTTAACCCGTGTTTACCTCCAAAAATTGCAAAAATATATAAAATTGCAAGGAATTCGACGAAGTTTACGGGCTAACAAGGGTTTCCTAACCATTTTACCCCTTGTATCCCATCCCAAAACCTAATAACCATCTTGTTATCATATAAAAATAGGTCTTAGTGTGTCATTTGACAAGACAAGGAAGAGAATAATAAAAATCTACCAATATCCCTTCCCCTTCTTAGCCCAAGTTTTTCATCCTATTCTGAGTTTTGGCCTCAACATTCCCCTCCATCCCTTTCTCCTTATACAACCCTTTTTCCTTTCCTAAGTGATAACTCCGTTGTGAGAATCTAGCATGGGATTGATGCACTTGGAGCCACGATAGAGGATCTCAGACCTAGTTCGTGGAGTGATTGTCAATAAAGGTTGTAATCGTTTTTGTCTTGAAACTTAATAAAAGAGTTTGTCCTTGTCCAAAAATATTATATTTGTATGATTTTATTTATTTATGCATTTATATCTATATCTAAACCTTGAAAGTGATAAGTAGAGATTGCATTTGTTGTAGAATTAGTTTCCTAAGATTTTTCAAGTCAGCTTTGGGAGGAGACCCACAATCTAGGAGCTTGCAACAAGCGAAAGAGGCCTACACAAACTTCAAGGACTAAAGGTGCACCCATTGAACCTCTTTCCTCTCTCTCATCATTTCATTTAGATAATTTGGGGTAGCTCAAGGGCAGAACAATATTTTAATGGAATTAAATGCTCTGCCTATACCTAGACCAAATATAGGGGGGTTTTCCCTATAGCAGAATTGACGACTCCACCAGGTAGTCTCTCTAGGGTCTTAGTGAGAGATTTTGGTTTGATTCAGTTTTTTTTAGTTTATTTTTAAGTTTTCCAAGTTTACTGAGTCAGTTTAGGGTCTCTAGTCACCTTCTAGGTGCCTACTAGCCTTCTGTACCCAGTCAGTTATCCAATCCATTTTTATTTTTGAAAATATATAGAGGTGTATGTTCTTTGTTCTTAGTATAGCGGGTACACACAAAATATTCATAGTATAAAACTCACGTACATACATAGGCGTCTTGTGCACAACCCACATCCGTGTGTTTTGGAAGGTTTTTAAAACAAAAAAATTGTTTCCTGACAAGAAGTTGTATGCTTCTCAGGCCTTCTTGAACTCTTCAGGGTCTCTGTTATTTGTGTTTGGTTGGGTTAAAGATTCATTTTATCTTGTTCCTTGTAAAGAACCCCTAGTATTTCTTTATTTTCTTTTGGTTGCTTTAGAGGTTTAGAGTCAACCTGTAAGTGTTAGATCCTCATGTGGATTCTAGTGAATCCCTATGTTCAGGAAGTGGTTTAGGGTCTGTGTGAGTCTTGGGTTTATTTTCTCTTTATCCTGTTTATTCTTTGAAAAACAAAAAAAAAAATATTTTACTTGTGTTTTTCTTTTCTAGGCATTTCAAAAAATCAAGAAAATGGTTGCATTTAGTTCTGTATTTATTTTGGTAGTTGTAGGATAGGATTTCTTTTACAAAAGAAAATAGTTATTTTTCAAATTTCCTTCTTTGATTTTTCCCTAAAAATTTAGTAGTTTGATTTTACATTGTAAAATGAAAATCACATTCTAGGAAACTTGTTGCATTATAGGATCCTGGAATACTATTTCGAAATTTTTTCATTTACAAATATTTCAAAGCCATTTCTTTTAATTTGAAGAATCTAGTTTTCCTTTGCACGAATGCTCTAATGTTTTTCATTTTTTTTGTATCTTGTGAACACCATAAGTTGCATGTCTGTACCCTTTTGGGTAAATCAATCCAATTAAAATCAACTCTTAACACTTAAAAATCACTTAGAATTTTTTTTGTAGGGCTCACCAAGTAGTCTAGGCTCTAGGGCCTTGAAATAGGTGTGGAGAGGAAACTCTTCAAGGCTGCCTAAAAAAACATAAGAGTCTATGATAGGGAGAGTTAGAGTCTAGTATCATAAGAGTCAGTTGGGACCCCCCTCTAAAACAGGGGCTAAGCACAAGGTTGCATAAGGAAAGGTAGAGGATATAACCCCTCCAAATTCAAATCAAGCATAGCGGGGATCTTATATTGAGGGTCGTTCTTGGTATTTACACTGATCACATTTGACTACGCAACCTCATGGACCTTGAATCCATTTGAGATCCTAAACTGTCTTCCTGACCATTTGCCTTCAATATTGTTGGCCCTTGACCAAGTTTTGGGAGCACTTAGTCATATTTGACCATTTTTGGGACTTCAACAGCTTGTCAAAGGTGGAGCGCAAGTCGAAGCAGAAATCATGGGATATTGACCCCTTTTTAGGGATTTTTGGGTTTTGGGATTATGTAACGGGTATGGGAATGTCAACCCGTGGGTTTATCCATGATTAAGCCCATTTTGTATGTATAAATAGACATCTAGGCATCTATTAGAGGATGATATCTATGTGATATAGGCTAAGTGCCAATAGGGAATTTGTGTGATCAAGAGTTTTGTGCATTCCGTATAGACTTGCACAGCTTAGTGAAAGTCCATGTGTGAAGGTATAAAAGGTTTTGTGATGAAAGACAAGGAAGAAGGATCTAGCGAGATGCACAAATATTCTATCCTGTGCAAATTAAGGGTTTCTACGACTCTGTGCTTGTAACCGATTGGTCGACGATAATAAAGAACAAGAGTTGGTGGATGTAGCCCCAGGGTGGGGGTGAACCACGTAAATCCTATGTTGTCCACTTTGTGCCTGGTTCTGATGCAGTGATGTGATTATTTTCTAAGTGCTTTGATATGAGTAGATAGATTTGTTATATATGTTTATTCTTAGTGCTTATTATGTGTAGAATGTTAGGTCTGATTCACATGTTAATGCTAAGTAATTGACCTGTTAGATCTGAATGCTCTGTGGATGATAAGTGATCAAACAATATAGTACATTGTGAATGATGTGAAGCTCTGTTCTATCTATGAAGTAGTCATTGATTTCATAATAGAGATACAACAGTGTTGAGTGCTATATAAAGTAAGGAATCACAGATTTGTGTCCCAGCTAAGGTTGCAGACACTTGAGTCCTGCAACCACCCCTGCCTCTACCTCGAGTGACACCTCATATGCTTCGTAGGTGTTGCCGAAAGGGTTGGTAGTTAGGGTTTTGTTGGTGCGTTGTTGTAGCGTTGAACCCTAGGACTGCCCCTGTGCCAGAAAATGGTTTTGTTGTCGGGGCTTGAAACTGTGATTGTTGGGAACTGAGGAAGAAGAAGCTTTGTGCAAAGATTCATCCCAAAACTATGGAAGCTCTATGCGTGGATATGTTCCTTAGTGCACAGTATTCCACTTGATCTGAAAATCTCTGTGCTAAAGAAAGAAGGATAGATTTGAAGAAAAGAAGCAAGATCTGAATGCTTTGTGCTCTAAGAAAAATAAAAGTGGAAGTTTCTAAAGAAAAGGGGTCAGATCTGCAGAAAAGAGGTAATATCTGTAAGCTATGTGCTCTGATAAAGGTAATACTAGTTAAAAGTTTTAGATCTCGAGGCTTTGTGCTCTGTAGAAGTAAGATAAGTGAATTTTTTTTTTCTAAGGTATGGATCTAGGTATGTTTAACAAAGTTTATCCTAGTTTAAAAACTGGGGCACTAATAGATGAAAGAAGGTTTGATATGAGTAGATCTGATAAGAATAATGATAGATATGTTATGCCTATGCATAGAAAAAATGTTTGGACTAACAAATGGATGAAGGATCCTATAAATTTGATTTTGAATATTAGCTACAATGATCCTAGTGCACAGTATAGAAGAAGTTGGGGATTGTTTAAAATAAAGAGAGCAGTGACCCTCTATTATAGTTGTAGAAGACCTAAACATATTGCTAAGGAATTCCCCGACATTGGATATAGTTGTCTTTGTTGCAAAGCTATGGACCATGAGGTATTGGATTTCCCTACAATGATCGCTAAGCTGGAAGAAATGAATCTGAATTAGGAAAACCCTAAGGAAAATCCAGAAGAGACAGAACCCCAACAAGAATCAGAGAAGGTATTGATACAAATGAAAGAGACCCTGAATGACCACCGATATGTTAGGCTATCATATATTTTCAAAGAAAAAGAGTGCATTGAATTAAGAATAGGAGACTTCGAAATTGACTCTGTCCTTGATGAAGAAACACAAGTGAAAATTATGCCAAAAATAACTTGGGAAGATATAGGGAAGCCTACTATGATCCCTTCATTAGGAGGAATAGGACTATTTAGAGGGAAAATGATGATGTTATGTGGAAAGCTTGCTTAGATACCTGTGATAATCAATGGAACTTCAAAAAAGGAAGACTTTGAGATTATTAAATCCATTGAAGACAATGCCCCATTTACCATGTTACTAGGAAAATATTGGATTGATAGAGATCAGGATAGAAAGAAGGAAGAAGAAGAAGTCTTAGAACAGAAGATACATGAGTTAAAATATTTCATGACTCGAAAGATTGCACAGTTGATTGAAGAATAGGAGAACAGATCGAAGCTACCTGACACTAGAATCCCAGATATCAAAGTTACAGGAACATCGGAATACATACAGAAGGTTGAAATTTCTACCCCAGAAGAAGTGATACACCTGAATCCTAGGAAAGGATATTAGCAGCGTGAAGTGACTATGCCCAAGGAAGATAAGAATCATAATGGGAAAATAACCACCGAGACGAAGGTCATGGGAAAAAAGGCTAGGAATCTACGTACGAAGAAGGTCAAGATTGAGAAGTTACATCAGGTTCTAGAGGGTACCTTGCAAAAAGAAACTTTACAGAATTGGAGCTTCGTTAGGATATCAAAACAACGACATATGCCACTTCTCTCTGGAAAAGCAATATATCCATTGAAAGCCAATATATCCATTCGACTGCTGCTCCGAACGACTGGAAAATCATTTATGGTTCACCACCAGACTGTTGGACCATGCCATAATGGACATAATAATAGTTAATGAGGCTCATAACCATTGCAAGTAAACCATTACCAAGATTTCCTATTTATCTCATCGCGCCATGAATGAGGAACACTTTTTCCAACTGAGAATTTGAAGCCCACATACTAGAAATTGCATGCAGTGCTCATTGCGCTCTTGTTGTTCACTCTAGTGCAGTGTCTAAGACCATCGTGAACCTAATTATTTTATCCTGAGCACATATGTCCGATGAGATTACCACTACCAAAGAATCCATAACATAATTTCTCCTTGAGCTAAGAACTGAGAGAGTCATGTCAGAGTGAGGGTTATCCACAGGATTACAGGCATCATCCACGACAATACTGGTAGCCTCTCCATCCACTGCTCATGTTGGTCTGTCCCGACCAGCCGATGAGAAACGTACTAAGAACAGAGATGACCTCGCCAATGCCAAGATGATTCCAAGCATTCTACCTACCTATCTACCCCCTCTGAGTGGCGCCATCAACCATGAAAGTGTACCCAGAGAGTTTGAATATGATTTGATCACTATGTACCTTCCAAAATGGGTGCGCATAGTTTTCTTCAACCAGGATAAGATCACAGCACTGAAATTTAGAGACTTCAACCTTGGAGACCAGAAATCTTACAGCATGTTGGCCCCGCATAAGTACTTGACCAGGACCAAAGGCAAGAATTCGAAGATTATTCTGCAGCCATGGACCCTGAACCTCACATAGTCTACACTGCTTAATGTGATGAAGATATTGCACTTCGACTGACACCAGGAAGTAAACGCATGAATGAAATTGTTGTTGTCCTACTACCATAGAGGTTACTTATGGTTGAACCGTCACATCATTGTGGATCCAACCTTGATCAATCGGATCACAGGGCTGAACATGCAGGGCCCTAACCCACATGAGTTTTACCCTGGAAATACCTCAGACTGAGCATTAGCCCAACGAATCAAAGAAAATTATGGATATGTAGATAAGGGTACATGATGTTACAAGGTATCCTCTATCCATAGAAGAGCAGTGCACCTTGCATGTTAGTTGATTGCAGGAAAGCTAGTTCGCAAGAACCGACCCTCCCAATAATTGGCTTCATTGTTGACCTCACCGAGAAGTGCATGTAAGGACTACAGATGAATTGGGTGTAGTACCTCATGAACTAGCTAGAGATTTATTGTAGAGGAGTGCAGGACCAAGGATATGAGTTCCACTTCAGCTAGCTTCTCATATTGATAGCTTTCATCACATGGGTGATGCCATAAGGTGTGACCTTCCTAGACATTGATCCCTTTGAGCCTTTAGCTGTGAAGTTCAGTACCTTGTGGTACTCGAGTGATATGAAAAATAAGTGGCAATCCAATGTCATCTTCCATGCCTACTACAATCAATTAAAGATCACAGGTTTCGGCCCCTGATGAAGTTCATCATAGACAGACACTTTATATACATCACAGTGTGCGTTGATGAACACAAGAAGTTGTAACAGTCCTATTATAATTTAACAGAAGAAAACTTGGAAGAAATCACCAAGGAGTGGTCGGCAGACCTCCTCATCTCAGTAGACCCCGCAAAGATTTTTGATATAGATAGTCCAGAACTTGTGCATGATACCCCTGGACCAAGCAAGACCAAGGAATATGAAGAAGTTCAAGATGTCAACAGTACTTCTACGAAGACCACTTCAATATCACCTACACATGGAGGTGATGGTGGAGACCCAGGTAGAATAGAAGTCGAGAAAAATAAAGGTGAAGTTACACCACCTAGGGAGGAGGAGGATCCCTCCAAGAAAAGGAAGGTTACCCCACCAAAGCCTTCATCCGGGAAGAAAGCTAAGGCAAACAAAACCAAGTTTGAGACTATTCTCACTCTGGATGACTTTGACTTCATAATCGCTGCCCTGAACGATACTTCTCTAGAGATAGAATAAAAGTAGGAAGTTAAGCAAGAGGAAGTGTTCAGTCACATCAGGGATGAGCTTCAAGGAGTACAGCAAGAAATCCTATCTAGCTGCACAGTTTCCACTACGGCCTTGCCATCATGAACACTAGAATTAGGTGATGAGTCAAACCAACTACATAGAATTGTTGATACAGTCAAAGCTCACCTTTGAGGACCTCAAGAAGAGATAGCACAAGCCACCTAGGCTTTAGCACAAGTATAGAAAGACCTTGAAGACCATAGAAGTACTACAAAAAAGGAAAAGCTCGCTCTACAAGAAAAATGGGATGAAGAGAAAGAAGTGCTACAAAAAACCAAGGAACAATTTCTCGTAGAGCAACTCAAAGTATGGGAAAGGGTTCATAGAGAACTTCGATCTGTGATAGTCATAGAAGTGAAAATTGAGGAACGAGTCCCATAGCAGGTGGCCCAACTCAGAGAAGTAATCCAACAACTTCAGTAGTGCATCACAGATCTGGAAATTTTTACCGTACTTGAGAATCCTCAAGAAATCAAATACCTAAGAGAGGCAATGCTCATAGCACAGTTGGTAGAATGAATTCCCTTTCCCTGGAGTGCAAGCAGCTGAGCTCTAGGAGCGCTCATACATATGAAAACCTTATAGAAAATACAGAGTTACAAGCACTGGAGTCACAACTCCAAGAAGAAAAGAAACACACAGATACGCTATAGGTGCAGTTGAAGGCCTTGACACCAATTGAAAAAATGAAGAGGTTTCCAGAGTAGTGCATGGCCCAACAACATATCCACATGATCCAGACCAAAGTGATGGAAGTCACTCAACAACTTCAACCAGTGCAAGAGAAGTCATGCCATTTTTTCACTGAACTTGAAAGCCAAGGAGCAAGGCTTGAACATGTCGTCATCACAACAAAACAATGCCTAGAATGGCCAGTCAATGACACACTCATCCAGGATTTCACTGAGAAAGAGGTCGTAGCATTGCAATAGGTTGAAGTATCTCAAGCTAAGCTTAAGGCATTCCAGGCAGAATTGCTCAGACAAGAGTGACTCAGGATGAGTCACAGGTGAGTGTTGGGGGCCTGTTGGCCCTTGACCAAGTATTGGGAGCACTGGTCATATTTTACCATTTTTGGGACTTTGACAACCTATCTAAAGCAGAGAACAAGTCAAAGTGGAAATCGTGGGATCTTGACCCCTTTTTAGGGCTTTTTGGGTTTGGGGATAATGTAATGGGTATGGGAATGTTGGCCCATGGATTCACCCATGCTTAGGCCCATTTTTTATGTATAAATAGACATCTAGGAATCTAGTAGAGGATGGTATTTATGTGATATAGGCTAAGTTCCAAGAGGGAATATGTGTGATCAAGAGTTTTTTGCATTCTGTATACACTTGCAGAGATTAGTGCAAGTCCATGTGTGAAGGTATAGAAGGATTTGTGTTGAAAGACAAGGAAGAAAGATCTAGTGAGATGCATAGATCTTATGTCCTCTGTGAAGTAAGGGTTTCTATGGATCTATGCTTGTAACCGATTGGTCGACGATAATAAAGAACAATATTTGGTGGATGTAGCCCTAGGGTGGGGGTGAACCACATAAATCCTGTGTTGTCTGCTTTGTGCCTGGTTCTGATGCATTGATGTGATTATTTGTTAAGTGCTTTGAGATGAGTAGATAGATATGTTATATATGTTTATTCTTAGTGCTTATTATGTGTAGAATGTTAGGTCTGATTCACATGTATATGCTAAGTACTTGACCTATTAGATATGAATGATGTGTGGATGATAAGTGATCAAACAATCTAGTTCATTATGAATGTTGTGAAGCTCTGTTGTATCTGTGAAGTAGTCATTGATTTCATAATAGAGATCTAGTAGTGATGAGTGTTATATTAAGTAAGGGATCACAGATCCATGTCCCAGCTAAGGTTGCATACACTTGAGTCCTACAACCACCCCTGCCTCTACCTCGGGTGAGACCTCATCTGCTTCGTAGGTGTTTCCGAAAGGGCCGGTAGTTAGGGTTGTGTTGGTTCATTTTTGTAGCGTTGAACCCTGGGTGTGCCCCTATGACAACAGATACCCTTGAAAGGATTCATACTTTGTTATCCTTCTCATTATGATCATCCTGACTATCGATTGTACCCACCTACTGACTGAATGCGAGATGAAAACCTAGTTTCCTGTTTTTAGGGACTTACATGAGTGACTACGGGGGTATATTGCAGTACCCATGGAAGATGTTAGATTGTGCTTTACACAGTATACCCATAGGGTGTTTCTATGTTTTATTTACACTTGCACTGGTAAGTTGATCTAGTGTCGCTTGATGTAACTGTTCTTCTTTCCAGTTAGTTGTTTTCTTGATTTACCGATAGGATATTTTTAGTGTGTGCTCTATGCTTCATGCTAGCTCAACCTTACAGTTTCAGTTGATCATTCCACAAGGTGGAACATCAAAAACTTTTTCATTCACGCAAGCTTCAGGGCATAACACTAGTTACTTTGGAGCCACCTCTGCCACCTTTGAGGCATAGGATTGATCAATAAGGTTTATTTAAAGCTACCAAGACACAAAAAAATGTGCCTAAGCTAGCTCCTAGTGAATACTTTCCTCCACCGGAGGAATCCATTGTTTCTTACCTTGAGACTGAAGGTTTCAAGCCAAAAAACCTTCTGATCATTGACTTATTGATGCCACTTCTAATTCAGATAGACCCTCCTAAGGTGACTTCACCTGAATGATAGATTGTTCGATGAGAGACGATGGAAGAAACTAGTGCTACTTCATTCGAGAGTCCTCATACTCCCATTTCAGCTACCGCAAGAGGGGGTGTTATACCTCCTCAACACCTCTTCGTATTAGGACTATGACTGTCCATACGCCCAATAATTTGGGCAGTGGCATAATCCCTTCGATGTATTTGACCATTGTTCCCTCTATACAAAACACGTATGGTACTCCTTTTTCATATGGGATGTCGGGTTTTGAGTCTAGTTCGGTTCTAACCTACTCTACTCTTCAGACCAATAGTATGGGGGAAAGGAGCTCCAATGATCCCTTGCAAGGATCTTCCATGGGACCCAATTCCCCATTCAATGTTATCCCTTATGGTGAGGGTCACATCCCTCCTCCGACCCCCTCGCTCGGAGGCACTTTCCAACATCCGATCGAGCTTAATACCAACTCTAGTTTTTTGAGTTGGTGGAGCCACAAACCTCAATCCTACATGAATATAGTGGGATATATGCCTTTTTCTTTGTTCAATGTGTTTGGGAATAATTCTTTCTCATTGTCTTCTTTCTCGGCGAGGGGAAACCCCATTTTTGGTCAACAAAACCCTACATAAGGTTTCATTCATTTGCAAGGAGTGATTACAGGATTTTACTCCTCACAAGGTTTTGGAAATCCTTGGCAAGGCTCATTTCCTTCACAAGGGGTGCTAATTGGGGGAAACTTGTTGGCCCTTAACCAAGTTTTGGAGATCCTTGGTCATGTTTGACCTATTTTGGGACTTCGACAGACTGGTCGAAGGCGAAGTGCAATTTGAAGCAGAGATCACGGGATCTAAACCCCTTTTTAGGGAATCTTTGTGATTAGGGTTTATGTAATGGGTATGGGGATGTCAAACCATGGGTTTACCCATGTTTAGGCCCTTTTTTAATGTATAAATAGAAATCTAGGCGATGTAAGTAAAGGCATGATGCTAGGTGCTAAGTATTGTGCTATGCACAAGTAGTTGTGATAGGCTTTGTGCATATTATGTGTTAAGACTTGCAGAGCTAAGTGAAAGTGATTGTAAGAAGCTTGTGTGCAAACTATGTAAGAAGAATTTGTGCTGTGACCTAACTCGAGGAAGGAGGATCTGGCGAGGTGCACATAGATCTTATGTCATATGTGAAGTGGGGTTTTTGGGCTATGTGCTTGTAGAATATTGACAAAATATAATAAAGAAGAGAAGAGTTGGTGGATGTAGCCCTACACTGGGGTGAACCAAGTATATCCTGTGTTATGGTTTCTTTGTGCATTCTAGTTATTGTCTTGTGTATATAATTTAAGCTTAATTGTAGTAATGAATGTTTAGATGAATCTAGTATGATATCTTAGTGCTTAAGTGATGTGAATAAATGCTAGATATGATCTTCTTCCATGTGCTAAGTGATTAGATGTGTTATATCTGGTTGAATACTGCATTTTAATGTAATTAGGGTTTGGATATGTGATGTGGATAAGGGTTAAATATTGATGAATGTTAACTGCTAAGTGATTTGTTAGAGTGGTGTAATCATATATCTATGTCCCGGCTAGGTTGCAGACATTTGAGTCCTGCAACTACCCCTACCTCTACCTCAGGTGAGACTTCATCTTCTTCGCAGGTGTTGTTGAAAGGGTTGGTAGTTAGGGTTTTGTTGGTGTGTTGTTGAAGTGTTGAACCCTAGGTCTGCCCCTATGCCAACAAATGGTTCCATTGTTGGGACCTGAAACTATGATTGTTGGGAACTGAAGAAAAGAAAGCTTTGTGCATAGATCTACTACTTTAGTGTGAAATATTCTACTTGACTTACGAAGATCTGTGCTAAGAAGAGAAGTATGATCTGAAGAAAAGAGGTAATATCTTGAAGATTTGTTCTCTGAGAAAGGTAAGATAAGTGAAAATTTTTGCTTCGAAAGAATTAATCTAGGTATGTTTGATAAATTTTGTCCTAGTCTAAAAACTAGGGTACAACTAGAAGAAAGAAGATTTGATATGAATATATATGATAGAAATAATGAAAGGTATGTTATCTCTATGCATAGAAATAATGTTTGGACTAACAAATGGATGCAGGCTCATAGAAATAATTTGTTGCAGGTTAGTTATTGTGATCCCAGTGTTGGTTGTGGAGCCTGATTATCTTCCTGATTCAGAGGTCTTTTACTTTCAACCATGTTTATACCCCATGAAGTATTTACACCCCAGAAGTATGTACACTCTTCCACGCTGTTACCCATGATTTTGGTCATCATGATGATGTATTGATGATGGTGTACTCAGTCTCTTCATAAGAACTTTCTCCTGAGAAAAGTTACTTTCTTCTCTTTCTAGAAATATCATTTTTGAAGGAGGTTCACAGGCTGCTAATACATTTGCCTATGAGAATGACCTATTCTCGCAGGCTGCCTTAAGTTAGGGTGCGAGAAGTTCACACTGTGTTGAACTGCTAGGGTGCAAACTCTTTCTAAAGCAAGGAAAAAGATGAATTCTCAATGCTTCTAGAAGGGAATCTTCTAGAAGGATGAGATGGCATTCAAATGGTTATCCTAGTACTGGATTCCCTGATATTTTGGGTTCATTCTTATCCAAGTATCTAATTCATTATCTCCTATATATTGAGGGAATTCTCATGGAAAAGGTTAAGAAAGCAAGAAGGTTAAGCAAGATTCATTGGAGAATTGGTGAAAGAATTGTGTGAAGGACTGAAGCTACAACAACTAAGAAACTCCAACAAATTTATCAAAGGTGGTTGATCTTCTTCATACAAGTGAGAAAGTGTGTTTGTCAGAGCCAAAGGCCATCAAAAGAAAGTTTGCGACATCAAGGCTCAGCTTGTAATCTTTACTTTCCATTAATATGATACAGTAGCATGTCCCTTTCCCATAAAGCTAATTCCACTTTATTGTATAACTCCTTGATCATATACATAGATTGACTGTTGAATATATCGTGCTTTCTTTACTTTGGTTGGTTTGTGTTGTCTTGGTCTTGACTGCACGAAGGCACTGGAGCGAAGAGGGAGCAACAAACACCATAGGAAGCGATAATAAGGTATGTTCTTTATTCTTGTCTCCTATTTAATTCAATGGTTAGAATCTAGGGAAAGAGTCATGTTCTGTCTTGCTTTGTTATAGATCCAGGTGGATCTAGGGAGATCGGTTTGTGTACCCATGATGGTGTATTGATGATGGTGTACTCAGGCTCTTCATAAGAACTTTCCCCTGAGAAAAGATACTTTCTTCTCTTTCCATAAATATCATTTTTGAAGGAGGTTCGCAGGCTGCTAATACATTTTCCTGCGAGAATGACCTATTCTCGCAGGCTTCCTTAAGCCAGGGTGCGAGAAGTTTGCACTGTGTTGAACTACTAGGGTGAGAACTCTTTCTAAAGCAAGGAAAAAGATGAATTCTCGATGCTTCTAGAAGAGAATCTTCTAGAAGGATGAGATGGCATTCGAATGGTTATCCTAGTACTGGATTCCCTGATATTTTGGGATCATTATTATCCAAGTAACTAATTCATTCTCTCCTATATATTGAGGGAATTCTTATGGAAAACGTTAAGTAAGAAATAAGGTTAAGCAAGATTCATTGGAGAATTGGTGAAATAATTGTGTGAAGGACTGAAGCTACAAAAACTAAGGAACTCCAACAAATTTATCAAAGGTGGTTGATCTTCTTCATACAAGTGAGAAAGTGTGTGTGTCAGAGCCAAGGGCCATCAAAAGGAAGTTTGTGACATCAAGGCTCAGGTTGTAATCTTTACTTTCCATTAATATGATATAGTAACATGTCCCTTTCCCATAAAGCTAATTCCATTTTATTGTATAACTCCTTGATCATATACATAGATTGATTGTTGAATAGATCATGCTTTCTTCACTTTGGTTGGTTTGTGTTGTCTTAGTCTTGACTACACGAGAGCACTGGAGCGAAGCGAGAGCAAAAAATACCATAGGAAGTGATAATAAGGTATGTTCTTTATTCTTGTCTCCTATTTAATTCAATGGTTAGAATCTAGGGAAAGAGTCATGTTCTATCTTGCTTTATTCTAGATCCAGGTGGATCTAGGGAGATCGGTTTGTATCCGCACTTACGGATTTATCCAATAACAAAATTGGTGACTCCACTAGGGATCAATCCCATTTTCTCTGTGGCTTTTGGTGTTTTTCTGTGGCCATTTTCTTTGGTTTTACTTTTCTCGTGTCCTGTCAATCTCTGAGTCTTCAGGATATCCTGATAGAGAAAGTTGATCTAGAAAACTTTCTCTCTCTCCCATACATAGGATTCATTGAATGAAAAGTTGTCTTTTTCATTATCCTCCTTTCATTGTTGGGTCAAAGGCACACAACATAAGTTTCATTTCTGTTACCTTTGAGTAAACAATAGCTCTTAATAACACTGCGTAATCATAAAATTTATCTAGTAACTCTTTTCTAAGGCTCTTTTACACCAACATTTAGCTAGGCTAGCGCTTTGGAGTAGGAAGAGAGATACACTCTCCAAAAGCACAAAACACACAATAGCATCTTGTGTTAGGGAGTGTTAAATTTCATTTGCAACATTTTGTCCTGGGAAGCTCTTCTCACACAAGGGTCAAACACTAGGTCGCATTGATATTGGCAGAGTTACTCACCATGCTTTGTTGATATCAGTGTAGATATTGCACATATTACGAGGATCGCTCGGAGGTATACCCACAATTATGAATGGAAGCCTTTTGAGTTGATTGCGGGATAGATACCCTGCCCTTGTGTGTGGATCAGACCGTCAATTGTCCCCCCAGGATTTATTGTTGTTGGTGGTGACCTTAGTGGCCTTTCTCTCTATGTTCTTACCCGAGGTGACTATGGAGGGGAAAGTCTTCAAGGTACCTGGAATGGACGTTGACCAAAATCACTCGGGCTCCTTGGAGGGTATACCCACGATTATGTGTGGGAGCTTGCACCAGGGTGTAAGTCCATTAAGCAGATCGTCAGCGTAACTTTCCCACCCTAGCCTAGCCCCTTCTCATCTCATTGTTGCGACGTTGGATTTCATCACCAACTAGTGGCTTCGAAATTAGAAGCTCTTGTTTGCTTGGTGATTGCTTCCTAGATTTTGTTTACTAGCACGTGTTTTTTGTTTCTCGAAGTTGACAATCAGATTTTCTTCGCGAAACTTGTCACTCGTTTACAATAGCTCCCCCATGTCATTCACGTAGAATGCAGGGTTTATCTCCAGAGCATCTGGATGGTTCTCAACCCTTGCCTACAGGTACACCTGAGGGCTCTCCTCGGAAAAGTGAAGTCACAGTCATCACCACACCACAAGTGGAATGAGACTCTCTAGAACCTTTCCGAATTACCAATACTAGAGAGGATTTTCGACTTCACCCTGGTTCTGAGTGACCATTTATGCGCCTGAATTCTTCCAGAGAATTAGTTGTTACATATTTTGGATCACCCGTTGGGCCTTTCCCTGGCATAGAAGGCCAAGATCCTTTTTGGTCTACAGGTGTTTTCCGAAGGGACCTTTTTGGTCCAGGTTCCCCTGTGATTTCTGAGATTAATCCACCCGTGATTTCCGAAATCTCTAATTTAGAGATAGTACCATTAACTACCACTTATCACTTTACTGTGCCTATTGAAATGGCCCATCTCACGAACACTACGAGTGTCCCAACCGGGTTCACTGTGGCTGGTATTCCTCCTATAAACACGCAGCAAATGCCCAATGTCACTTCGACACTACCACCCGGATACCATGCGTTGAATGCTTCTATACCAACACCTCCGCAAACCCCATCCAGTTCTCTCGGTGGTCCTTATTTTCCTGAGCACCCTATTGCCGGTTTTATTCCGACACTCCCCCAATTTCCTATTGGCAATCCTAATCCTAGTGGCACTATCCCGTCCATTACACCGAACTTGCAGATTCTTGTTGGTGGACAAGGTGGTACAATTCAACCTCCTCTTACCGGACACATTCCAGTTACTACACAACCTTCAATTGGGACACAACTTCCAGTTGGAACTGCACCTATGATAGGGGGACCAACCCCACCTTTTGGGAAAAATATACCTCCCTCTTTGGCCCAGTATTGGAATCAGATGATACAAAATCCTCCTCAAATGACTGGGGGGTAGTAGTTTCCTGTCCCTACTATAGGCCAACCATATCCAGGTATACCCAATCCTATTTGGGGTACGAATGATCAAACTCATATCCCCACTCAAGGTTACAATTCTGGGAGCTACTATCCTCTCCAACCACCACCGAATCTGCATGGGTCTTCCCATTATGGGCAGACTACTTACGGCTCTACTAGTTTGCCGGCAGGACTTCCACCCCAAAGCCACCAGTACCTGCAGGTGAATCGATAGTTACCTTTTCTTGCTACTTTGGATTTGTCGGATTTGTCTAGGATTTTAAATGATCCTATTCGTCACTCTCCCCAATGGCCTGTTATTCCAGCCAAGCTTCCATCGGACATTCCTAAATTTGATGGCAAAGTGGGAGAGGACCCAAACAATCACGTTATGACTTTTCACTTATGGTGTTCATCCAATTCGTTGATGGATGACTCTATTCGTTTACGTCTTTTTCAATGAACCCTTACCGGTTCTGCTGTGAAGTGGTATATCAAATTGCCACGTGGTTTCTTCTCTGATTTCAATACCCTAGCTATGGCTTTCCTTACACATTACCAGTTACTGATCCGTTATGATACCGGGACTGAGATTTTGGCTTCCTTCAAACAGACTAAAGGAACTCATATATCAGATCATATCCATGAGTGGCGAAGGAGACAACGTCTCATTAAACTTGAACTTCCCGATCAATTACTAGCAGAATGGTTTACAAAATCATTTGTGAACGAAATTGGTAAAGATATTTCCATGGGTGGCGTTGTCACAGAGGAGCAGGCTATAAGTCGTGCTCAATATATTGATCTCTTTTATTCGCAAACGTGAACACTTTACGATTTACTACCTGAATTACCTTGTCCTAATACTTCCAGCACTTCAGCTACTCCAGTTGCCTCACATGCAGTTGATGGTCTGATTGGTACTGCCCAAGCCCAATCACATTTTGTTTCGAGTAAAACCCCTAAATATGCTTCTTCTAATGTTCAAAATGCTCCGTCTCCTGCCACTCCCACCGGAAAAACTTCTGAGGTAAATGTTGTTCAATCTACCCCAGCCAGTAAAAACAAATCTAAAAAGGGGAGAGGCAAGAATAAGGAGGGAAAAAATAATAATCAAGCAGAGAAAACTAAAACCACTCCTGTTGATGATCGGGATAAGCGCAAATCACGATACCCTTGCCTTATCTGTGGTGATGATCATTACACGAAGGATTGTCCATGACGTGCCGAGGTCAGTAAGTTCCTTCATGGAACTCCAAAACCACCTGCACCGGCTATCTTGTCCCAACCCTTCTCGTCTCAACAACAGGCTCAGTTGGTCATTCAAGACCAACCCTCCTCTTCTATGACATCATATGTTTTGATGTGTACTGGTGATTCTAAGAAGAAAAACTTTGCACTCACGACTCGAGCTAAAGATTATTTTCCATCTAAGGAGAAGGTTGATTATTTACCTCCTACTTTAGTACAACCCTCTCCCGCAACTCCACCTACTAACGGTCCACTTCATATCGAACGACTGAGCCTTGATAAAGTTCTGCGACCACCTCCAAAAGGTTTCATTAGGAAATCATCTTTCAATCCTCATGCTCGTGTGGCCCAGAACTACAGTATTATTGAAGATCTGGCCCAGGCACCCTCAACAATGTCAACCCTTGAAGTCCTTCGGTCTTGTCCTGCACAACAGATGGCACTGTTGAAAGCTATAGGTGGAATTGACCCAACGGATACGAATTTAATAGTCTTTTACTTGGATGATTACATTCCAAGGTTACCCCCTCAACTCGCGTTCCAGATACAGGTTGTTGTCTCTGACAAGAACATTTTCCGAACTGTTATCGATGAGGGTGCCTCGACTTGTGTTATGTCTCTTGCTTGTTGGAAAGCCATTGGCTCTCCTCCTTTGAAAGAATCCCAGAACACTATTAAAGCCTTCAATGGCTCTGGTTTTAAGCCCTACGGTGTTCTTCCTTTGTTTCCAATCACGTTAGAAGGTAAAATGGTCCAAGTCGAAGTGGAAGTCTTTGATGCTCCCCTTGATTATAATCTTTTTCTTGGCCATAGCTGGATCGATTCCATGCACACTGTTGTGTTAACACTTTTTCGTGTAGTACGTTTCCCTCACCGAGGAAAGGTTGTTACGGTTGACCAACTTTCTTTCTTCAATTCTGATACCCACACTGGCAACGTGTCATTTATTGCTAAAACCCCACTAGGTTATGAGAATGTCGGTGTCAGGATTTTAAAGGACTCCTCGTTAATGGGTACTTTTCCCATTCCACTACCCGATGTTCCATGCCCGTTAGTTTCTTCTATCAACATGATCTCCACCGTGCCTCACGAACTTCCTACGTCTCACGACCCCTAGATAGTCCTTGACCCTAGAGATCATCTTCATCTCGGCGACGCCATGCCGTTAAGTCTGGTTGAATCTGCCTATCAGGTCATTCAATCGACAACACCTTCTACCCCCTCTCTTGATGAGTTGTCTCCCGATCCTTTTCGTGTTATTTTTCCCACTGATGAGATGATCATGTCTGTCATGGAGGACACCCCTTGGGATGATGGGCATCATCGTTCCATATTCTTTCTAGAACAACACACTCTTGAGAACTATCAATGGATTTTGACTCCATCGACCGTTGTTGTCATCTCGATGGTTCTTGCGACTCCACACAATGTGTTTGCTGAAGGGAACTTAAGTAATATCTTTCCCACGATTCCCATTGACATATCCATCAAACCTGGGATTGTTGAAAATGTCCATATTGGAGCTTCGTGTTCTTCCGACGAAATAGTCACCTATACGTCTCTTTTCAAATAATTTCATGACATCTTCGCCTGGAGTTACAAAGAGATGTCAGGTATTGGCCCTGCAATTGTTGTACATGAGATAAAGACATACCCTGGTGCTAAACTTGTTCGGCAACACCTTCGTCTAGTTAATCCATGTAAAGCGACTGCTATCAAACTTGAAGTTGAGAAACTTCTGAAAGCCGACTTTATTTATCCAGTGGCTCTTACCGAATGGGTTTCTAATCCTGTCCCAATTGACAATAAAGGCGACAGTATTCATGTATGTGTTGATTATAGAGATATTAACAAAGATTGTCCCAAAGACAACTTTCCTACCCCTTTCGTCGATCAGATTGTCGATGACTGTGCCGGAAGTGAAATATTCTCTCTCATGGATGGTTTCTCCGACTATAATCAAATTAATATTGCTCCTGAGGATCAACATAAAACTGCTTTTATTTGTCCTTGGGGTAATTTTGCCTATTTGCGAATTCGCCTCTTGGAACGCTATTTTGATCATATTGAATATCAACATATTCCTAGATGTCTAAATACATTAACATAGTCCTACTTTGTTACGGGTGTATTTGCGAATTCGCCTCTTGGAACGCTATTTTGATCATATTGAATATCAACATATTCCTAGATGTCTAAATACATTAACAAATGCATTGGATAATTATGTATTGGACAGACATTTGAATCATTTATAAATCAAACATATCTAAATTCACACAATATAAAGTAAACCGGTAGAAGCCATCTGTATATATAACAATCATAAGAGTTTTTTACAAAAAGTTTGTCCGAAGACCAAAATGTCAAAAATTGAATCTTATAGATTCTACAAAGTGACGTCATGGATGATGTTCACGGTAACACACGACTTCCCTAGCAACCCTATGGAGCAGTCGACTCATATATGCTAACACCCATATAGTATGACGCTGATCATGTCGTGGAACCTCTTCCAGAGTCATGTCTGGAATGTTTGCAGTCAGGCCCTCTAGATTCTGTTCCACTATTTGATAATCCTCAGCATACTGTGGTGTTGCTGCTACCTCTCCTCGCCGCTGGATGGGAGAAGTGTCGGGAGGTCTGTAAGTTCCAACATCTGTGTTATCAACAAACGATTTTGTATTAGTCTTTGGATGAATATATAAAACAAAAACATTTGAATATGATAAAAAAATTAAAAAAACATTTAAAAAGAGAAAAATGCGTATACTTATTACCAAGGTCACCCCACTGAGTATCCTCTGGAAGTGCTAAGTCCGGATATCCTCAGAAATCCAACCCGGCATAAGCGTAGTCATCAACCATCAACATCTGGGTTTGAAGCCAATCAAAGAAAGTATCATCGTACTTGATGATCGGTCCTGCTACGTGCCAGGCCATGAGCCGACACCATCTCACCATAGTTGGATCCCTGGGACCCGATATATTCCATTCAACCTGCAGTCTCAGTACGGGAACCCTCTCAAGGAAGAAGGACACTAACAAAGATCCATACCCAAATTGCTTCAGGTTACCGCGTCTGCATTTAGTTAATTGTTTTTTGATACTGCGAAGTACAACATCTGCCCAGTTGAACACCCGAGGCTCAATACACTCGATGGCATACTGGAAATAACTCTGCAATGCCATGTGAGGAGAAGAACTCCCGACCCTCTGAGCTATGGTGAATAGGATAGTGCGGAGGGTCAAATATCATACCCCCCAAATAGCCACTTTTCCTTTCTTTCTCTCAGCCTCAGGAACGCAGTGTATACGACAATACTCACTCATCTGTAGCCCACCACCTCTGCTACCGGTCAGGCTCACATAGTACCCGCGTCGGGACAATCTAGTCAGAAAGTAAATGTCCTCAATGTATAAGGACAGTGTGTGGGCACCCACATGAAACACATGTTGATCAGGGTCCCACATATGCACCAAGTACTCTAATAGTCTGAATTGGGCTCTCATGCATGGGATGCGAAAGTATTTCAAGAGCCCACAGTCTCTCAGTGCAACTATGGTAGGTGGATGATTTTTGGCCATTGCATTATCCTCTTCATGTTCCCTTTCATGCCACTCAAGCACCATGTTGATGGCCAATTATCTGCATAAGGAACATAATAAGAGGATTAATAACTTTTTTTATGCTTTAGATCTTTTTCATTGGGTAAAAATTTAAATTTTTTTTGGGCTTTGTGGTTCTCGCAGGTGCCCTTTGTGCACAGTGCGAGCACCTCACAGGTGGCCTTAGTCTCACCTGTGAGAACGCCTCATTCTCACAAGCCCCGTATTGCCTGCCTAAGAGAATGGTAGCGCGCATGTAGGGCTTAAAAAATCAACTTAAAACTACAAAGTTAACCAATGAAATTACAAAATTAAACCATGAAAGTGTCAAGGACGAAGAGCTTACCTATTTGTCGTAGATGGCTCGTTGAATCATCTCGCGTAGCTCCCACAATCTAACACTGAACTTAGAGGGTAAAAGAGGGGTTTTTTTAGCTCAATAGTGGAAATGTAAAAATGGTGTGGTAAAAAGCATATTTACTCATTTTATTTACTTTTACTATATAATTTTGGTTTTTTTATGATTATTTATCGATTAAACCCTAATCCCTAATGTCATGTTGAGTGTAATTCTTGCAGATGTAATGAACTTGATGATCAAATATCGGGATATGGACATAGTTTTTCTTTTCCATCGTGTGTTTTGATTGTTTTTTATGGTTTTTACATAAAACCTTGAGCGTCGTTTTTGTCCGTTCTTACGCTCGTAAATACATGAGAACGTGATCAAGCATACTTTTATCACTTTTTCAGGCTCAACAAGGTTATACAAAAAAGGAACCCCCTGGAGTTCTCTTTAAGCTCTTTTCAGACTCTCTAAACATGAAAAGATCATCGAGCGACCTTGTTATTTTCACGCTCGATAAAGTATTTGAAGTAAGTGTCTGGTGATCAATAATTTATCTCTTTTTCGGTCTCATCCAGACTATTTTACGAAAAAGGAACTGAGAGAGTTCTCTTTTAAGTGTTTTTCCAAACTCTATAATCTTGAAAAACCTTCGAGTTTTCTATCTCTGGACTCGTTAAACAAACATTGACAGACCCGTGATGGGACCAAACCACTCCTTCTTAGGGTTTGTTAAACATACTCCAAGGGACTCGTCCGAAGGATGAGATTATATCAACAAACATATGTTATCCTCCTCAAGCTTGCGTAAAAATAAAGAGGTACTCCCCAGAAATGGTGGGGGAAAATTTGGGAAAGGGATATGTTTTCATTTTCATATTGATTGGCAGTAAGTGTCGCTCTTGAACATGACACCCCCTATTCATCATTTGAAGCCGGTTTGGGAAATCCATTTGTCTCTCATTCGATTTGCTACAAGGTCATTCCCTGTGTCATCATTGAGTCAATGCTTCCAAATCATTGGTCGTGTCGTTCATATGTTCAAGAGAATTCCATCTGGAACCTATATTGAGTCGGCCATCTGCAGTTATCCATTCTCTCCGTGTTGGCCTTCCCTGTGTCCAGTGAAATTCACATCATACTATGTTTCACCTTCAAAATCTGTTACTCATTTCATGTCATTGATGGGGGATACATAAAGGCCCTCCTGTGACGAGTTTTGTTCCGTCAACTTCAGCTCATTATTCGGAATCAAGACTTATAAATTATTTAGTAACTTGGAACTTCCATGCCTCAATGGCAGGTTTCCTCGCTTTTGACAGTGGGTTTACATCATTGACCCCTGATCAAAAGATTCTATCGGATGTTCGACTTCAACTCATTTATTCACACTCGATGGATTGTACTATGGTACCTTGGGATTCATTGACATCACTGGTGATTTCCCTCACACTTGTTAACGGTT
This sequence comes from Picea engelmannii, assembly GCA_009831015.1. Classification (NCBI taxonomy): domain Eukaryota; kingdom Viridiplantae; phylum Streptophyta; class Pinopsida; order Pinales; family Pinaceae; genus Picea; species Picea engelmannii. The sequence goes on along the minus strand of ML797931.1, from coordinate 139,279 downwards.
TCATCAATGACCGGAATCAAGTGGTTTCTACCATGTTCGACTTCAACACATGTAATCACATGGTTAGATTCGTACTTTGAGCGATGGGATTGAAGACCTTGGATACCATCATTGTGATCCAGGTTGCGATGGAGTATGTATAATTCGTGACACATAGATCCACTGTGTATGTCTCGTGGCTATGTCGTCTTGATTTGAAATTTCTCGCATAGATCCATAGTGTATTCCGATGGCTATGCTATATTTTGACGGCATGGATCCACAATGTATGATTGGTGGCCATGACCCATGTCTATAATGTCATCAGTCTGTGATCTAAGTATGGGAATGCCTACCTCAGAATTGATATATATGATATTATGTAGATGCTTGGTTGTTCGCAGGTTTCCGATTAGATGTGCTCCTGGTTCTCGACACACACATGCAGCTTACAAAGTCTATCAGCTGTCACTGGTTCCACCCTCATACTTTGGGGGGCATTCTATTACCCATGATTTTGGTCATCATGATGATGTATTGATGATGGTGTACTTAGGCTCTTCATAAGAGCTTTCTCCTGATAAAAGTTACTTTCTTCTCTTTCCAGAAATATCATTTTTGAAGGAGGTTCACAGGCTGCTAATACATTTTCCTGCGAGAATGACCTATTCTCGCAGTCTGCATTAAGCCAGGGTGCGAGAAGTTCACACTGTGTTGAACTGCTAGGGTGCGAACTCTTTATAAAGCAAGGAAAAAGATGAATTCTCGATGCTTCTAGAAGGGAATATTCTAGAAGGATGAGATGACATTCGAATGGTTATCCTAGTACTGGATTCCCTGATATTTTGGGATCATTCTTATCCAAGTAACTAATTCATTCTCTCCTATATATTGAGGGAATTCTCATGGAAAAGGTTAAGCAAGAAAGAAGGTTAAGAAACATTCATTGGAGAATTGGTGAAATAATTATGTGAAGGACTGAAGCTACAACAGCTAAGAAACTCCAGCAAATTTATCAAAGGTGGTTGGTCTTCTTCATACAAGTGAGCAAGTGTGTGTGTTAGATCCAAGGGCCATCGAAAGGAAGTTTGCGACATCAAGGCTCAGGTTGTAATATTTACTTTCCATTAATATGATACAGTAGCATGTCCCTTTCCCATAAAGTTAATTCCACTTTATTGTATAACTCATTGATCATATACATAGATTGACTGTTGAATAGATCATTCTTTCTTCACTTTGGTTGGTTTGTGTTTTCTTGGTCTTGACTACATGAGAGAAGTTTGGTTTGTGTTGTTTGGGGGGAATTCTGTTACCCATGATTTTCGTCATCATGATGATGTATTGATGATGGTGTACTCAGGCTCTTCATAAGAACTTTCTCCCGAGAAAAGTTGCTTTCTTCTCTTTCCAGAAATATCATTTTTGAAGGAGGTTTGCAGATGATGATAATGATGGTGTACTCAAGAAAAACCATTCTCTCTGACTTCAGAATCTGAGTGTGTTTGATTAGTTAATATCATGATGATGTATTGATGATGGTGTACTAAGGCTCTTCATAAGAACTTTCTCCTGAGAAAAGTTACTTTCTTCTCTTTCCAGAAATATCATTTTTGAAGGAGGTTCGCAGGCTGCTAATACATTTGCCTGTGAGAATGACCTATTCTCGCAGGCTGCCTTAAACCAGGATGCGAGAAGTTTGCACTGTGTTGAACTGCTAGGGTGTGAAATCTTTCTAAAGAAAGGAAAAAGATGAATTCTCGATGCTTCTAGAAGGGAATCTTCTAGAAGGATGAGATGGCATTCGAATGGTTATCCTAGTACTGGATTCCTTGATATTTTGGGATCATTCTTATCCAAGTAAATAATTCATTCTCTCCTATATATTGAGAGAATTCTCATGGAAAATTTTAAGCAAGAAAGAAGGTTAAGCAAGGTTCATTGGAGAATTGGTGAAAGAATTGTGTGAAGGACTGAAGCTACAACAACTAAGAAACTCTAGAAAATTTATCAAAGGTGGTTGATCTTCTTCATACAAGTGAGCAAGTGTGTGTGTCAGAGCCAAGGGCCATCGAAAGGAAGTTTGCGACATCAAGGCTCAGGTTGTAATCTTTACTTTCCATTAATATGATACAGTAGCATGTCCCTTTCCCATAAAGATAATTCCACTTTATTGTATAACTCCTTCATCATATACATAGATTGATTGTTGAATAGATCATCATTTCTTCACTTTGGTTGGTTTGTGTTGTCTTGGTCGTGACTACACGAGAGAACTAGAGCGAAGCAGGAGCAACAAAGACCATAGGAAGCGATAATAAGGTATGTTCTTTATTCTTGTCTCCTATTTAATTAAATGGTTAGAATCTAGGGAAAGAGTCATGTTCTGTGTTTCTTTGTTCTAGATCCAGGTGGATCTAGGGAGATCGGTTTGTGTTCGCACTTATGGATTTATCCAATAACACACGTGGGGGAGTGCAGAGGGGGGGTACCCCCTCTGCAGGGTTTGGGGGGGATATCCCCCAGGCTCCGGGGTCTGGGGGAAAGCGGGCCCCCAACGGGGGTTTGGGGGAGAAGCCCCCGAAGGAAAAATTGCCTTGTAAATGTATATTGTAATTTCATTGTAAATATGGACCGTTCATTATAAGATCGCAGATCTAATGATAGAAATGATGTTAGGGTTTTTTTCCCTAGAAGGAAACCCTCTTTTATGAGGGAAATGTATTGTGGCTATGGTTGATGGAAAATATTGTATTCTGAGATAGGAAACTGTGAGAGAAAGAAGAGGAAGTTACAACAGGTTTGTTGTAGGCTGTATCCCTTCATATGTTGGATAATAATAAAGGAAGGACCTGGAAATTTCTCTGGTGGACATAGCCTACACTAGGTGAACCACATAAATCTATGTCTCTATTGTATTGTGTATCTTATGTGTTTTGTTTCCGCATTTGTTTTATTTTATTTCTCCACGGTCCTGTTTTTCTAAGAACTGGTATCTGAGCAAAAGGTAACTTGCAGGAAAAGAGGGTTCCTGGTTCGAGTGGGAGCAATGTCGGAAGATGGAAAGTTTAGGGTTGAGAAATTTAATGGCCAAAACTACCAATTATGGAAGATGCATATGGAAGACTATTTATATCAGAAGGATCTATTCCTACCATTGGTCGGAATAGCAAAGAATCTGGCAGCTACGAAGGACGAAGAATGGGAGATTCTTGACAGAAAGGCTCTAGGAATGATACGACTGAGCCTGGAAGCGTCGATGGCTTTCAATATTTCCAAAGAGAAGACAACGAAGGGTTTGATGGATGCATTGGCCAAATTGTATGAAAAACCCTTGGCATCCAATAAGGTATTTCTAATGAAGAGATTATTTAATATGAAGATGTCGGAAGGTGGGTCTGTTGTAGATCATTTAAATGATTTTAATATGGTTACTAATCAACTAAGTTCTATAAAAGTGGACTTTGATGATGAGGTCAGGGCTCTTCTAATCTTGTGCTCATTGCCAGAAAGCTGGAACGGCTTCGTCATGGTTGTAAGTAACTTTGTCTCTGGTTCAAATACTTTAAAATTTGATAATGTTGTTGGTGTTATCCTTAGTGAGGAAATGTGAAAGAAAAACACATGTGAGACATCAGGAAATGCGTTGAACATGGAGAACAGGGGAAGACAAAAGGATAGAGGAAAGGGTTTCAGGAACCGTGGGAATTCTAGGAAGGGAAGATCCAAATCCAGACTTGGAAAGATAGAGTGTTGGAATTGTGGGAAGAAAGGACACCTGAAGAAAGACTGGAGAGCTCCAAAGAAACAAAGAGATGGACAACAGGAGAGAAATCAGGAAGCAAATGTAACAGGTGATGTGTTACAAGATGATTTGATTCTTTCTATAGATAATATTTTTGAGTTTTAGGTAGTAGATTTAGGGGCTTCATTTCATGCCACACCCCATAGGAAACATTTTCTAGATTATGGTCAAGGTGATTTTGGATAGGTTCATTTGGGTGACAATGCACCATGAAAAATTGTTGGAATGGGAAAGATAAAAATAAAGCAGCGCAATGGAAACCAATGGTTGTTGAAAGAGGTAAGACATGTTCCAGATTTAAGGAAAAATCTAATTTCAATAGGGCAGTGGGAAAGTGAAGGTTGTATATCCATATTTATAGATAAGACGTGGAAGGTCATCAAAGGATCATTGGTGATAGCGAAAGGAGAGAAGGTAGGTACATTGTATTTATGTACTAGTAATACTGACTCTTCTATCTCTTTAGCTTCTACAG
>ML797931.1:109925-134262 GCA_009831015.1 Picea engelmannii | reverse complement strand
TATTCAATGAGAAGGTCATGTACAAAGATTAGTTGCAGGGAAAGAAATAGGAAAAAGAAAAACAAGAATACATAGTGCTTGATGAGATCACTGAAAAATAAATTCCAAAGGAACCAGAAAATCAAAATGTACAACAACAGGAGCAGCAAGTACTTCAGACACCTGCAATTGTTGTTAGAAAATCTACCAGGTTAAGTATACACCCTGAACAATACTCTCCTTCATTGTATTATTTATTGTTGACTGATTCTGGTGAACCAGAATGTTATGAAGAGGCAATGCAGGTAGACACCAAAAGGAAGTGGTAGCAAGGCATGAAAGAGGAAATTGATTCCTTGGTAAATAACCATACTTGGGACTTGGTTTAGTTGCCTGCAGGAAAAAGAGCATTCCAGAATAAATGGGTTTACAAGTTGAAGGAAGAAGATGGAGGAGAAAAGCGGTACAAGGCTAGATTTGTTGTAAAGGGGTTTGCACAAAATAAAGGTATAGATGTTGATGAAATATTTTCTCCTGTTGTTAAAATGACTTCAATTAGAACTAATTTAAGTATTGTGGCAGTAGAATATTTGCATCTTGAACAATTAGATGTAAAAACAACTTTTCTCCACGAGGATTTGGAGGAAGAGATTTATATGCAACAGCCACAAGGGTATGAGGTCAAAGGGAAGGAGAATTTGGTATGTAGGTTGAAGAAGAGCTTATATGGCCTAAAGAAAGATCCAAGGTAGTGGTATCTGAAGTTTGACGGGTTTATGACAGAACATGGTTATAATAGATGTCATTCTGATCACTGTGTTTATTTTAAAAAGCTAGAAAATGGAAGCTTTATTATCTTGCTATTGTATGTAGATGACATGCTTGTTGCAGGGTCTAATATGCAATATATAAATGTGCTCAAGAAGAAATTATCCAATTCATTTGCGATGAAGGATTTGGGTGCTGCAAATAAAATCCTTGGTATGAGAATAACAAGAGATGGGAAAAATCGCAAAGTGACATTGTCTCAGCGTGAGTACACAAAGAAGGTGCTGGAGAGGTTTAGAATGCAGAATGCAAAAACGGTTATTTCACCTTTGGCCAACCATTTCAAATTAACTAAGGAAATGTGTCCCAAGACACGGGAGGAGATAGAATACATTTCCAAGGTCCCATATTCATCAACAGTTGGCAGCTTGATGTATGCAATGGTTGCACAAGACTAGATATTGCACATGCAGTGGGAGTTGTGAGCAGATATATGAACAATCTAGGTAAAGAACATTGGGAGGCAGTAAAGTGGATTCTCAAATACTTGAGAGGTATTGCTAATCATGCATTATGTTTTGGAGGTTCAGAAACTGTTCTACAAGGATATGTTGATTCAGATATGGAAGGTGATAAAGATAGCAGGAGGAGTACCACAAGGTATGTGTTTACTATAGGTGGAACAACAATAAGTTGGATTTCAAAACTGCAAAATATTGTTGCACTTTCAAAAATAGAGGCAGAGTACGTTGTTGCTACAGAGGCTAGTAAAGAGATGATTTGGTTACAGAGGTTTATGGAGGAATTGGGAAAGAAGTAAGAGAATAACAGGTTGTACTGTGACAATGAGAGTGCCATTCATCTTGCAAAGAACCCAGTCTTCCATTCGAAGACTAAGAATATAAAGTTGAGGTACCACTTCATATGATCCACCTTGAAAGATGGACATTTGAAGTTGGAAAGGATACACACTAGCCAGAATCCCGCAGACATGTTAACAAAGGGAGTAACCAGGGAGAAACTGAGTTCCTGCTCAGTTTCAGTTGGTCTTCAAGAATGAAGATGAAGATGAGAAATTTTCCAGGTCCAAGAAGGTTCAGAGTCTAGCATATACAACAGTGGTGGAGTTGTTGAGATCAGTCTCTAAGTGGGAGATTGTTGGTTGTGGAGCCTGATTATCTTCTTGATTCAGAGGTCTTATACTTTTAGCCATTTTTATACCTCATAAAGTATTTACACCCCAGAAGTATGTACACTCTTCCACATGGGGGAGTGCAGAGGGGGGATACCCCCTCTACGGGGTCCAGGGGGGCTATCCCCCCGGCTGGGGGGTTTGAGGGTGAAGCCCCCGAAGGAAAAATTGTCTTGTAAATGTATATTGTAATTTCTTTGTAAATCTCGACCGTTCAATATAAGGTCACAGATCTAATGATAGAGATTATGTTAGGGGTTTTTTCCCTAGAAGGAAACCCTCTTTTATGAGGGAAATGTATTGCGGCTATGGTTGATGGTGAATATTGTATGCTGAGATAGGAGACTATGAGAGAAAGAAGAGGAGGTTACAACGGATTTGTTGTAGGTTGTATCCCTTCATATGCTGGATAATAATAAAGGAAGGGCCTGGCAATTTCTCTGGTGGACGTAGCCCACACTGGGTGAACCACGTAAATCTCTGTCTCTATTGTATTGTGTATATTCTATGTTTTTTTTCTGCATTTGTTTTATTTTATTGCTCCATGGTCCTGTTTTTCTAACACCCAGTGTGCAGTACAGGAAAGGTTGGTGATCGTTTAAAATAAAGAGAGGATTAACTCTTTGCTATAGTTGTGGAAGACCGGGACATCTTGCTAAGGAATTCCCTAGTTGAGGTGCTAGTTGTCTTTGTTGTAAATCTATGGACCATGAAGCTTTGGATTTCCCTAGAATGATTGAAAAAGTTGAAAAGATGAATATGAGATAAGAAAACTATGAGACAAGACAAGAAACTAAGGATATGATAGAACCCCAGAAAGAATCAGAGACTATATTACTACAGATGAAATAAAACCTGAACGATCATAGAGATATCAACTTATGAGAGGTATTAAAAGAGAAAGAGGACATAGAAACAAGATAATGAGACTTTGGCATAGACTGTGTTTTGGATGAGGAAACACATGTGAATATCATGACAAAAAGAACTCGGGAAATTTTGGGAAAGCCTATTATGGTTCCTTCATTAGGAGGAATATGATTATTTAGAGGAAAGATAATAACTCTATATGGAAAAGTTACCGAGACATCTATGAGTTCTCATGGCACTTCGACATAAGAAGAATTTGATATTGTTAAATTTGTTGAGAACAACGCCCCATTTGCTATCTTTCTAGGAAAAACCTGGTTTGAGAAAGATCATATACAAAGGAAATAAGAAGAGGAGGATCTAGAACAAAAAAGAAAAGAACTAACAGATTTCATGGCTAGGATAATAGTGCACTTACTAGAAGAACAAGAGAACCAATCGAAGCTACTAAGGACCAAAGATATGGACGTCGAAGTTGAAAAGACACAGGAAGATTAGAGACACCTGTCTGTACAAGAGAGTAGAGCACCTACCTAAGAGAGAGAAGAAGTATTACCCTTGAACACTATGGAAGACCCTCCACAGTGATAAGTTATCATGACAAGAGGATATAAGAACGATAATGGAAAGAGGAAAAAAATGATTCAGATCATAGGAAAGAAGCCCAAAAATCTTAGTAAGAAGAAAGAAAAGTTAGAAAAATTGCAAGAAGTTCCAGGGAAGACTTCTCAGAAGGAAGGTTTTTAGAAATTGAACTCTATCAGAATATCAGTACAACGAAGATTGGCACTTCACCATGATGAAGCAATACGACCATTGGAGGCATTATGACCTTTATAACGATGCTCCAGAACGACTAGAAACACAATTATTGCCAGAACGTGCTCCCTTTGACCGTTGTGACCGCACCATAATGGATTGAACATCATTGATTGAGGCTTTTCTACCCTTTGGAAGAGTTCATTACGATAATATCTATTTATCCCATCAATCGTTGCACCAAGAACACTTTTTTCCAATAGTGATTATCCGATCCCATAGAGAACTAGTTGATTTCATGCAATGATCATTGAAGACCTCGCTATCCATTATGTTACATTGAGTATTATTCACCGACCTGAGATATCAGATATCGAGTGTGCATGTCGGACGCAATTAGTGCAGTAGAAAAGGATGTCGAAGAGATTCTAATATACCTCATGAATGAGAAGGTGATGTCCGCAGGAATCCAAGCATCATCGATAAGAGGAGTGCAAGCCTCCCCGTCGATTGTTCGTGGATCTAAACCATCCCAAGCTGTGACCAATAAAATAACCAAGCATCGTGATTACTTGGTGAATGCAAAGCTAATCCCCTCCATCCTACTCGACTACATCCTACCCATGTCTGGTGTGGTGAGTTGTGATAGTGTCCCGAAGGACTTAGACTACACAGTCATCACTGCATACCTTCCAAAGGGAATACAGACAGTCAGACTGTAGTTGGAGAGGATTCCAACCTTGAAGATCAATGACTATAACCTAGGAGACCGCAAGAGATATGGCATGCTCACACTTCAAAAATATTTGACCAAGACCAAGGGGAAGAAGTCGAAGATCATCCCCCAACCATGGACTATGGACATCGTGAGGTCCACTGTCTTGAACATGATGAAGATACCATATTTTGGAAGGCATCAGGAGGTTAATGCGTGCGTTAAACTCCTACTATAGTGCGTCCACGGTGGGTATCTATGTCTAGAAAGAAGCATCACCATTGATCCGGTGTTGATCCATAGGATCACCAGATTAAGCATGCAGGGACCAGACCTGCAAAAATTTTATCTAGGAAAGGTTGCAGATCGTTCCCTAACATAGAATATTAAAGAAACCTATGGCAATGTAGAGAAGGGGACACAAGGCTACAAGGTAGCCTCCATTTAGAATGGTGCAATGCACCTTTCTTGCCATTTGATTGTTGGTAAGCTAGTCCAGAAGAATAGACCCATGCGGGTCATAGGGTTTTTTGTTGACCTCGCAGGAAAATGCGTGGAAGGACTACAGATGAATTGGGCCAGTTGACTAGTCAATTAGTTAGAACTGGACTATCGCGAAGCCCAGGATCAGAGCTATGAGGTCAATTTTAGTTGGTTGTTGATCCTCATCGCATTCACTTCTTGGGAGATGCCAAAAGGTGTGACCTTCTGTTAAGAACCAAATATCAATATAGCATAGAAAAACCTCAGAAAAAGTACTCAACACCTTGAAAAAGAGATAATTTCAGATAATAAGCCTCTTCGAGGGGGAAACCTCCTTTTACCCCACTTAAATGTTCAAGTAAAAGATGATTCAAAATGAAAATGTCTAGGAGGTTGCCCCCTTGAAGAGGCTTATTATCTGAAATTATCTCTTTTTGAAGGCATTGAGTACTTTTTCTGAGGTATATTGATATTTGGTTCTTAACACCTTCCCTGACATTGAGTTGTTCAAGCCACTAGCTGCAAAGTTCGCCATGCTCTGGTATTCAAGCGATATGGAGAAACAATGGCAGTCGAACACAGTATTCCATACCTACTACTTACAACTGAAGAGGGCTATTGAGTCTTTCCCTCGTATGATGCCTAATACCTTGGACAAGTTCAATCCCCTTATGAATTTCCGTGAAGATAGGAATTTTATTTATATCACTACGCGAGCAGACAAAAGTAAAGAAGATATTCAGTCCTACTACAATCTCACAGAGAAGGACCTGGAATAAATGACTAAGGACAACAGTACAAAGTTCCTTATACTAGTCAACCAGGAAGAACTATCTGATCCCAACCTCATTGGAAATCTGGTGGTTACTCGTGAAGAGTATGATACACCGACAGTAGAAAGAAGAAAAAGAAGGAGGATGTATAGGAAATATGCAACACATCAAAAGAAATTTCATGAGATTCACCTAGCAGAGGAGGTGGTGACGAAGTAGACAAAGAAGAGAACAATGGGGAAGAAGACAAACAGAAGCAAGGTGAAGTAACACCGCCACAGAATCCCTCTAATGACATAGAGACATCCAAGAAAAGAAAGGTTCCCCCCATGAAACCTACATCGTGAAAGAAGTCCAAAGCTAGTAAGCCAAAGTTGCAGACTATACAAATGGTTGATGACTTCAAGTTCATTATCGCAGCTATATCAGATGCATCAAAAGATATTTTGCAGAGAAATGAAGCCAAAAAAGAAGCCATGTATGAAATAATTGAAGAAAAACTGAAAGGAGTACAACAATCCCTTCACTCCAACCGCACAGTGTCCACTGCACCCCCACCATAAGATGAAAAAGAGTTGGGATATGAGCCTTCCCAACTTCGCAGAATAGATGATGCGACCGAAGGTCGCCTTTGTCATGTGTAGGAAGAAAAAGAACAGGCCACAATGGCCCTGAATCAAGAACAATAGGAAGTCATAGAACAACGCCAAGTTGCGCAACAACAAAAGGACAAACTCCAAATCAAGTTTGAAGAGGATAAAGCGCAAATCCAGAAAGAAATAGCTGCTCATGGAGTAGGTGGGAGTTAAAGAAGCAGTCAACATATCACTTCACTCTATGACAGGCTTAGAACAAATAGAAGAATATGTAGTGGAGAGTCAAGTAGCAAAGCTTGCTATAGCCATCGAGTAAATTCAATAGAGAATAGCTGAATTGGAGTTACAATAAGTACCAATCACTCCGCTGGAAGTGCGAGACCAGCGATAAGAGACCGCCTGAAGCGTAGTCTAGAGAATCAAGGCATTAGCCTTGGAATGTAAACAACTTAGCAGTCGCAATGCATAGAATTATGAGTGCCTTACCAATTACCCTGAACTAAAGACACTAGATTCGAAACTCCATGCAGGAAAGCAGCAATAGTACAAGTGAAGTTGAAGCCCTTGTCAGCAATCAAGCGAATGAAAATATCCCAAGAACAATGCACAGTTCAACAATAGGTCCATGCCATACAAAGAAAATTCATGAAAGTGACCTAGAAGATCCATCTAGTCGAGGATGCAGCTTGCCTACTTTTTGAGGAGATTGAAGGTCGAGGAGCAGAACTGGAACTGGTAATCACTTTGGTATAAAAACGCTTATAGGGACCTGTAAACGAGGCAGTGATTCAAGAGTTCACCGAGAAGGAGGCCTTGGCGAAGTAGCAGGTCAAGGTAGATCGAGCCAAGATTGAGGCATTTGAGGCAGAGTTACCCAGAGTAGAGTGACTTGGGATGAGTCACAGGTGAGTGTTGGGGGCTTGTTATCCCTTTACCAAGTTTTGGAGATCCTTGGTCATGTTTGACCTATTTTGGGACTTCAACAGGTTGTTCGAAGGAAAAGCACAAGTCGAAGCAGATATCGAGGGATCTCAGCCCCTTTTTAGGGCATCTTTGGGATTAGGGTTTATGTAACGGGTATGGGGATGTCAACCCATGGGTTTACCCATGTTTAGGTCCTTTTTAATGTATAAATAGAAATCCAGGTGATGTAATTAAAGGCATGATGCTAGGTGCTAAGTATTGTGCTAAGTGCAAGTAATTGTAAGAGGCTTTGTGCATATTATGTGTTAAGACTTGCAGAGCTAAGTGCAAGTGATTGTAAGAATCTTGTGTGCAGACTGTGTAAGAAGGCTTTGTGCTGTGACCTAACTCAGGGAAGGAGGATCTGGCGAGGTGCATGCAGATCTCCTGTCCTATGCAGAGTGGGGTTTTTGGGCTCTGTTCTTGTAGAATATTGACAGAAGATAAGAAAGGAAAGAATATTTGGTGGACATAGCCCCACATTGGGGTGAACCACGTATATCCTATGTTACATTTGCTTTGTGCATTCTGGTTATTGTCTTGTGTATTTAATTTAAACTTAAGTGCAGTAATGAATGTTTAGATGAATATAGTATGATAGCTTAGTGCTTAAGTGATGTGAACAAATGCTAGATCTAATATTTTTCCATGTGCTAAGTGCTTAGATGTGTTAGATCTAGTTGAATACTGTGTCGTTATGTAATTAGGGTTTGGATATGCGATGTGGATAAGGGTTAAATAATGATGAATGTTAACTACTAAGTGATTTTATAGAGTGGTGTAATCACAAATATGTATCCTAGCTAGGTTGCAGACATTTGAGTCATGCAATCACCCCTGCCTCTACCTCGGGTGAGACTTCATCTGCTTTGCAGGTGTTTCCGAAAGGGCCGATAGTTAGGGTTTTGTTGGTGAAATTTTGAAGCGTTGAACCCTAGGTCTACCCCTGTTCCAAAAAAAACCTCCCACACTCAGTGGAACCCCAGACAGGTTTCAGTACCTATGCCGGGAGGGTCGACTGAGGGAATCCCCAACCAAGGTCCTTGGAATGTTTTACAAGGAGAAATCCCTGCACAAGGCATGTCATCCAACTTCGGGAATTAGTCGATGATGAAGACTCAAACACAAGTCCCTTTTATTGGACATGGCCACCATGGTCTCTACCAACACCCTGGCCAATAGTCAAACTTTTCCTGGAAACCTTGTTCCATCCAAAATCTAGGCCCCTCTTTTCATGTGAATCTACCACAACCTATACTACCTTTTCTAGCAACTCTTCATTTTCCAAACTTGTCGGGAATTTTGAATGACCCGATCTATCATGATCCAAATTTTCCCCCCATGATAACAAAGTTTCCCTCAGACGTCCCTAATTTTGAAGGCAAGCCTGGAAAATATCCAGGTGATCATGTGACGTCATTTAATTTATGGTTCTCATCCAACTTGTTAAAGGATGATTATGTTCAGTTGTGTTTGTTCCAATGCACTCTTATAAGGGGTGCTATGAAATGGTATATCAAGCTCAATAGATTGAAGTATGCTTACTTTAACGACCTAGATATGGTCTTATTAAACCATTTCCATTTACCGCTCATATATGATGTCAACACCAAGTTGCTATCCAACTTTGAGAAAATGAAATCTGACCATATCTCAGATCACATCCGAGAATGGAGACAATGAAAGAGTTTGATCAAAATTAAGGTCCCTCCTGCATTTTTTCTTGAGAGTTTCCTAAATTACTTCATACCTTGTGTATCCAATAATGTCACAATGTCTGGGGTTTTTTTCGAAGAATATGATACCATGAGATCTCAACAACTAGACTTGATTTACTCTCAGTCTGGTATGCTATACCATATCCTACTCGATGCACCGTGATCGACGTTCGACAAGACCAAACAAAAGTATGGGCCTCATGTTGACAACATAGTAGGCTCAACACAAATAAATTCCACAGATCAATTGTCTAATCAGTTACAATGGTTATCGATTCAACAGATTGTGGCTAGCCAAACTCTTAGTTCAACTTCCCCCGTAACCCAAATGTCAGATGTACACAATGTGCAATCAAAAAATACCAAGGGTAACCAACAAACCGAGGGGAAAAGGAAACCTAAAAACAAGAAGGGTAAAGGGGATAAGAAAGTTGAAAATATTGATGGCGAGGGAAAAAATGAAAAGAGAAACCTTTAGTTTCCATGTAAACTCTACATGGATGACCACTTGTCTCACTAATTATGTCAGCTTGAGGAATCCCAAATGTTATTGGCACAACAAAAACCTATTGTGTTAAATAACCATTTTTCATGAGGGAAAAATATGGCTCAAGATTCCTCATCCATGAGCGCGCCTGGGGGAAGTTAAGGAATCCTTGCATCCAATACTAACAACGACATTGAAAAAAATTGTATGATGAAATACAAAGATAATATACAGACCATGGCTCATAACTACAGAATGTCGGAATATGTTGAGAAGGGAAAATAATCCTCTAACCCATTGAATCCTCTTCAAATCGAGAATACAATGACTCACATCCCTAAAGGTGCGTTCAAAAAGGCTTCTCACAATCCAAATGCAAGGGCTACTCAGAATTACTCCATCATGGAGGATCTGGCACAAAATCCTTGTTTGGAATTCCTCCAGAGTTTCCCCTCATAGAGGAAAGCATTGTTTTCTTCCTTGGGAGCGACTGAGACCACTAACTCATGAATGATTTTTTTTTACCCTACTGAATAGAAACCTTGTCTTCCTCACCATGTCTCTTTTGAGATAATAGTGGTGTACGCCACAAAATCATTGATGTGGAAAAATTTTCGTACGATAGTTTATGAGGGTGCGTTGAATTGAATGATGTCATTGTCATGTTGGAAGGCCATCGACCAACCTGAGTTGTCTCCATAGCCCACATTGATAACTATGTTTGATGGTCAATCTTTCAGACCACATGGCATAATTCCCTTCTATCCCGTGCGGTTGGAGGGTAAACCTGTGTGCATCGAAGCAGAAGTAGTCGATGTGCCTCTCGACTACAATATTTTATTAGGGAGAAGTTGGACCTACACTATGACAACAATTATATCCACCATTTCTCGGGTCTTAAGTTTTCCTCACGAAGGCTAGGTTATAAAAATTGATCAGTTATTCTTTTCTCGTCCTGATCCTTCATCAGGAACATACATCATCCTAATGATTAACAACCCGTAGCCAATTACCATTAACTTAGGTGTCATATTATTTCCATCTTTGATGGGGACTTTTGATTATCCACCACCCTCCAATGTCGTTAGGTATATTTTGGATATCCCTCACCAACCAAAGGATGCAATTTTTCAAGTCGCGTCATTTAGAACGAGTTACTTTAACGACTCGTGGATTGTACCTTACCCATCGAATTTGATTGAATGGGTAGGGAACCTTAGAATGGCTATGCCCTTATCTATTGTTGAGGTTGCGTATAGTATTTTCTAGCAATCCCTAACCAACCCTGATCTGGATCCACTGCAAGAGCTAGATCTTATTCTAGAGCTTGTTTGGGTTCAAGACTCTCTTTCCACTTATGATCCCTTTGACTTACTCTTTCCCTCTGACGAGGTGATTATAGAGGAAATGACTGGGCTAGACAGACCTTGGGATGATCGTCACCACATATCTTATTTCTTACCCGAGCTAAAGAAAATAGAGGCAGGAGAGTTCTTTATGACCATGAGTGGATATGTCCCTTGTCATGTTAACCCTCTAGCTGCGCACGAAATATATGTTGAGGGAAACATGGAAAGTATAGCTGAAACAATTCCTATTGAAATCTCTAGAACCCATGTGGTCATGGAAAATGCCTTCATCGAAGTCAATTTTCCCCCGAAAGAGATTCAAATCTACACTAAATTCCTTAAATAATTCCACAACATATTTTCCTAGTCCTATGAGGAGATGCAAGGAATTGATCCACATATCTTTGAACATGATATCACAACTTACTCTGATGTTAAGCCTGTCTGGTACAAGTTTCTCCCCATTAATCCTTGCAAGGAAGGGACGATAAAGGCTAAGGTAGAGAAAATCATCAAAGTTGGTTTCATCTATCCTGTGAAATTTATGGAATGGGTATCGAACCTTGTTCTTGTAAAAAAGAAGCAAGGTATGATCCACGTATGTATGGAGTTTCGTGACCTGAAAAAAGATTGCCTGAAAGACAATTTTCGAACCCCATTTATTGACTAGATCGTCGATGAATGTGCGGGTTGTGAGGTCTTTTATTTCATGGACGTATTTTCTGGGTATAATCAGATTCATATCAAGCTCGAGGAACAACATAATTTTTTTTTTATCTGTCCTTGGGGTACATTCATGTATAGGAAAATTATTTTTGGCCTTAAGAATGTTGGAGCCACTTTTTAGCGGACCATGTCATTTTATTTCCATGACCTCAAACACATAGTCAAGGCGCAACTCTATGATATAGGATCATGTTCTTGCAAGATATATGATCATCCCCACCATTTATGACATATCTTTAAGAGGTGTCGCTACTATCAAACTCACGTGAATCGAAGCAAGTGTATTTTTTGTGTAAAATCGGGATGCTTGTTAGGTTTTATCGTGTCAACTAGATGGATCATGGTCGATCCTATGAAGGTTGAGGCAATAGTTCAAGTGCCTCTCCCATGTAAAACCCCCCGGCTTCATAGTCTACACGGGAAGGACAATTTTCCTCGGCGTTGTGTTACTAACCATGTTGATATTACGAAAGGGTTCATGCGTCTCTTGAAAAAATGGGTCCCATTCTATTTTGATGAAGCGACTCAACACTCTTTTGAAGCATTGAAACATGATCTGACGTTTGTCGCACTTCTTAGTCCTTCGGATTGTGGCAAGGATTTATTTTTGTATTCAGTTGCCGCAGAGTCTACTATTGGAATGGTCTTGGTCCAATAGGATGATGTGCTCGAAGAGCATGTTATCTACTATCTTAACCAAGGCCTAGATGGATCGGAACTGAGCTACACACATGTTGAGAAACTTTCTTTCGCAGTTTTTCATTTTTTCCAATGGTTCTGTCATTACATCTTACTTTGTAAGACCATCGTCATAGCCGTCATAAACCCTTTTCAATATGTGTTAACATGATGGGTCATCAGTGGGAAAATTAGTTGATGGATAGTCATCCTGGAAGATTCTAACTTGGTTTTTGTTTCGGAAAAATATAAAAGGTCCTAGGTCTTTGATAAACTAATCTCAAAACTTCCAGTCGAAAGTGGTAATATTTTTCCCGAAGAGTCTCCGATAAATGAAGATATTTTTCTTATTGCATCTTTGGACCCTTGGTATGGAGATATACTTGTTTATCTCTACAATTTGAAGTTCCCTTATTCTACTTCTCGCGATGAGAATCGATGAATATGCATAACTATATTATCCTAGATGAGAATTTATATCGTTTAGGAGTGTATTTTATTCTCTGTCTATGTCTCACTCATGAAGAAGTAGACTTTTTTTTAAATGACTGTCACATAAGAGCATGTGGTGATCATCTGTTTGGGTTGGAAACAACCCAAAATGTTTTTTTCGTTGGATACTTTTGGCCCTCGTTAATCAAATATTATGTAGAGGTGGTCAAGAAGTGTCACCCATGCCATATCTTCTCTTGGAACATGCAGGCACACCTAGCTCCCATGTTCTCATTTATTGTTGTTAGTCCCTTCACCAAGTGGGGGATTGATTTCACTACTTGTCACTGGGTTTCATCTAGGGGGAATCACTATATCATCGTAGCAGTAGGCTACTTTACTAAGTGGGTAGAAGCTATGTCGACATTAAGCAATGATAGGAAAATGGCTGCAGTTTTTATTTTCAACCAGATTGTAGCCAGGTTCGGTATTCCGAAGGAGATTGTCATTGATCATGTCAGTCACTTCCAAAACAAAAATATGTCAAAAATAACATCAAAACTAGGGTTTAAACATGAACATTCATCACCTTACTACCCATAATCTAATGGTCAGGTAGAGGTTGTTAATAATTCTCTCAAGACTATTCTTCAACGAATGATTAATTCGTCCAAGTCAAATTTGCATTTGATGTTGTATTTGACACTTTGGGCTTATCGAACTTCAGTCAAGACTACTATCAGTTTTTATCCTTTCCAAGTCTTCTACAGGATGAAGGTAGTCTTTCCCATAGAATTCCAAATCCCTTCCCTTAATTTGGTAGTGGAACTACTGCCCAACACTATACCGCTTGAAAAAAGTCTTTTATATCTCGAGCAACTCGATTAGTAGCATCAAGACGCACCCTTGGCCAATGAGGCTCACAAACAACATGTCAAGTGTCAGTATGATTGGTCTGTCCACCCTCATATATTCTCCAAAGGAGATCTTGTCCTAGTCTATGACCAAGAAAAAGATCCCTTGGGTGAAGGCAAGTTCAAACCCATGTGGCTTGAACCTTTCATTGTGAAAAAAGTCTTAGAAAAGGGTGTTTATTGACTGGTTGATTTTGAGGGTAATGCTTTATAGGAACCTAGAAATTGGTTCTACCTTAAGAAGTATTACATTTAGGTCATCACCCGAGCGTGACTTCTTGTATATATGTATAGTTTTTTATACAGTATTGTATTTTTATTTTATGGACATGTAGTTATTGTGTTTTCTTTTCACTGTGGTAGATGTCAAGTGAATCTGAAATCTAAAGTCTATGTTGGGTTTGTGGACGGTGCTAGACAACACACTTGGAGGCTTGCTTCTACATCTTGGGTGATTTTTACACCTTTTGGTCAGTTGATTTCTTCTGGAGGTATTTGTTTAGGTGAAGCAACCAATAATGCGGTCGAGTATAGTGAATTAATAGAATTACTATGTGATTCCTTGTCACATGGTATTTATCACCTCCGAGTTTATCTAGATGCTCAATTGGATGTGTTTCAGTTAAATGCGATGTACTTTGTCTATGATCCTACCATTCACCAATAATTCCTTAGGGTACCTCTGTTAGAACACTATATTTATTATATTACTTATATTCATGTTCCTAGGAAATCTAATAAACTAAATGATACATTGGCTAATCAAGTATTAGATTGGCATGTTTCTCATACATAAAATTAAAAATACACACATACACACACATGTAAATACATTTGTACAAATTGTTATCCATAAGACAAAAAGATGTATATATAATTTATCCCAAAAAATAGTGTCATGAGTACAAAGTGGGCCATAAATCCTTAGGAAAAATTATGTATAAGTAAACTGACTGAGCATAGATGAGGTCAAAATGTTGAGCTTTTTTGATGGCTTCCTCCTCTATCTAAGGGAAGGTGGATGCGACATCCTTGGAAATAACAAAGACAAGTGATTTGAGAAACCAATCAAGACATTGTTATTTGGTGGTTTTTGTTAGAATATAATGGATGTGCTCATTTTACCATTGACAATATCTCTATTGTCACCCAACCATAAGCCAAAGACACCCTCTGAGAACCTTAACCTTGACAAAGAATCACTCCAGAAGAAAACCCTAGGCTAGATATCCAAACAAAGGGTATGGAACCTTTCCCCAAGGACAACGCACCAACAAGAGCTGATCAGATAGTCCAAACCCTAGCCAAGAGATAGTCCAAGCATAACTACTAGATACAACAACTGCAATGGAAGCTCTCCTCCAAACCTGCACATAAACTGGGCAATTACAGTGTGCACAAGTGCTACTCTGCAATTCTGAGACTACCTGTCAGAATGAGAACTGGCCTACTATATTTATACTAATTCTGGCTAACTGCCTGGGCCAACTTCTCATTCTGGTATCTGTCTATTCAATATATATTATTATTTATGGACGAATTCTTCTCTTGGAGGCTAATAACCTAATATAAAGTATCTTCTTGAGCCGACAAGTCTTCTAGGGTTATTATCCAACTCATTAGGGTTTCTTCTTGCTTCCTAGAGTATTCTATCATCGTCAGGTTTATACATGGAGGTAAATACCTCCCGCAGCTACCATAATATAAACACTCCCTCCTAGCTAGGGAGGTATTACAGGTAATGGTATTGAGCACAAAAACATACCATTCACCCGGTAGCATCAACATAGTTGTATAGAGTAGATCATGACTAGATCATGAGCACCATCATCATCATTAGTGTCATCAGCTCCATCATCTCTCGAAACCATACTCTATCTGAGTAATCAGACATGATTCTCACTCCACAGAGTGATACAAGAGTCATTCTTCTAATCTAGAAGAGTAAATGCTCTGAACCATTTTTTCGTCTGGGAAATCTCTGTCCTTTGATTATCCATCTAACTGATAATCATTTTCAATACTACTGATAGTCTTCAAGGAAATAGAAACAAAATAGAACACAACTGTGTCTATCCATGGTAGTACATAACTACAATCCAGTGGTACACTACCACACCAAGTTACACACAAGTACTTGATCCACAACATATAGTCATGAAAAGTGGAACACATCCACCATAGTAGTATACATCTACTGTCATACAATCTTCACAACAATCATCTGATATCAACCTGCACATAAACAATGTTATGATATAAACTAAATCATCTAGGCCAATCTTTCACTCACATCTATGAGATCTAAAAGAATATCTACCCTCAAAAGGTAAAACATCAATGATGAGTTGTCTGGACTATTCTTCTCAAGAAAGGAAGAATAATTGTCCTGATTTCCGATCCTGGAACATTCCCCACCCTGGGCCATTCTTCCTACACTAATCAAAGTGCACCCTGGAGAGAATGTATAAACCCTAAGGAATGCATGTCCCTGATTGTTGAGCCTGGACCATTCCTCCTACACTAATCAAAGTGCACCCTGGAGAGAATGTATAAACCCTAAGGAATGATTATTCAGACCATTTCCTCTATTAACCACAAGAGGAAAATACTCTCCTATATCAACCTCCAAAATGGATCATTCCTCATGTTAACCACAATGCTAAATCGTTGTCCGGCGAGGCGGGCAAGTATTCTTGAGTAACCCTCAAGAAGAGAGACTGTCCTAGACCACTACCCATGTTAACCACAATGGGAAGTCACTCTCTATGATACATCAACAATCTGGACCATTTCCGATGTTAACCACAATGGGAAATCGTTGTCCGTTAGAAATCTCAATCCACTTTCCGAACTGGAAAGGAAACTACTCATCCTAGACCATTTTTCGAACTGAAAAATGACTGTCCATAAATCAATACATATCAGTGCTCCCTCCCAACCTAGGATTCATCTCTTCCTCTTTCAATAAGGAAGTCGTCTCCACAAGCTCTATCTTGAGTACACAAACTCTTTCATCTTGGATGGAATATTTACCAAAATGTCTGCTTATCTGCTCATATGTGGAGATATGTATTGGAGAACCACTTTCTCCTTTCTGGACTTCATCACAGATAATGTAATGCTTGATTTCAAATGTACTTCGGTCTGGAACACTAGTTTTCTCTAAAGGCTTCATGTAGCTCTAATCAATATAGTATATCATTGTTGGAAAACTAGAACATATCCATTTGGCACTTCTTCTTTCATCATGAGATATGATCTACTGAGTAATCATCTTGATACAATATATCTGTTATAGAAAATCTTCCCATGCTTATGTTTTGAACTGGAGGTTCTCCACCAAGTTATCTAATTCCATATGTATACAAGGGTCTCTTTTTGGTATGCCTCAAAGTATTGAGGTTTCTCTTCATATGTTCTTTGTTCAATTTCTCTAGAGAACAGTCTTTGCATTCATCTTTATGTAGCACTCCAACCCATGGATGATATAATGACTCATGTAGAGGTATGTCTAGTTTACCGGAACAAGAAATCATCATAGTATTATCCCTCCATCTAGGGGAACCTATAGTTCTATATCTTGCAATGCTTTCATTCATAAGTCTTCTGTATACTATTTTTCATCACAACTTTTAGTTTTTCTTGATTTCTTTCATATTAGGCTGTTAATCTTGTGATTCTTGATACAATGACTAGTTTTCCAGGCTTCTCTTCTTTCTTGGAATATTCATGTTCTTCCTCATGTTTTTCTTTAGCTTTTGGGTCCATGGAGTTTCTTATAGATTCCATGCCCTAAAGATTACACTTCTTTCTTTCATCATAGGATCACAGATCTATATGTACAACCAGAGATACTTTAAGGATTATCTTCGAAGAAGATTGAATTGAACACGTACTATCTTTCATGATTACTACCATGGATATATACTTCATCATCTTCAATGGATCATAGGATTATATCCCTCCTAATCCTTGCTTCATGTAAGAGTGCATATAATCGGCTCCCTCCGTCTAACAAAGTCCATGCTTTTGTCTGCATCTTCATTGTCTTTTACAATGTATAATTGGCTTTCTATGTCTAGCCGAGTCCATGCTTTCGTCTTGTTGTCTTCTACAAAACGTCATAATTCTTTCTCCAATTTCCTCTCAATTGCTTACTTCTTTCTGTCTTTGCTTCTTCTAGGTCTCTTCGTGATTGATTCGGTTTATCTTGCAATAGATTCCACATGATTTGTTTGATTTATTTTATTCTTTCATGTATTATCTAATGATATCAATCCTTATCCTTTTGTTATTCCATCGGTATAGTTCTTCTTGGAACACATTATCTTCTAGGAGATAGATATACAAGATATGCACAAGAACTAAAAAGAGTATTGTTACCTTCAAAAGAAGAAGTCTCTTTTTTCCTGCTTAGTCTTCTTTGTAGGTTCATTTTCTTCGAAAACTGATGCTTCATGTTTCTCCTTCCTTTTCTTTAGCTTGGGACAATGATTCTTGTAGTGGCCATACTTTCAACAGTTGAAGCATTGTACTTCTGAAATGTCTTTCTCTTGACTTGACTTCCTCCTTGAACCAAACTTCGTTTTGTTCCTGAAATTATTGAATCTTGTTGTGAAGGATTGATCATCGTACCTCTTTTGGGGTTTCTCTTTTTCATTGATCCTTGATTCTTATTGAGCACAACAACTCCAAAGTTCTTCAAATGTCGTATACTCCTTCCTTGTGTTCATGCTTGCGGCAACTGCATCCCACGTATTGGGAAGACCATTGAGTACTATGTTTACCAATTCCTTCTCTGAAATGATCTCTTCAATAGATTGTAGTTGATCTCTTAACTGAGATATTCTCACAAAGTATGATGTTATGTTGTCATCATCATTCATCTTCATGTCACGGAGCTCATTCTTCAGACTCATTATCTGTCCAATGTTTATGACTGAGAAGAGGTTTGTTAGGGAATCATACATCTTTTTTGATGAGTCAAGATGGGAGATGTAGGGTATCAAGTGGTCTTTTATAGAGTCCACTATGATACTCATGGAAATGATGTCACCATATTTGAACTTCTCCATAACTGCAACGTTCTGTGGTTCCTTCTCTTTTCCTTCTTCAAACTCTGGTTCCACGATCTTTCCTTTCACGATATCCAACACTTTATTCTTGGCAAGGATGACGTCAATCCTTGTCTTCCACATTTTGAAGTTAGAGGCTCCATATAACTTGTTCTCTGACTTCATAGAATAAGTCATGGTTGCTTTGACTTGGTCAAACCCTAATTTTGACCAAAAACTCAAACTTGACATCTTGGCTTGCTAAGAGTACTAGGATATGTGCTAGGCTAAGACACATTGATCTATCTGGAGATTAGGTCAATCCCTTCACTTAAGGTGACTCAATAAGAGGATTAGGGTTTTTGCAACTGCACTAGCTAGTAACCCTAGTGACAATGCTATGGTTACTTCTCCTGCTAGAAACCCTAGCGACAATGTTATGGTTACTTCTCCTGCTAGAAACCCTAGCGATAGTTCTTCAACGAGCTTAATATCCTCATGGCTATGTTTCCTTCCAGTGGTTAGAATGAATGAAGGAAGTGTGGGCCCATAACCTGTTAGAATATAATGGATGTGCTCATTTTACCATTGACAATATCTCTATTGTCACCCAACCATAGGCCGAAGCCACCCTCTAAGCACCTTAACCTTGACAGAGAATCACTACGGAAGCAAACCCTAGGATAGATATCCAAACAAAGAGTAGTGAACCTTTCCCCAAGGACAATGCACCAACAAGAGCTGATCAGATAGTCCAAACCCTAGCCAAGATATAGTCCAAGCATAACTGCTAGTTGCAGCAGATGCAACAACAAATCTCCTCCAAACCTACACAGAAACTAGGAAACTGCAGTGCGTACAAGTGTTGCCATGCAATTCTGAGACTGCTTGTTAGAATGAGAGCTGGCCTCCTATATTTATACTAATTTCGGCCAATTGCCTAGGCTGACTTCTCATTCTGGGTATATATCTATTCAATATATATTATTATTTATGGCCGACTTCTTCTCTTGGAGGCTAATAACCTAATATAAATTATCTTCTTGAGCCGACAAGTTTTCTAGGGTTATTAGCAAACTCATTAGGGTTTCTTATTACTTCCCAGAGTGTTCTATCATCATCAGGTTTAAACGTGGAGTTAAATACCTCCCACAACTACCATAATATCAACAGTTTCCTCTTTGCACAAACTCCAACGTCGATGCCATTCATGGATGTGATCGGCTATATTGATAGTAGTAGTTTGATTGAAATCTAAGAGGATTTATAGGCCAGTATCATGGAAAATTGGTAGTTGGAAAAAGGGAAAAAAGGCCTTGGACAATGATTCAAAGGTCACATGGGAACCTAATTTTTCATCCACATACCATTTGGCTGAGGAACCAGTGAGAGTGCATTGAAACAACCTTAAGTATATGGAATCATCAATGATGTTGTTTGAAGAGCACCATAAGTGGAAGGACATAACGTGGTTGGCGAGATCATCCCCTAGTTTTCCTTCAAACTTTGGAATATTTGACGGTAGTTTGGTAGACATATTGGGCCAAGTGGGATCATCCGCAAGGTTGGTTAAATCAGGAATGTTAAGGGATTCTAAGTATGGCACATGGAGAGTTGGTGGAGGATTAGTTCCAACCATCCTGTGAGTAGGTGGTGGACCTATCCCTTGAGAGGTATTGAGTGGGGTGGTACCTCTCCCTTGAGAAGATGTTTTCCCACCACCTCCTTATGAAGGAGAACTAGTGGATGGATAGCCTTGAGAATTGGACCCAAGAAAAGTGGAACCAAGTAAAGATGAGCCCAAAATAGTAGCACTCACGGGGGTGTGAGATGGTTTATCCAGTGAGTTGGAAATACTAGGGACTCCTCAGAGAATAGGAGGAAGATTTTATAAGCATCTAGAACGATGAGGATTCTGTAGGTCCCCTATGGTGTCTGACTAGAAAAGTGAATGTGTGGAAGTGGTGATAAGATAAATAAATGAACAATACCTTTGTATAATTTGGAACTTCACAAGATAATACAACTCATAATTGTATGTTAGAAAATGAGCATAATACATAGATCAACTATAAATAAGAAAACAAGTGGGTAGGTGGATTTTTTCTGGATGGACGAACAAATAAAAGAAAATGCTTGTGTCCTAAAAGATGTATCATCCTTCCTCTGAAATAGCATTGGACCTTCCAAAATCACTCAACAATGGGGTCTGAAGATACCGGAAGAGGAACTAGTGAAGGATGAAATAATCAATTATAATGAGGGGTAGAGGGTGGAGATCCTGAAAGATATGGTGATATTTCCCAATAGCCACACAAAATATGATCAAGTCGCAATTACAACCCACAATTTCCATTTGGGTAGATGTCTTAAATGTTGGTCACTAGGTACCTCGGTTAGAGTGCGACATTTAGATTTTTTGCCTAAGAAATGTGTCACGGGATGGATACCTTCCAATAGTTGGGTGAATCAAGGGGGACTCACAAAACAACCAGACCTTATTTGTCAACACTTCACAAGTATCTCCCTTCCTTATGGTGTAGGAACACTTGAATTGGGGGATTTTGAAAATTCCCTATTTGTCAACTTCTAATGTTTGAAAATGTGAGAACAAGATAATGGGGGGTTATTTGGATGCCTACCCCTGAGATCCTACCTAGACTAAAAAAATTATTTTGGCACCTCCTGTAGATGAAAACTTAGTGAGGTTTTAGAAAAAAATTAGATGTGGTGGGCTGAGAGATTGGGGGTGTGAACCAATCTCATTTGAATTAATGGGTGTGGATAGTTTCCAAAAGAAGTAGTGGGACATTTCATAATTCCTTTGGAGAAAACCTACTTCAACCTCCACTATTCAAGGGAGAAATTATGTGACTGAGGAGTGAATTTGTGTGTGAGCTAGTGAAAAAAGTGTGCCAAGTTTTTAATAAGTCAGGTGTTAGATTACAACATGTGGACTTCCAGTGGTCCTTACAAATATTTGTTACCTAGCTTATTAAGTGTCATTGGTACAACCTTGCGTAATTTTTAAAATCCCTAAAGAACTAGCATGTGAGAATATGGGTCCTTACAACTCCTTTAAACTCCCTAAATTTTTTTTACACTAATAAAGATGGAAAAATATCCTAGATTTCAAGCATGTGGGCATGTATGGGCCTGTTACTTTGATCTTTAAACTTCCCTAGATTTTGATGTAAACTAAGAAATAAATTTCAATAAACTATCCTAAGTTTGCAACATGTGGGCATGTATGGGCCCTTACAACTTTAAGATGATTTCAAAAGAAACTAAGAGGATCCCTAGGGGGGCTTTGTCCTCTCCTAAAACTTTTGTTAAGGGATATGAAATATCCCTTAAACTACCTTTTTGATTCTCAATATCACACTAGCGTGTGAGAGAAGAGCATACTCAAGGGTCAAAGTTAACTTCTAGTCCCAATGTAAGTGGTTTATGTATGATAGAAATAATTTAAAATTTTACAAACCAAAAAATCCATCCACGTAGAAACCAAATAAAAAGAGGAGAATATTTTGTTCTTTTTACCCCCCTAAGTGCCTATGTTTAGATAACCTTTGATATGGGAAAGGATTCTAATTGGGGTGCATGTGCATTACAAAGTCCATGAAAGAAAAAATATGAAGGCTAGGGGCCTTCAAATCACCACAAAAACCGTTACAATTTTGAAAAACTGGATATGTGCGTGAGTTACAAGTTTGACAGGTGCACAGACGATGCACAATGCACAAAGAAAAGAAGTTTGTGGTGTACACAATGTGCAGAGTGTGCATCTGTGGGCAGGAAACTCTATACACTTCCTGTCACGCATTGGGGGAGAAATGTTTGAGTGAAATACTCCTCCTCCAACTCTGAATTTTTCCTTTGATAGGTTTTTCTAGGCCTCTTTTGGTACCTGGAAAACAAATTGATTAAAAATAAGTTCTCTCTAAGCCTAAATAGGGTGGAATTTGATAACTATCCCCAATATGGTTGCCAATATGCTGTGTTGGTTTTTTCACTTGGGTGAGAAAAATGACAATAATTGCATGTCTAGATGGACCTACTAGACAAGACATAAGTTTGTGAGTGGGTTAAACAAGCCAAACACATGTATAAACAAAGAGATAAACTAAAACAACAAATAAATAAAAGTTAGAAAGAATGAGAAACTTGGAACCATAAAAATCAACCAATGACCAACATAATGCTACCAATGGATCAATATATTAGTAGATAAAACACTGTATAGAAAAATGAGGACTTATGAGTCCCCTCTTCCTCCTTGGGAGAGCTCTTGAGTTCCGTAATTGAGATCTCTTCTTATAATGGAAGAAAAATGGAAAATGGTGAATAACAACAATGCCTATTCCCTCAAGAGGTGAGTGGAATGGCCTATTGCAATGATGCTTGAAGGATCCAAAGTGAAAAGAGGATTCTCAAGGGAGAATTGAGGCAACATAACAATACTATGAATATCTTGGTTTCTTAGTGCACCCATGGACCTTATTTATATCATTTCTTCAACGAAAAATGTAATTAGTTCTTGGTGTGAATAAGGGGACTTTTAGGGCACCCTCTAGTCCTTAACCAACCCCCAATTCAGATTTCTCTTAGATATGAAGGTCAAATTAGGTTGGGATCTGGTCCATAAGTGGTTGGAGGGATGACAAGAACCATAAATGCATCGTTCATATAAGTGTGCATCTTTTCTCATAAACAATCGCCCATTTGGCGCATTGTGCACTCTAAGAGATTTGTTGGCCCGTGCACTGTGCACGCACTTCCTTTGGTGAATTTGTGTGTGTCAATTTTTTCCCAATTGTATAGTTTTTTTTCCTTTTGAAATGCATTTTAGTGCTACAAGTGAACTAATTGTTGTGTTTCTGTATCCATTTGCATGCAATGTTGTGGACGATATTTAAGTGATAACAACTTGTAATGCCATTTTTAGGTGATGTTCATTTTCATCTGCATATTTGGAATAAACATGTATGCCATCCAGTAATACTATGAAAACATTATCCTAATAATTTCTGAATATGCCATTCATTAAGCACATAAAGATAGCTGGTGCATTAGTCAGTACAAATGGCACCACTACAAATTCATAATTCCCATACTTGGTTTTGAAGGATATATTATGGATGTCTTATTCCTTGAGTCTTACCTGATGGTATCCTGACCTCAAGTCTATCTTTGAAAATATTTTTTTTCCTCTTAACTAATCGAAGATGTCATCAATTTTGGGTAGAGGGTACTTGTTATTTATAGTGGATTTATTAAACTATTGAAACCCAATACACAGCCTCAAAGTTCCATCTTTATTTTTGATAAAGAGTACTGGTGCTCCCCAAGGTTAAACACATGGGCATATGTACCATTTCTTCGACAATTCCTCCAACTGCATTTGTAATTCTTTTAAATTTGGTGTACTCATTTGATAAGGTGTTTTTGACACCGGGGCATATCCTAGCACTAAATCAATAGAGAAATCTATCTCCCTTTTTTGTGGAAACCCTATTATTTCTTGGAATACATCCTCGAATTCTTGTGGTGTCGAGAAATCTTCAAGGCTTGGCCCCTTTGTATTTTCTGGCTCCTCCACATGGGCTTCATATAATTGACATCCTTTTCTAAAACATCTCTTCAGCTATAAGGATGAAATCTCTCTTATAGAGATGGGTCTTGGAACTCCTTTCATAGTTATATGTTTTCCATGTCCATCAAGACATGTAAATTGTTAGGACCACATATTGTACCTTTTTGCCCATACTTTTTTCCATCATTATACCCTTCATCACCTATATTTAGACTCATAATATCACTTCATCTGATCATTCCAAGGTATACAACGTCCTTTCTCATTACTATATGCTTAATC
>ML797931.1:53570-94375 GCA_009831015.1 Picea engelmannii | reverse complement strand
TCTCAATTGGCTCTAGAATTTGGGACTTCAGGGAACTCTTCCCTCTGCACAACCACAAACAAATTTCTCTAGAGTGTCGAACTTTCAAACCACATGGGGATCCAATGGTTCAAATATAAACTCGATCCCATGGTGGCGATTAGTCCCAAGATCGAAAGGGATGACCATGATCTTTCATTATCTTACTAACAATATTAGATGTTCTAGATTATGTGCAGACTCTACAATGCCATTCCTTCTAATCTTTTAGAATTCAAAGTCCTAACTCGATCTCGACCAAAATATATTGTCTAACAGAAACAACCCATTCTGGACTAGTGTTTCAAACTATATCTTTGATACTAATCTGTAATGTACACAACCACTCACAGGTTATGCATGCTAACCACAAGTCCCTTGTTTGGACTAATTCTAACCCTCCTCAAACTTTAGATAGAAAGGATGCATGAAAGGTTCACATGCATTACTCAAGATTCATTCTAAACATAAAACAAATGAAGCATAAAACATTCACATCCATAACCAACAAGCATGCATACTCTAAATATTGAATTCAACAATAAATAAATACACAATGGAATAAATAATACACAAGTAAACAAGACCATGACATATAGAATTTATCTTTTATATAATAAAACCACCGACTGGTTGTAGACCAAGGAAGTTCCACCCAACCATAGACAATTCTTTTCCAAGTCTCAAAAGCAATCTCACCCCCAAGCCAGGGCTATGAATGCATAGGGACAGTTCTAGAGTGTTACTTAGCTTCCCAAAACAGTCACCACTCAGTATCTCATAGTCTTCCCAACACCCACAAAAACCCAAGTACCCATCTTTCTTCTACCCAACCTGCACAACCCAAGAGAATGAACCCCCACCATTATCTATCACTAGTCCCTCAGGAATTCCTTCTCCTTCCAGGGCTCTAGTGAAGAAGGTCCAGAATATCCATGCCTGGACCCTCAAGACTTGCAGTTGTGAGAAACAATGGACATAGACCATCCATATTAGACATGCAGGTCTCAAATTATGGTTGGCTTACACCAACAATATCTACAACCAATAATACCATGGATGCAATTCAACAGTTTGTATTCCTTTCCCAAGCCAAGACACACATGAGGAAAGATGAATGCATGATGGAAATAATGAAGTGAAATCTCCACAAGAGGGGTGAACAATGATCAAGTGAGTGAAGGAATGAATTAATGAATGCGCGAGTGAGGAAACCAATAGAAGAAAAAGAGCAAGAAAGGGAGTGAGAGAGATAATGAACCCCCCCAATAGACTAGGGGCGGGTTTAGGTAATTCTTGGGAATCAAGAACCTCATGGCCTTCCCCAAAGAATATCACGTAACTGACTCTCCCCATTAAACAAAATGGGTAATTAAAAGAATGAAATAAACACTTATCCCCTCAAGCCCCCCTCTCTTTTGGAATCATAGCCCCCTATAACTCTAGTCCTTTTCCATCTAGCATCCAACGATGTATTTATTATTAATAATGATAAAAAAAATTACATTTCTTAGGTACGTTGGCCTCTTTTGATTGTTTGGGAACTCTGGCCTCTCATCAATTTAACAAATACATTATTTAATATGGGGCTAAAAATCCGAGGTGTTACAATTTTTGGGTAGCTTAAGGGAAGAACAATCTTTTGAGGGAAGTCAACACTCTAACTATACCTAGACCCGGTATAGGGGGATTATTTTATTCTCTAGTTTGTTTCTTATTTTTATTCTTTAATTTTATATTCCTCTTTTGCTTAACCATTATTGTTTCTACTAATTCTTCTTCTTTCCTCTTCTGGTCATCCTCAACCTTTGATTTTTTTTCCACTACTAGTCTCTTCTTCATTTCTTCCTATGTATAAATATATTTCATTTAATATTGTATTCAACCTTCGTGATGGGATATGCCTCATGTTATAAAAATCAATTCATCATAACATTTTTCCCATTAGTGGATTTATTCTTCCTCCCAGGTTTTCAAATTGTAACCCCACTTGTATTTGTGGTTATGGCAATGTGTGTTGATCATTTTTAGGGGGTCATGCCTGTGGAATATTTCCTCACCAAACTAAAAAGAGGCTAAGGTTTTAGCTTCTTCTTGAGACTCCTTAATGTCCATGAAGGAATAGAAATCAACCCAGAGTGGTAGAGGTGGCTAGATCATTATTTCTCTCTATTTAAAGTTGCACCTACCACATATACTAAAGTTTGTTAATTTATCTCTTGCAATACCAATCTGTCAAGAATGAATTTGGGAAGTAGGTTAGCTAATTTGGTGGCCCCATACACTTTGATATATGTACTATATTCTAATAGGTAGTATTCTTCTACCCTACCATATATGGATTGAACTTTGTCAAACATGAAATGTGCAAGAACTGAGAACAATATTTGGATCAGAGGGATCAAGAACTTATCACAAATATATTGGTGATAGGTGTGATACTTGTGTTCCTAGAGTATTTTACAATATACGTGGATGATAACATCACCTAAATTCTAATCCCAACCCATTTCCATATATTCATGGGATCACACACATCACATCCATAAGATATGAGGCCTTATGAAAAATAAGATACTTCCCTAGAGCCATAGTTTTTGTAGTCGGGATTTTCTATGATAAGATTGAAGATAGAATGTTGGCCTAGTTAAATGTTGATCCACAAGTGGTCATATAGTGAATGGAAAGAAACCAAGACCCCTTGAATATATGAGCATCTGACTCTCTATATAACCTACACAACATGGCCACTACGTACTAGTATGGAAGACTAATTACATTAGTCTAGTATTCTTTTGATGCCCTAGTATTGAACTTTTTACTTGGCACATGTTGACGTGCCAAAATGGGCTATCAATCAGTAAGGGGAAATTCCTAATGGAAAGTCCCAATTACACTCACTCTCATTTTGTATGGCAAGTTCCAACCAGTATGTGGACTAGGTCACCACTAAGAATATTATTATAGAGAAGGAAAATGATTTTTCCTCCAAAACATTATTTCTAATTCTAAATGTAACTAAACAAAGAAACTTCAAAACTATCTATTCTACCTATTATTATAACCTATCATGATCAGGATATTTTCTAAAATTTCAAGCACACCATCAAATGCTATTACTAATTACAAAAGTATTTCATGTTAATATCAATAGGTTTAAACAACAATGAAACATATGTAAATCAAAAAGAGTTATTAATTACACCTACAACATCACAATTGTATACATAAGTAACCACACATGTATAAATTTCTCAAACAATAAACACATAATTAGTTCATATGAAATATTATTTAAGAATATCAGAAATCAATTTTACATGTAGATAAGTCCTATACACAACTAAACAGATTCATGGTCGCCAAAATTACCTTCTATCCTTTATTCCATGAGATAAGAGTATCGCCAATGTTACAATGGAAAAAAGTCATTTTCTATTACGTGGATCTCTCTTTTATAGAATAAGAGAGTCTCTTCAAATCCTGTAACTGTCAATATTATAGTTACACATCTTCATTTCAAACACTTTTGTCCCATCTATAATTCAGATTCAATTTAGAGTTCAATGCACAACATTTAGAAGTACAAAACTATTCATACTTATTGTAATCTATCTTCTCGTTGTAGGTGGTCCATGATTCGTATTCCTTGGTTATTTTTTCAATTCTATTAATATTCATATACTTTATTTTTGGTTCCCCGTCATATATCATTTCAACTTCTTCTCTCTTGAGATATTTGTGAACTCTTTTGATGCATGTGTCTTCTACAACAACCATCTTGACTTGTTTTACTAGATATCTACCCAATATTTCTTTACTGACTTCTTTGAGCTGGTAAAGATATTTCTTTATATCATCTTTGTTTTTATCCACCTCTACAATTCTTGTTTTTCTAGGGATTACCTTATGTATCTCATCCATGGTAGGAATCCAATTTTTTTTTAATAATTCATCAACAAATTTCTATAGTTTGAAGTAGGAATTGGTGGTACTTTCTATGGTCTCCCTCGTGTCTTCAAATGATGGGCTCTAGTTATACAACAATACCTAAGCTTTCACTGATTCACTTCTAGTAAACAAAACATTTCTATTGGAGTTTTTGTGTGTGGACCTTGGCAATCGACAACCTTATCAAATGCATGCTGGGCAATTTTATACTGGCTCTTTTTGTCACCCAACTGGTTGGATAACTTATTGATATCTTCATGGAAATAGTAATCTCATTCAATTGATTAAAGAATATATTTTGAGACTCTCTCTAGTCTTCATTGGAAAGATTAGCCACTTGTTTAATATCTTCCAATGCATGGATTTGTTTGTTTCACTCTTTTATATCAACTTCAAGTATTCGTACTTTGTTTACTAGTTCCAGGATTCTGTGTTTTTGCTACTCAAAAAGACCTATTTTTTCTTGATGTTATGTTATTGACTTTTCAATATCTTATGTATGCACCCATTTGAGAGTATCTATCTCCACTTTGTGAAGTTGATCCTTCTGGTTTTCTAGGTTTTTGAATTCATTTTCTAACTGACCATTTTTACGTTCCAGTCATTGTTCAAGGGTCACCGCTTTTACATTATCAGACTCCACCAAAGCATTGGTCTCATTAACAATGATAGTATTGGATCCTTCAAAATCACTTATTGAAAATGTTGTATCCTCTACTTCTTTCTAGGGGTCAGGTTTGTTCAGATTCTAGACAATAAATTTCTTGGATGTCTCCTGACTAGGAGTTCCCTCTATTATTTTCATCTTTGTTGATCTCTTAGTGATTCCTCTTTTAAAATTGATAAAACAATGTTCTCCTAAGGGTATCATAACATCATCAAAGTCCATAAGCTATAATTACAAGTTGGAGAAACCAAATTATATTGTATTTATTGGGCTACCAACGTTTACGAGAGAACCAAGCAGTGAAACCCCCTTTGTTGTGCTAGTAATGGAGGATTTTCCTTTATATTTTGAAATTTTTTTAATCTAATCCTCTCAACTTCAGCTTCTTCATCTTCCCTCCTTTTATTTTCTTCTTCTTCTTTCCTCATCTTCTCTTCCTCTTATTTATTTTGCACCTATTATTCCTCCCTTCCTCATTCCTCTTCAGCAGATTTGTGGGATGCCTCTTCTACTTTTCTTTTCTTTTCCATTTCTGTAGATTTGTGGGATGCTTCCTGAAATTTATTTTTCTCCTCATCCCCTTAGTTCTTTTGTTTCTTTTCATATTCTTTCTTTTTCTCTACTTCAGCCTTGTGTCTAGCCTCCTCTTTCTTCTTTTTTAACTCTTCTTCATTTTGTTTCTCTTCCCTTTTCAGTTTCTCCTCTAGTTCTATATCCCTTTTATATATTTC
The DNA here is from genome assembly GCA_009831015.1 of Picea engelmannii. NCBI lineage: Eukaryota > Viridiplantae > Streptophyta > Pinopsida > Pinales > Pinaceae > Picea > Picea engelmannii. The sequence continues at coordinate 89,008 of ML797931.1, read as the reverse complement.
TTCTTCCTTTTTTTTCCCTTTTCGTTGGCATGTTCTTGGTCTTTCTTACTAACTATCAATTTATCCTTTTGTTCTTGTAATAATATTTAATTTTTCTCTTTTTTTAATAGAGTCTTTCCTATTGATGATTATATTAGATGTGGGATAGTACTTATTCAAAGGACTTATCCCCTTGTAAGAGGATGTATTCTTCATTTTGATCATGTTGTAATGGGAGTATCATCCTGAAACTCCTGAAATGGTCTAACAACACCCCTCTAGGGTCATGGTTCCTTGTCACTCCTCTACATAGGATTAGTTCCTTCAAAGAAACTACCTCTTTTGTTGCATGTGGAACATTTAGTATGGTAAAGCCTCCTACTCTAATAGGGTGTATGGTACTAGATGTATTACGTAGAGAGAAAACAAAATTATTATGATGAATGCTAGCAAAAAAAACAAAATATACAGAACAACAAACTAAAAATTATAACTTTAATGATAGAGAGCTAAGTTCACTTGCTTCTTCGAGGGGGAAACCTATAGTAGAGTAGAGATAAATTACAAATTAATTCTCAAAAAAAAAATTCCCATGCTTCGTACTCCTATTTATACTATTTCTATCTTCTAAAAAACATTCTAGAGGAATATATTTCTAGAAGTGGAAGCTTCGATTAAGTATTCTTACATTAGACATATTCACATTATTGCATAGGAATTATTACTAATGTTATCCTTTATTACATAGAAAACCTATTATTCCACCTCACTTCTACCCACCTCTCATACTATGTTGATATTAGCACTTCATCCCAACACCTAGTAGTTAGCTAAAAATAAAATATATTTATATACTAAAATAAAGGTGAGTAATAAACTAAACGTGCAAAAAAATCATAAGGAAACCAACATATCACGCACAATACATAAATATTTTCAGGTATAAACCCATGGAAAATCCCCAAAGGGAAAACCAATCCTAATATTATTTTATTGATTTCAAATTGGGGCTCCCGTAATAGGGAAAATGGCCCACTAAGAGAATAGACACTACAGACAAATATGGCAATGCATGTGTTGTTGTACAACCCTACACAAATATCTTTTTCTAGGTCTACGTGACTTTCCTTTAGTAAAATCATGTACATATGTGATTGTCTCCAATGAGACCTGCATACATGTAGGTAAAAACCATACATACACTTCTATATAGCACTACACTTTCCTCTGGATTTTTTCCTTTGAAATCCACTTGTGACTGCCTCTACTCTCTCTTCTCCTCGACCTGCATGACCTCTATATGAAAGTCCTTCTCCACATATCCAATATATTGAATGAATGTCCTTTTTTATCCAACCCTCTCTTTATCAACACTTGGATGAAATATCTTCACCCAATCAATGAGATATCCTCAATATCATGTAATAAAAAGTCTGTCTTTGCTTCTACTCTCCTCACACTAGAAAAAGTCCTTCTTTTCTATCTTCGACCTTGGAATGTCACCAAAACTATATCCCAAGTATATATCACACAAGTAAGTATCTTCCTCCTTTACCTTAGGCTTGATTTTATAATCATGATTTATAATATAAATCTAATATCCAAAGTGATCTACGACTGATATTACTTCTCACACTCACTTAATATTTACATGCTTAGATTACATGCTAATCAATTTTAGCGCTTTCCTTAAATAAACCAATTAACTAATAAAAAAATTACTTTAATTAATTCCTTTTAACTAAAGTAAAATCAAGGATATAATTCTTTCAATGAATTCCACATGCTAGATACATGCCAATGCGGAAGTACTTGTATGATGCTACCACTAAAATCAACACTCCCTATTAAAAAGGAAGGTACGTCTCCCACCTAGAGGTGGGTCTATCCTATCATGGTACTTCACTACCATGACTTATCTAAAATCCACTTGATTGGTTTATCCTTCGAACAAAAACGATATCCCTGCCATCATGCTCTGACCTGTCTCTGAAGATTCATTGACTATGAACATGATCCTAGAATCCTCCTGCTTCTAAGAATCCTACATGGCCATCTTGTACCATGAATCCTATATGAAAACCTTGGAAGGTTTCTACTTCCTACCTGAACCTTAAGGTTGAATCCCTATGATATAATCAACCTTCGAATCCTCTTGCTCTCTATTCTCTGCCACTTCCATTGATCCAAGATCTCCTTGGATCCTTTTATAGGATCCCATCCAGGTGATAATGGTTCACTTGAGGAATATAAATAAGAAAATAGCCAAGCCCTACAAACCTCAAGATCAATCCTTCAACATTGTTCGTTTAATGTTATCTCCCTTTCATCCCCTTTGCTCCTTTCCTTGAACCCTTCCCTACACACTTGTTTTCTCCATCCATGAGTCATTGAATCGAATAGATATGTCATCCTCTAATCTATGGATGAACATACTTCTTCACCCATATGAGATTGATATGGATTTAACGAGTAGAACGAAATGAATACAAATGATTAAAATGTGCTTAACAAAGAATAATAGAGATACAGTAAAACTGGTTTTCTATTCAATAAGGAAATAAGATGAAACTGTAAAATGCATCGGAAAACAAGCTTGCTCGAATGGTGGCAGCTTATCTCTAAGAAGGGATGTGATGACTACTCTCATTCACAAGAATATGATTAAAATGAGTCTCTGAAGGAATTTTTACAATAAGAATCAATGCCCAAACCCTAGACATAAAAAAAACTAACCCTAGGAGATGAAGCGCCAAAAGTCATGTGGGCCTTGTTGGGGTAAGCTAGTACATCAACTTCCCAGGGTCGTAACTTTTGCATACGATCTTCGTTTTAGGCACACAATAGCCCGTTGGAAATTTCTATCCGAGGAATACACATGTTTTTGTCAAAATTTGACTATGACTACAATTTCATTGTGGCAAGACCTAAAAACGTTTTTTAGGGCCTCAAAATGGCCCCGAAAGTCAGGGACCTAAAAACTAGGAAAAAACTGCCAAAATGAACTAGTTGGAATAGGTGGGAGGCCACCAAAATACATTTGGACATATCCTACCCCCCCTAGAAGAAATGGTCTCCATTGCGTTGAGTTCCCCCATCATATGAGGAAATTTCTGCTGAATTTGGCCCCGGGTGAGCCACTTTCCTTGGTGTAGGAGTTACCCTACTTTGAAAACTTGATAAATATGGATCCTTTGTTGTCGAGTGCCCTTAATATATGTGTACACAATATAATCACTATATGCATGTTGTATTCAGTCACGGTTGAGCTATTTTGGTATCAACTTCTCTACTATCTCTGAGGCGTCCAATAATGGTGGGAAGTATGGCTGAAGGAGAGCCACGTTGAAGACTGGGTGCATGCCAAGGAAAGGGGGAATGTTGAGCTAAAAAGCATTGTCACCCACATTGGATATATAATGATCGATATTTTATGAGAAGAACAAAATGAATATATATTATTAACAGGTGCTTAACAAAGAATAATAGAGATACAATAAAATTGATTTTCTATTCAATAACGAAATAAGATGAAACCGTAAAATACAGTGGAAAACAAGCTTGCTAGAATGGTGGAGACTTATCTATGAGAAGAGATGTGACAACTATGATCATTCACAAGAGTATGATTAAAATCAGGCTCTCAAGGAATTTTTACAATAAGCATGAATACCAAAACCCTATACATCCAAAAATCTAACCTTAGGAGATGAAGCACTAAAATTCATTTGGGCCCCGTTCGGGTAAGCTAGTACATCAACTTCCCGAGGTAGTAACTTTTGCATAGGATCTCCATTTTAGATGCACAATAGCTCATTGGAAACATAAATTCGAGGAATACACATGTTGTCATTAGAATTTGACTCTGTCAACATTTTGATTGTGGTGATCCCTAAAAACGTTGTTTAGGGCCTCAAAACGACCTCAGAAGTCAGCGACCTAAAATCTAGGAAAAAACTACCAAACTGGAAAACTGCCAATATGAACCAATTGGAATAGGTGGGAGGCCATTGAAATCCATTTGGATTAGAGATCCCCTTGATTCATTATCCTTCATGGCTCAATCACTTGATAAAAATTCACTCTTTGCTCCTAAGTAGATAACACAAGAACATAAGAAAAAGTCCATATTTACTCCTATGTGCTCCTATGTGGCTCAGATATATAGATGGAAGTCCTTCTCCACCTATGTAATATATCCTTGATGTCTTCATGTCCTCCTATTGTTTCTCAACAAGCCACCTAACAAAATTTCCTTCTGAAACTACCTCTGTACAGATTCTATATGGCCTTGTATGTGACTGTCACCACTATGACCCACATATGTACATGACTATCACCATTAAAACCCATGTATGTACATTATTGTCCCTTATGTGACCCATTTTCACCTATGTATACCTCAAAAAATACCTATTCTACCTCAATATTGTTGTTTCCCATAAATCAATCCTTCAATTTCTTCCTGCTAGTTTATAGTTTTTCTAATATCTCTGCAAATATTACATATCTTCAAAATATAGTGGATCTATGCTTAGTCCTTCAAGAACCCACCTTGGCACCCCTGATCACATCTATTTGTTTCTATAACCCTATATATGAGTTCGATCTCTCCTTTGGTCACTCAGATTTCATGGATCTGTCGTTGTGCATCCTCAAATAGGCTCCCTCTTAGAGAAACATATCTCTGATACCATGTCTATTTTATTGGATTCGACCCTTGGTATTCTATGACACCATGTTTATATTAAAAATTCAACCCATCACCTGAATGTTATCTCAAAATAAAATATCTTAATCTACTAAAATCACAATTGAGTAATCATCTAAACATGCAGTGGAAGCATAAATTAGGAAACCAAAATCTCACACACAAGACACCAATATGTTCAAGTATAAATGCTTGGAAAAACCATAACGGGAAAAACAATCCTAAAATTCTTTTATTAGGGTCAAATTAGGGCTCTCGTAACAAGGAAAATGAACCATTAAGATAATATACACTATAGACAAACCTAGCAATGTATGTGTTGCTGTAAAACCCTGTACCAACATGTTTCATGAGGTGTACGTGATTTTCTTCAGTAAACCCATTTACATATGTGACTGTATCCACTAAGACTCATGTACATGTACAAGAACTTTCATATGGAACTATACATTCCTCTAGATTCTATCATCTGAAACCCACCCACGATTGCCTCTACTCTCTCTTCTCCTTCACCTATATGATCTCTAGATGAAATTCTTTATCCACCTATCCAAGATCTTGAATCATGGTCCTTTGTGATCCAATCCTCTCTTCATAAAAAATTGGATTAAATCTCTTCACCCAACTAGTGGATCTCCTCACTCTCGTGTAAGAAAAAGTCATTTGATTATACACTCATAACACTACTAAAGGTCCTTATTTGTTATCCTCAACCTTGGCATCTGACCAAAAGTCTCTCAGAAGTGTATATCACACAACTAAGTATCTTCCTCCTTCACCATATCCTTGATTTTATAACCATGAGTTATAATCTAAATATAATATCCAACTTGATCTACGACCGTGATTACTTCTCACACTCACTTAATATTTACATTCTTTACATGCCAATTACTTTTACCACTTTCCTTAAATAACCCAATTAACTAATAAAAACACTTTTACTTTAATTAATTCCTTTTAACTAAAATAAAATCAAGGATAAAGGATTTCGATGAATTCCACATGATAGATACATGCTAATGTGGAAGTACCTTTCCAATGATACCTACTATAATCAATACCTACTTGAGGGGTCAAGGAGGTTAGGTCCCTAACATGCCATACTCCTTGAAAAAAAACCTTTTCCTAAAGGATTGAAATGTGTAAAATGTTGTAGAATGGTAGTTGACTCCCATGTTTCATCTTATAGTGTTGTATCCTTCAATTGAACTAAAACTTCTTTGATGGTGCATTGACGAAGACGATGCTCACAATAGTCCAAGACTACTTAAGGATACAACCAAATGGAAGCTTCTTCATCCAATTTAAGGATGTTATTTTGAGTCTAGATCTTGGTCCCAATCACTTTATTTAGGAAAGAAACATGAAAAATAGGATGCATCTTAGAGTGATTAGGGAGAGCTATCTTGTAGGCCATGGGTCTCACTCGCATGAGAATCATATAAGGACCATAAAAATTCATAGAATGTTTCTAAAAGTACTTGTATTTGAATGAAGTTTTCTCATAAGGTTGCAGATGAAGAAACACCTAGTCCCATTCAACAAATTCCTGATAAAAACAGACATGATCTTCTTGTTGTTTCTTGTGATTCTGAGCCATGATTTTTTTTTTATTTGAGGGTATGAATAATGGTAGCTTGGACTGTAAGTGTGTTGTCGACATATTGAACCTTGGACACACTAGGAAAGTAGGAGAGGAAAAAAGGTGGATTTTTACCATAGACCACTTCAAAGAGAGTCATGTAGGTGGCATCATGGTAAGATGTTTTGTACCACCATTCAGCCAGAGGTAACCACTAAGCCCAATGGTTTTGTATATCATATGAAAAACACCTCAAATATGTTTCCAAACACTTGTTGACTACTTCAATTTGACCATCAATCTAGAGATGATAGGCCATGCTGAGATGAAATTGGGTTCCCTATAGATTGAAAAATTATTTCCAAATGTTATTGGTGAATTTGGATGATGATCAGAGACAATAGAGTGAGACATGCAATTGATATTGAAGATATTTTCCATGAAAATTTGAGCCACTTTGGATGTGGTGAATGGGTGGGAGGTCATAAAAGTGAGGATATTTGGAAAGGTGATCAATGACGACCATCATGACTATTGTATTTCTTGGTTTGGGTAAGATGACAATGTATTCCATAGAAATATCCATCCATATAGTAGGCAAAATAGGGAGAGGTTGGAGTGTGCCTAGATTGTTTATTATTTCACCCTTATTTCATTGAAAAGTATCACATTCAACCACAAAGGTGTGTATTGCTTGTTTCATTCCTTCCCAGAAAAAATAATGTTTGACCCATTAATACATTTTTTGAAAGCCTCACTTCCCTACTATTGGTGAAGCATGAAATTCAAATAGCACATTGGATTTAAGGTGAGATTGTTTGATTAAATATAGGTGACCTTTAGAGAGAATATCCTCATTGTGCCAAGAGTATCATTGAAATTCTTCGGGATCTTATTGCAATTGTTGGATCAGGAGAGAAAATTTCAGATGTTGGAAATATTTCCGATGAATGGCTCGTAACCAATATGTGACAATGAAAGAGAGCGAAAATAGGGATTCTTCTTCATATTTTCTGGAAAGAGAATCAACAACCACATTTTATTTTCCCTTATTGTAAATGATATCATAATCATAACCAAAAAATTTAGTGACCTAGTTATGTTTCTAAGGGGATGAAATCCTTTTTTTCCAAAAAATAGTTGAGGCTATTGTTGATCGTCGACCAAGTTTTGAGGATCCTTGGTCATGTTTGACCTACATTTAGGACTTCGACGGGCTTTTGAAGGTGGAGCGCAAGTCGAAGCATAGATCGCAGGATATCAACCCCTTTTTAGGGATTTTTGAGTTTTGGGCTATGTAATGGGTATGGGAATGTTGGCCCATGGGTCTAGCCATTTTTAGGCCCTTTTTGTAATATATAAATAGATGTATAGGCGATTTAAGAGAGATGTGTGTATAAGACGATATAGGCATCTGTGTGATGAGGTGCTAAATGCAAGTGATAGTTTTATATGCTTTGTGCATGTTGTGTGAGACTTGCAAGGCTAAGTGCAAGTGTCTGTAAGAGATTGAGTAGAATCTTTCTGTTGTAACCTAACTCAGGGAAGGAGGATATGGCGAGGTATGCACAGATGTCTTGTCTTATGAAGAGTAGGATATTGTGGATCTATGCATGTAGAATATTAACATAACATAATAAAGAAGAAGAAGAATTGGTGGATGTATGCCCAGGCTAGGGGTGAACCACATATATCCTGTGTTGTGGTTTCTTTGTGCTTTATGGTTGTTCTCTTGTTTATGTGATTAAATGCTTAGTGCACTGATATATGCTTAGAAGAATATAATATGATAGCTTAGTGTTTAATAATGTGAATGAATGCTAGATATAATCTATGTTGAATCTGTGCTTAGTGCTTTAATATATCAGATTTGTGTGAATACTGCAATGCTTTGTAATTAGGGTTTTATATGTGAAGTAGATATTGGTTAAATATTGATGAAATGTAACTTATACGTGCTATGTAAAGGTGTTTCAATCACATATATGTGTCCCAGCTAAGGTTGCAGACATATGAGTCCTGCAACCACCCCTGCCTCTACCTCAGGTGAGACTTCATCTGCTCACAAGTGTTGCTGAAAGGGCCTGTAGTTAGGGTTTTGTTGGTGCAATATTGAGCGTTGAACCCTGGGTATACCCCTGTGCTAACAAATGGTTCCATTTTCAGGAACTGAAACTATGATTGATGAGAACTAAAGTAAAGAAAAAGAGAATCTTTGTGCATAAATATGTTGCTGAAGTGCGCAATATTTGATCTGAAACTGTGATTGTTGGGAACTGAAGAAAAAAAAGATATGTGCGTAGATTTGTTTCCTAGTGTACAATAGTCTACTTGACTTGTGAAGCTCTATGCTAAGAAGAAAAGTCATATATAAAGAAAAGAGGTAAGATCTTAAATCTTTGTGCTTTGTTAAAGGTAAGAACAGTGAAATGTTTTAAGGTTTTAAATCTTTGTGCTCTGAGAAAGGTAATATAAGTGGAAATTTTTGTTTCAAAAGAATGGATCTAAGTATGTTTGATAAAAAAATTCTTAGTTTGAAAAGTAGGGCACAAATATATGAAAGAAGGTTTGATATGAGTAGATCTAATAGAAATAATGAAAGATATGTTATTCCTATGCATAGAAAGAATGTTTGGACCGACAAATGGATGCAAGAACCTAGAAATATTTTTTTGCAGAATAGCTATTATGATCCTAGTGCGCAATACAAGAAAGGTTGTGGATCATTTCAAAGAAAGAGAGGATTAACCCTTTGTTATAATTGTAGAAGACTAGGACATCTTGCTAAGGAATTCCCTGGTAAAAGACCTAGTTGTCTTTGTTGTCAAGCTATGGACCATGAAGTTTTGGATTTCCCTAGAATGATTGCTATGGTTGAAAGAATGAATATGAGACAAGAAAACCTTGAGAAAAATCAAGAAACTGAGATCATGGAAGAACCCCAGACAGAATGAGAGAATGCATTGCTACAAATTAAAGAAACCCTGAAGGATCACAAAAATATGAACTTATCAGAGAGATTTCTGGATGAGGAAACACAGGTGAATATCATGATAGAAAGAACTTGGGAAATTTTAGGAACACCTGCTATGATTCCTTCATTAGGAGGAATAGGATTATTTAAAGGAAAGTTGATAAACCTATGTGGAAGACTCACTCAGATATCTATGAATACTCATGGAACTTCGATAGAAGAAGATTTTGAGGTTGTTAAATTTATTGAGAAAAACACCCCATTTGTTATATTACTAGGAAAAACTTGGATTGAGAAATATTAAGTGAGAAGAAAAAAAGAGGAAATCTTAGAACAAAAGAAGCAAGAACTAAAATATTTCATGACTAGGAGGATATCGCACTTGATATAGCGATATAGCCATTGGGAGAATTATAACCGTTAGCCCGATGCCCGAAACGGTTAGAACAACATTTATGTCCATAAATCTCACCATCAGACTGTTGGGACCGCGCCGCAATGGGTGGAACCGCATTGATGAAGGCCTCTTTTCCATTGGAGAAGATCTATTACCCATTGTCTACTTATCCATCGACTGTTGCACCGAGAACACTTTTGTGAATTCTATCCTTGCTAACTCATTACTACCACGCTGTGTCTTGAGATAGAAACTTGTTCTATTTCTTTGAGAATTCATTCATCCACCTGAGTTATCCTATATAAGCATGCATGTCAGACAATCTCAACACCGCAGAGAAAATTGTTGAATAATTTCTAATCGAACTTATGGCTGAGAAGGTGATTTCCATCGAAGTTCAATCCTCATCGATGAGAGGAGTGCAAGCCTCCCCGTCGACTGCTCGCAGATCCGGACCATCCTGACCTGCAGTAGAGAAAATAACCAAGCATCAAGATGAATTGGCAAATGAAAAGTTAATCCCAACCATCCTACCTGACTACATCCCACCTTTGGCTGGTGTGGTGAGTCATGATAGTGTCCCAAGAGATTTTGATTACACCATGGTTATTGCATAGCTCCCAAACAAGATACATGCAGTACGAACGCAGTAGGATAAGATCACGACGTTGAAGTTCAACAACTTCAAACAAGGGGACTGGAAGAACTGCAATATGCTCACTCACAAGTATTTGACCAGGACAAAGGGGAAGAAATCAAAAATAATCCCCCAGCCATAGACTATGAACCTCACGTAGTCCACCCTCTTGAATGTGATGAAGATTCCGCACTTTGGAAGGAACCAGGAGGTTAACGTGTGTATTAAGCTACTGCTATCATGTTACCATGGAAGATATCTATGGCTAGATAGACACATCATAGTCGATCCGACGTTGATCCATAGGATCACCGGATTGAGCATGCAGGTACCTGACACATGGGACTTCTACCCAGGGAAGGATAAAGATCGCTCACTGGCACAGAGAATCAAAGACACATATGGTGATGTAGAAAAGGGGACGCAATCCTACAAGATAGATTCCATCCATAATGGTGCAGTGTGCATGGCCTACCAGCTGATCGCAAGAAAGATCATGAGAAATAACAAACCTACATAGGTCACAGGATTCGTTGTTGACCTCGCAGGGAAATGTGTAGAAGGACTCCAGATGAACTGGGTGAATTACTTAGTTAATCATATGGAATTGGATTGTCGTGAATCTCAGGATTAGGGATATGAGTTCCACTTTAGCTGGCTCTTGATCCTCATAGTGTTTACCTCTTGGTAGATACCAGAAGGTGCAACCTTCTCGGACATTGAGTCATTTGAACCTCTCACTGTGAAGTTCACCACGCTCTAGTACTCGAGTGATATGGGAAAATAGTGGTAATCGAATGCATAATTACATACATACTACATGGAGTTGAAGAGGGCCATCAAAATTTTCCCTCGCATGATATCAAACACCCTGCACCAATTTATACCTCTCATGAAGTTTCACGCAAATCGACACTTAATTTATATCACTGCATGAGTGGATGAGCATAAAGAAGATCTTCAATCATACTATAAGCTCACAGAGGAGGACATCGAGGAGATAACCAAAGAATCTCCAGAATACCTCCTTATCCCTATTGACCCTGTAGAAATGTCTGATACCGAACTAATTGATATCTTGGAACCAACAGAAGGAAGAAGACCGAATAAGTACAAAACTAGTAGAAGGAATAAGACCGAATAAGTACAAAACCTGAGCAACACATCAGATGAAACTGCTTCAGTATCACCTTCACAAGGAAGTGATGAAGAAGTAGATAGAGAAGAGACCAATGGAAAATAAGATCAGTAGAAGCAAGGCGAAGTAACACCGCCTAGGGATCCTATTGATGAGGTTGATCCCTTGAAGAAAATAAAGGTTTCCGCCATGAAACCTACCTCACAGAAGAATTCAAGAGCGATCAAAACCACAACGTGAACCATGCTCATGGTCGATGACTTTGACTTCATGATCTCCCCTGTAGTCGATGCCTCATTGGACATATTGCAGAAACACAAAGCCAAGCAAGAAGAGATGTACGACAAAATCAAGGTTGAACTCAGAGGGGTACAACAGGCCCTTCAATCCAGCCGCACAGTATCCACTGTTCCCTCACCATGAGAATCACCAGAGTTGGGAGATGAGCCTACCCAAATCTATAGACTAGATGATGCGACCAAATCTCTCCTTCATCGGGCACAAGAAGAAACAGAACAGGTCATAGAGGCCCTAAATCAAGTGCAAACGATAGTCATAGAGCAATGTCGAGTTGCGCAACAGGAAAAGGTTGCTCTCCAAACAAAGTTTGAAGAGGAGAAAGAAAAAATACAGAAAGAGAAAGAGAAGTTTCTCGCAGAACAACTCAGAGTCAAAGAAGAAGTTAGCAGAGCACTTTGCTCTGTGACAAGATTAGCGCAAAAAGCAGAAGAACCAGTAGATCATAAAGTAGCGTATCTTGCAAAAGATATCCAACAGCTTCAATAGAGAATCATAGATATGGAGCTACGAACAATGCAAAACACTCTGCAAGATATATGATATCAAAGAGAAGCAACTACTCGAAGCACAATTGAGAGAATCAAGACCCTCACCATGGAATGTAAACAACTAAGTGATCACATTGCCCAAACTTATGATCGACTCACTGAGGATCTTGAATTGAAGGCACTGGAGTCACAGCTCCAGGAGGAAAACCAACAAGCAAAAATAGTACAGGAACAACTGAAGCCCCTGTCCGTAGTTGAAAGGATGAAGTGATACCAAGAACAACACACTTCTCAACAACAGGTCCACACCATTCAGATCAAAGTCATGAAAGTGACTCAGAGGCTCCAACCAATACAGGATGAGGCTTGCCAGTTGTTTGAGGAGATTGAAGGCCGAGGAGTAGAGCTGGAACAAGTCGTAGCTACAGTCGAACAATGCTTAGATGGACCTGTCAACGAAGCAATTATCCAAGAGTTTGTCGAATAGGAGGCCTTGGCGCAAAAACAAGTCGAAGCAGCTTGAGCCAAGCTCGAGGATTCTAAAGCATAGCTACCCAGATCAGAGTGACTCAGGATGAGTCAAAGGTGATTTTTGGGGGAATGTTGGCCCTCGACCACGTTTTGAGGATCCTTGTTCATTGTTATCACATTTATTTGTAAAAGGGGGGTGTTTTCCTAAGAAGTTGTCCCCTTGGCGAAGTAATGAAAGAAAATAGGAAAACAACCCACAATTTGGCTTATATCCTAGGTCGGAGGAGTGATGAGACGTTTTGGTGCGACATGATAAGACACACATAGATTTGGGCGGTCGAGAGATGAGCACCCTAGATCAATGGTCGATGGCCATATCGGGGCCTCAACATGCACACAGGATAAAAAAGGTAGAGAGGGCTAGGAAAAACAGTCATGGTTTGTGAAGGTGCTATGTGTTGGTCAAAGACACACATCGGGCCCAAAAGCAAGGAGGTTCCAAACCAATTTTCATATCCCCGATATGTGCATATGAACATAGTGTCCTATCCCGGGACGACAAGTGGATGCCCCTCATCACTTCCGCTCCCTCCATCTATATTCCACTCATTGTCCCAGTGCTACCTATCCCTTTCTCATCTCTCACCACTTGTTCCACCTTGCTCCACATCACCTCCATCCCATTACACCTCATCTCCCACTCATGTGACCCCCATGCTATCCTCAATATCCTCGTCCATCCGAAACTATCCACCTAGCCATCTCTCGTCCGCTACTCCATACCAAGTGCGCCAATCACTTCGTCAACAACCACATCTATTGTCAGGCTTCCCCGTAAGAATCCAGCTCGGATCCAAACAGTGAATGTTGAGGCTGCCACGTCTTATAGGTTCATAGTTGACTTGAGCCTTCCTTGATCCTAATGAAGCAGTTATTAAGGTTGGTTGGTGGTGGTTGAACGTCATTTCTGCCATAAATAGAAAGCACAAGAAAGGATTTTCAGGTAGTTGTCTCATTAGTAGGTCCATTATGAGGCTCGTTTGTGTATGATAGAGGTTCATGTCTGAATAGAGACTGTATGCACATTCTGTAAAGAAGCATGTAGACGTAATTCCTTCAATGCATCTACTCAGATATGCTTCCTTGATTTTGTTTTGAGTATAAATAATCCATTTTGATATATTGTAATGGTCGATGGTTGAGCTAAGCTCTAGATTGTAAAATTTTTTATGAGGCCTCTGGTTCTCTGGTTATGTACATGTATTTGAGACTTCTTTTTTAATGAAAGTTAGTTTATTTCCATCCCTCCATAAACATTGTGTTAAGACACTCAGAATTGGAGGATCCAATCGAGGGTTGCAATGTTATTGTGATGTAGGTTTGGTCACTACAATGTTTTCACCAGTTTTAATTAGTTTCTCGTGTTATCTTTTCCCCTCTTATACTGAGTATCTCAGGCATGGAGGATCCAGTCGGGCTGTTACAGTAGAATTGTGGTGTATTTTTTATCATTGTGCTATTGTAACTGTGTCTTTTAGACATATCCTAGTGTCTGAAGCTTTGGGTCCAAGAGGATCTCGTTCTTGAATATTTTCTTCCTTAGACTACTAGAAGATCGGATGTCCATAGCAGGCCCTTACATATCCTCACCATTTCTTCCCCTTAATCACCCTTTTACTGCAACTTACTAACTGAAGTTAGATCAAGAACTCACTTACCTATGCATTGCATGGTCCAGTATTCTTATTTAAAGAGATATAATCTTGAGACTGCATCCATTAGACCACAATTTAAACTATTTACTGTGACATACAACTAATGGGTATCAGGCTTACCTCTGATGCAATCCAGAGGTGACTTATGGCACTAACATTTCTGGCACCGTTGCCTGGGATGAAGTTGAATATTTTCCTTGGGATTGAATGACAAATCTTACTAGTTCTGAAGGTGCATCAGATCCCAGTACATAAAGATTGCAACTGTGCACTTGACGACTCCACTATGGTGACTCCATTGATGCAGATCTATTAGCGACTCCATTGTTTCAGTTATGGCTTCCAGAGGTAGACACATGAGGTCTACTCAACAATTGCCTTTGGCAACACCTGGAGTTGACCTAGAGAAAATTATCAGAAAGGGAAAGGCCCTTCAAGAAGGTACTTCTACTATTGAACCAGGTATTTCTGATGATTTTCATTATCCTATAGGAACTCCAATTTCTTCTTTTCATCCTTCTTTTATACCTTCTATTGGAGTTTCCTGAACTTTGAATTTTGGGAGTGTTCCTGTTGATTTTTCCCCTCCTTGTCTGGGATTAGAGGGAGAAACCATTGTCACTCCTCTTTCCAATGAGGTCATACCATGGTTTAGACCTAATGCCTCAAAATATTTTCCCACCCTGGGCTTTACCACTCCTCCTCTTGTTAGAGTTACTAATTTCATGGAAAAAGAGACCCTTGTTCCCTCAAGCCCTCTAGATTTTTCTCCAAATCCTTTGATGTTTCCCTTTCCTCTCAGAAGCTTAGTTATATCCTCCCCTATTCTAACACCTTCTCCTCCTAATTATCCTCCACCTCACATCCCTATGGCAGGTGATAATCCTCCTAGAAGTAGGATGGATGCCATAGTGGCTGCAAGATATGACCCTCTAGTCTTACCTCAGCCTATGAATGCTCTCCCTATGAGAGATTACCTGAAATATATGCCTAAGTTCACTAGAGAAGAGGATATAACTACTGAAGAGCACCTTGGTGTCTTCTACAATTATGCAGATAATATAAATATTGAAAATGAAGATGTTTGGATGAGAGTCTTTTTCTAGAGCCTTGATTGTGAGGCTAGAAAATGGTTCAGAGGTTTGACCCATGGATCCATTGTTGGGATTGAGGCTCTAGATGATGACTTCTTGAGATAGTGGGGGGATAAAAAAGAGTTTATGTATTATATCATAGAGTTTGGGTCCCTGAAGAGGAAAGAGGGAGAATCAGTCTCTGACTTCTCCAAACGGTTCAATAAAATGCCTAATAAGATTCCTGCTAAAATAAAGCCTACAAAAGCATCTTCCAAAATCACTTATGCTAGTTCTTTTGACCCTAATTTATGCCTCCTGCTCAGAGAAATAAGATATACTTCCTTGGATCATATGAAATATGCAGCCCAGGAAGTAGAATCCAATGTGTTGGCAGCTAACCAACTTAGGAATAGGGTTGATAGAGACAAACCAAGAAAAAAATCA
Source organism: Picea engelmannii (assembly GCA_009831015.1). Classification (NCBI taxonomy): domain Eukaryota; kingdom Viridiplantae; phylum Streptophyta; class Pinopsida; order Pinales; family Pinaceae; genus Picea; species Picea engelmannii. Next base: position 73,093 of record ML797931.1, on the reverse strand, counting down.
GAAGCCTCCACCTTCGGTTCCTCTATTTCCCCCCCTCAAATGGATGAAGTAACCAAGTTGCTAAAATCACTTTCAACTAGGATGGAAAGTTTGGAAGTATAGGGGAAGCCAACATACAAAAATCCAAAAAATATTGATAACAGAGGCAACTTCAGGAGGTCGAATAACAATGCTCCTCAAATTATGCCAAGAGATCCTAGAAACAGAGATAGGGATGATCAAAAAATCCAAATCCCTCTTCAAAATAACCGTGTTACTAATGAATAAGGAGAGGGGGAAGAACTAGATCCTGAAATCCATTGTCTTGGAGACACCTCCCCATTTCCTCACTTAACTCAATCTACCTATGAGGAGTCCCTCATGAATATTCAAATAAATGAGCTAAGCAAGGGGGAGGAAGCCAATAGTAGTCCCAATAAATATAACCACAGGTCTAATAAAAAGGAAGGGAGGTCTGACATCCCTGATCAGCCTTCCATAGCAGAGAATCCTACTAAAGACACAACAAACAACAAAAGAGAAAATAAAGATTAGAATCATCCACCAATAGCCAAAGACCTTGTCCCAGAGGTAAGAGAGATTACAAAGTCTCCTCCCTCCTTTAGTTTTGAGCATGAAATTAAGAAGATCAGAATCCCTGTTCCCCTTTCAAAGATAGTCAAACACAAAGACTTCAAGAGGTCCCTCTCTAAGTTGTTGCAGTCTGAGCCATCTTGCCATCCTATAGACTCAATAAATCTCCAAGATGAAAAGCGAGTTGTCATCCTAGGTCCTATGATAGAAGATAGAGATGATTCATCCCCTCCCTTATATACATCACTGAACATACATGATAAGGTGTTACATAATTTCTTGATGGAATTAGGGGAATCTCATAATATCATGCCCAATAATGTCATGGAAGAATTGGGACTAGAGATCACAAAGGCTTATCATGATTTGTATACTTTCGATTCAAGGAGGGTGAAATGTCTTGGGGTCATCAAAGATCTAGTTGTGACCTTATTTCAGCTGCCCATGAAAAGTGTGGTCATGGATATTTTGGTGGGTGACGTTCCTCCCATGTCTGGCATGCTTTTGTAAAGATATTGGATTAAAAGCCTTGGGGTAACCTTGCATATGGACCTGCTACCATCCTTTTGTTCGAAAGGGAGCATAAACGAGTGTACAGAGAGGCACAATTAGCCTATATTATTAGTGATGAATATTACCCCACCAACCATCCTATCGTTTCACTTGACACCGAGTTGGGGGCCAGTTTTTTGCAGTTCACTAATGCTCCTGAGCCTGCCTTAAAGCTCAAAAAAGAGTCCATCATTTTTCATGAAGCTTCTTTCTCCACCACCTCTATTTGGAAAATGTTTTTTGATGGAGCCTCCTCTAAGGATGTTGTTGGTGCTGGAGTAGTCTTGGTTTCACCAACCCAGTAATCCATATATTTGTCATACAAACTAGAATTTGAAGCTACCAATAATGTGGCAGAGTATGAAGCTCTTGTTTTGGGCTTAAGAGCTGCAAAATACATGGGGATCAAGGAAATATTTGTGTTTGGAGATGCATAATTGATTGTTAAACAAATTAGAAATCTGTATCAAGTTAAGCATCCCAGGCTCAGAACCTATAGAAATGAAGTATGGGACTTCATTGATAGTTTTTTCTCATCCTTCAACATTTCATTTATTCCAAGGGAAAAGAATGTCATGGCCAATTCTCTGGTTATTTCAGCAAGCAATTTCAAAGTCCCCCTGCCACCTAAGCTCAGGTATGATGTAGAATGAAAATAAAGACCCTCTACACCTGACAATGTCAAGAATTGGAAAGTGTTTGAGGATGATCTTGAAATCAAAAAATTCTTGGAAACTGTTGAGGATTTTTCTGTATTTCACATTGATCAAGACCCTGACTCTAAAATAGAGCCCCATCCAGATGTTTTCTTGAAAAATATTTTTGATCATCACATTGTCCAACTACCCAACAATCACATCCTAAAGGGAATAGTTCCTTTGGAAAGGATTTTTGATAGAAATGATGTGGCGGTGAAGGGTAAAATCTCAAATGATGATGATGATGTGGTTGAGTGCAATATTGGCACAGAGCTGGACCCAAAATTTGTCAAATTGTCAAGAAGCCTATCAAGAGAGCAGAGGGCCGAGTATACTAAGCTATTAAAGGAATTTCCTAATTTGTTTTCTTGGACATAAAAAGATCTCAAAACATATGAAAGCAATGCCATTGAACATAATATCCCATTGAAAGAGGAGGCCAAGACATTTAGTTAGAAATTAAGACAAATAAATCCTATGTTGTTGCCTATTATGGAAAGGGAACTAAAGAATATTTTGGATGCTCAGATTATTGTTCCTTTAAGATACTATGAGTGGGTATCCAACTTGGTCCTAGTGAGAAAAAAGAGTGGATAAATCAGACTATGTGTTGACTTCAGAAATATGAACATGAGCTCTAGGAAGGATAATTACACGTTGCTAAAGATGGAACACATATTGAAGAGGGTAACTGGGGCATCTAGGATTTCCATGATTGATGGATTTTTTGGCTACAATCAGATCTCTGTCTTTCCTAAGGATAGAGAAAACATATCCTTTACCAGTCCTTGGGGCACATTCATGTATGCCAAAATGCCCTTTGGATTGATGAACGCAGGAGAAACCTTTCAGCGAGCCATGGACATCGCCTTCATTGGGGAGAAAGATAAATTTATGATCATCTATATAGATGATATAACAATCTTTTCTAGATATGATAAAGAACACTATTGTCATATGAGGAAAGTATTCTTGAAGTGTAGAAGGTTTGGTCTCTCCTTAAATCCCCAAAAATCATTATTTTCCATGAAGAAAGGGAAATTATTGGGGCACATAGTATCGACCGATGGGGTTAGAATTGATTCAAGCAGGGTAGAATCTATTCAAACCTTGTCACTTCCCAGATCCAGGAAGGAAGTTCAGTATGTCCTAGGAAAAATTAATTTCTTAAGGAGGTTTGTTTCCAATTTTGTTGAGCTGGTGAAGCATATCACAGTCATGCTCAGAAAGGGAAATGAAGTAAAATGGACTGTTGCGTCCCGAGAATCCTTTAGCTAGATAAAGAAGGCATTGACTGAGGCACCTGTGCTTGTCAGTCCTAATTATTCCAAGGATTTTTTTATTTTTTATTTTGGTTCTTTTGATATGGTGGCCGTTGTTTTTCTGCAGAAGAATGTTGAAGGGCTAGAGAAGACAATTTCATTTTTCAGTAGGGCATTGAGAGATGCATAGGCAAAATATGATATCATGGAGAAATAGGCCTATGCCCTTGTGAAAGCTATCAAAGATTTCAGAGTCTATGTTTTTCATTCAAAGATCATTGCATATGTTCCTTCAACCTCTAGGAAGGACATTCTCATTCATCCTGACATAGACGAGAAAAGGAGCAAGCGGATTGCCAAGATCCTTGAATTCAATATGGAAATAAATCCCACCAAACTAGTTAAAGGTCAAGGCTTAGCCAAATTGTTGGCTGAATCTAATTGTAAATCTTTGGGCGTTAACTTCATCAACACTTGCTCAGAAAATCAACAACATGAGTTGTCTGATGGTAGTCCTCAGGATAGCCCCCCACTGGAACAATTCACCTCGTATAAAGATATTATATTTTTTTTGCAAGAGTTAAAGCCCCCTGATGGTATGGGAAAAAGCAAGGAAAGAACTTTAAATCTGAAAGAAATTAGATATTGCCTTATTGACTAGGTCCTGTATTGGAAAGACCCTATAGGTGTGCTTATGAGATGTTTAGACCCACATGAGGCCCAAAAGATTATGTTTGACTTTAATAATATCCTTTGTGGGAGAAATCATTTCTAGAGAACCACAACCTATAGAATTTTGAGGGCTGGGTACTTCTAGCCTACTATATTCACTGATGTTTGTGGGAAAATCAGGGCTTGCATCAAATGTCAAAAATTCATTGGGAAACAACAGCTCAAGTCTCTTCCATTGAAACCTATGGTAGATTTAGGACCCTTTCAGCAGTGGGGCCTAGAATTTATTGGAGAAATTCATCCTTCTTCGAGTGGTCAACACAGGTGGATCTTGACTGTAATAGATTATATCACCAAATGGATAGAAGTTATTCCCACAAGGAGTGCTTCTCACAGAGTGATAATTGGTTTCCTTGAAGATATTATGGCAAGGTTTGGTTTTCTGAATAGAATCATTATTGATAATGTTGCATCCTTCAAAGTTGAGCCATTGATCGAATTCTATGAGCAGTTCAAAATTTCATTAATCAACCCTACCCCCTACTGCCCCTAGGGAAATGGACTAGTAGAGTCCTCTAACAAAATCCTGATAAATATCATCAAAAGACTTCTAGAGGACAATAAGAAAGAATGGGATGAAAATATTATGTTTTTCCTATGGGCTGATCAAGTGACAACGAAAAGATCCTTGGGCCTCTCCCCTTTCTAGCTTGTCTATGGGGCTGAAGCAGTTTTTCCTTCTCACCTTGCCCTACCTGTAGAGAAATTCTTCCAAGACTGCCAATAAGATCCTGATGATATGATTATAAAGATACATAAAGTGGTATAAGTGTATCATACCATAGAATGGATGATAGACAAAGCACATGACCGTCAGTGGAGAATCAAGGAGGCCTTTGACTGGAAGAATAGTAAGGAGGATTTCTAGCTAGGAGATCTGGTTCTCAAATGGGATGCTCTAAAGAAGGAAAACATAAAGAACAATAAGTTTGAATCCCTATGGATCGGGCCCTCCAAAATATCTAAGATATATCCAAATAATACATACAAGTTGCAAAATTTGGAGGGAGATCAAGTTTTTGGTGGCCCTGTAAATGGGAGTTTTATCAAGAAGTTCTTTATTTGAGCCACAAGTGGCTCCCATGTTTTTGGAAATATTTTTTTCTTTTATTTATTAGTTTTATAGGTGACTCCATATCCCAACAGTATGGAACTGGAACTACAGAAGAGTTCTTCGCATCTCACAAGGAGTAAGCCATCCCCCATGGAGCCTAATTTTATCACATTTATTTGTAAAAGGGGGGTGTTTTCCTAAGAAGTTGGCCTCTTGGCCAAGTAATGAAAGAAAACGGGGAAAAAACCCACAATTTGGCTTATATCCTAAGTCAAAGGAGTGATTAGACATTTTGGAATGACATCATAAGATACACACAGATCTGGGTGGTCGAGAGTTGAGTGTCATAGATCAACAATCAATGGCCATATTGGGGCCTAAACATGATAAAATTATAAAAAAGGTAGAGCAGGCCAGGAAAAACAACCATGGTTTGTGAAGGTGCTATGTGTCAGCCAAAGACACACATCGGGCCCAAAAGTGGGGAGGTTCCAAACCACTTTTCACAACCCTGATATGCGCATGTGAACATAGTGTCCTATCTTGGGCTGACAAGTGGTCACCCCTCATCACTTTCGCTCCCTCCATATGTCTTCCACTCACTGTCCCATCGGTACCTGTCCCTTTCTCATCTCCCACCACCTGTTCCACCTCGCTCCACATCACGTCCATCCCATTACACCTTAGCTCCCGCTTGTGTTCCCCCCACGCTATCCTCAGTCTCCTCGTCCATCCACAACTATCCACATGGCCATCTCCCATCCGCTACTCCATACTGAGTGCACCAATCACTTTGTCAGAATCCACATCTGTCGTCAGGATTCCCCATAAGCATCCAACTCAGATCTAGATGGAGAATGTTGAGGCTGCCACATCTTACAGGTGCATAGTTGACTTGAGCCTTCCCTGATCCCAATGAAGCAGTTATTAAGGTTGGTTGGTGGTGGTTGAACATCATTTCTACCATAAATAGAAAGCATGGAAAAGGATTGTCATGTAGTCAACTCATCAGTGGGTTCGTTCTGAGGATTGTTTGCATATGATAGAGGTTCACGTATGGACAGGGACTACATGCACAGTCTATTAGGAATTATACAGACATAATGCCTTCAATACATCTACTCAGATATTCTTCCTTGATTTTGTTTTGAGCATAAATACTCAGTTTTGATATATTGTAGTGGTTGATGGTTGAGCTAAGCTCCCGATTGTAAATTTTTTAACAAGGCCTCTAGTTCTCTAGTTATGTACATGTATTTGAGACTTATTGTTTAATGAAATTCAACTTATTTCCATCTCTCCATAAACACTTTGTTAAGACACTTGGAATTGGAGGATCCAGTCGAGGGTTGCAATGTTGTTGTGATGTAGGTTTGGTCACTGCAATGTTTTCACCAGTTTTAATTAGTTTCTTGTGTTATATTTTTCCCTCTTATACTAAGTATCTCAAGCATGGAGGATCTAGTCAGGCTGTTACAATAGCATTATGGTGTAGGTTTGATCAGCGTGTTTTTATAACTGTGTCTTTTAGACATATCCTAGTGTCTGAAGATTTGGGTCCAATAGGATATCATTCTTGAAGATTTTCTTCCTTAGGCTACTGTAAGACCGGATGTCCAAAGCAGGCCCTTACATCTCCTCACCAGTTCTTCCCCTTACTCACCCTTTTACTACAACTTACTGACTGAAGTTAGATCAAGACATCACTTACCTATGCATTGCATGGTCTAGGATTCTGAGTTAAAGCAATATAATATTGATACTACATCCATTAGACCGCGATTTAAACTATTTACTGTGGCATACAACTGATGGGTATCAGACTTACCTCTGACACAACCCAAAGGTGACTTCTCGCACTAACAGTCATGTTTGACCTACTTTTGGGACTTGGAAAGGTTGTTGAAGATGGAGCGCAAGTCAAAGTGGAGCTCTCAATATCTCGACCCCTTTTTAGGGATTTTTGGGTTTTGGGCTATGTAACAGGTATGGGAATGTCAGCCCATGGGTTTACCCATGTTTAGGCCTTTTTTGTAATATATAAATAGATGTCTAGGTGATGTAAGAGACATGTGTGTATAATATGATATAATCATCTATGTGATGTGGTTCTAAGTGCAAGTGATAATTGTATATGCTCTATGCATGATGTGTGAGGCTTGCAAGGCTAAGTGCAATTGACTATAAGAGATTGAGTAGAAGCTTTGTGTTGTAACCTAAATCGAAGAAGGAGGATATCGTGAGGTGTGCGCAGATCTCATGTCCTATGTGGAGTAGGATCTCGTGGCTCTATGCATGTAGAATATTAGCAAAAGATATCAAAGAAGAAGAAGAGTTGGTGGATGTAGCCCCAGGTTGGGGTTGAACCACGTATATCCTGTGTTTTGGTTGCTTTGTGCTTTATGGTTGTTCTCTTGTTTATGTGATTAAATGCTTAGTGCACTGATATATGCTTAGAAGAATCTAATATGATAGATTAGTGTTGAATAATGTGAATGAATTCTAGATCTAATCTATGTTGATGTTCTTAGTGCTTGAATATATCAGATCTGTGTGAATATTGCTATGCTCTGTAATTAAGATTTTATCTACGAAGTAGATATTGGTTAAATACTAATGAACTGTAACTACTAAGTTCTCTGTAAATGTGTTGTAATCACAGATCTCTGTCCCAGCCAAGGTTGCAAACACTTGAGTCCTACAACCACCCCTGCCTCTACCTCAGGTGAGACTTCATCTACTTTGAAAGTGTTGCCAAAAGCGTCGGTATTTAGGGTTTTGTTGGTGTTCTCTTGAGTGTTGAACCTTGGGTGTGCCCCTGTGCCAACTTCTATGATGATAATTTCTAATTCGGAAGTGTTTCCCCAACAAATAAGGAAGTCATATATCCATTTCATGTAGAATAGCCAACATTTCCTTTTTATAGGTGTATTTTCCTAAATGTGACTCAAAGAGTTGTTTACTAGTGAAAGCTAAGGGTCTACCATCTTGCATGAGGAATACCCCAGTTTCTTTCCTTGAAGCATCAAATTCTAGGAAAAAAGTCTTGGTGATGTCATTTAGTACCAAAAGAAGATTTCTGCACATATATTCTTTCAAGGGTTGGAAGGATTGATCTACTTCTAGCATTTAAATGAAAGAATTTCTTTTAATAAGAGCAATGTGGGGAGCTACAATTTTTCCATAATTCTGAGCAAACTTGCAATAATTTCCTGTTAACCCAAGGAAACCTCTCAAAATTTTAAGAGTTTGAGGATGGGGACAATCATTCATAGTTGTGATTTTGTACGGATACGCATGTATGACATCCTTTCCAAAAATATGACCCAATTATTATTCCTCAGGAACTCCAAAATCACATTTAGACTATTTAAGGAAGAGTTTGTGTCGAGTCAGTAAGTGTAATACTTGATCTACATGGGCCAAATGGTATTCCCAAATTTTACTATAGGTGAGGATATCTATTGGAGAAGGAAATTTTGGTACCATTTTTCGGGAATTGTGAAGGATCAAACCACGCGACAATTCATCTAAAGAGATGCACGCATGGAATAAAGGAAGGAAGTTAGTGCATTTTCAAGGGTGAGAATGCGCAAAAGGCATGAGACAATTATAAGTTAGTTAGGACTTTTGTTCCATTTTGTAACGAGATAAGACATAGTATCAATGTATACATATGTAGTCGTTTTGGTTAGAAAAGGGGTTTGTAAGTGTAAAAAGGCTAGTGTCTTGGGGTTAGAACTAGTTCCAATGCAAGAATAAGCTAAGTGTTCACTATAGGCACAAATGGAAAGGGAATTTTGAGTAGAACTGAGATATCATTCCCCATAGAAATATCAGGTGAGACTTCACCTACTTGTGGTTGATGGAAAAAGGGCCAGTATCATTAGGGTTTTGTTGGTGAATTAATGTTGAACCATGGATCTACCCATTGCACGCCAATAAATGGTTCCAATGTCGGGACAAGGATCTATGACTAAGGGGAATGTGGAGACCTACTAAGGAGGAGATTGGACAATGGTTGGACACAAAGAAGATCAAGTTTGTTGTATATCAGAATAGGAATCCATGAATCAACATAGATAAATGGCTACAGAGGTATGTGTTTACAGATTTTCATGAAATTTTCTTTGTTTATTACTTGAATATTTTAGCAGAGTGGATCCATATATTAGCTAAAAAGAAAAAGAAAAAATCACTATTGTTCTGAGGAATTGGACCCATGAATTGATTCAGAAATTTAATACAATAAGCAACAAGGTATCGCGCACACTTGATTTACTGGCTGGATAGTGTTTTGGGAGGTTATGTTACTATGTTTTCTATAGATTGTACCCAGTAACATAATACTATGGAAAGAGAGTTCTTTAAGGTTCTATGTGGAAGATACCTAAATTCATTAGCTACTTGGCTTAAGATGTTGCTATGTGATAAGAGAGTTATGAATATGGAATATAATTTCCCTAATAGCTAAGTGCCTTCTCTCAAATAGGGGGATTGGTGGATGACCAGGGGATGGTCTAAGTGTAAAGAGGGATGAAGAGAAGGAATGAGGAATGAATGGGATGAGGATGCCGAGAGTAGACGAGTGTGTGATGTTTGAGGAGATTGGAGTATTCACAGTGGTAATATATTTAGGATGGATAAGAAGAGGACTGTGGCTGAGAGAGAGGGGAATCAAAATGAGATTGAGGAAAGAGACATGGGTGTAGTACTCTAGATCAAAGGAAATATGCACACATAGGGACAATATAGCTAGCTCAATCTAATAGAAGAATATACCACTCAGATCATACTCTATGTCGAACCCACAACCCCATGTGTGTCGCCAGGAAATGAGGTAAGTTCTAAATATTTTTCGATTGTATTCAGTGATAGTAGTAAGGGTAGTTAGAGTAATGGAAGTATTACACCAAGTCAGAATAAATTAGTATCACCAGGGAAGAATATCATGCAGAACACGATGGTGAGAGTAGACCCTACGTTGAAGATGCATGTCTTTCACAAAGCAGGTTGAGAGGATCCAAAACAACATTTTTTTGTTTTTGAAACCAAATGGACAGTGAAGAACATATAGGATGATGATGTAAATATTTTTCGATTGGAAACGACACTTAAATATTGCACATTACTATGGTATGTGAAGTATCAATATACTGCATGTACAAGACAAACTAGAACATTAAAAAAATCAGGAAATGTTTGTTGAAAGATTTCCATAAGCCAAAATATGAGTCACAATATGTTACAGAGATGAAATAGATCAAGCATATGTCCAACGAATCATTTTTTGATTTTGATAAGAGATTCAAGATCTTAAAGTATCAGTTGAATTTCCAGATCCCAGATGAGAAACATAGGGAGTGGTTTATTGCAGGATTGTTTCCACATATACACTACACTTTGACATAACAGAATATTACATCGCAACCAAAATATCTAGAGATTTACATGAGGTTAGAATTATCCCATGTAGGAGAGAATGGTGCAGGGATGGCTCAGGTTCACTCGCAGTTAGAAGCATTGACTATCTAGTTACAAGAGATTTCTAAAGGAAAGGAAAAGAGTGAGGAAATATGGTGTGTTACATGCAGAATGAAAGGTCATCATAAGAATGAGTGTCCATCTTTTAAAGAGTATTTGGTTATGGGAGCCTTGAATACTTTAGGATTATGGTGCAAAATATTTAAGACGATGGGTCATCACCCTACTTCTTTCCTGTTGATGCAAAAGTACTAGTGTACTATGAGAAAACTGTTTTGTAAGTTTGTCAGACACGATGAAAAGGAATTTCACGCACTATATCTGATGAGAGAATAAAATGCAAATGCATATAAAGTCCAAGGGGAAGGAGGAACAAAAAGAAGGGTGCTTATGTATAATACAACGAGAGGCTATAATCAAGGAGGATGAGGAGGATTCATAGGTCGTGAAAGAGGAGGATTTGGTAGAGGAAGAGGCCCAATTATATGTTATAATTGTAACCAGCTCAGTCATTTGGCATGAGACTATCTGAATCCTTGTATGACATGTACTTATTGTAGACAATTGGACCATGCGATGAAAGACTGTCCAAAGTTGATCATGAAGTGGCAGAAAAAGAGGAACTCAAATGTACATATGCTAGCTACATAAGAGTGTGAAAAATGATCTAAGATAACATCAGTTACACACAGAGGATCCAAAATAGGAGAAAATGCGATGGAGTAAGGAAAGTGGACTAACTAGTGGGTAAGGAAAGAAGCAGAGGCTCCTCCATTGTTTGAACCTAGAAAGGAGAAAGAGACATATAACCAAACAAGGAAGGAAGTAATAGGAGAATAATGGATAACATCGACTTAGACCATGATATATTTGTATGAAAGACTGCTAGTATATGACATTCCACCAATCAATGACCACACTAATACATAAAGGAAAGTTGATAAGGTAAGCACTTTGAAATTTTTTCTAATTTTTTTTTAGATCTCATGAAGGATGAGATTGCATTAAGCATGCTATGAGGGATGATTGATCAATGTGCACAATATATAGAAGTTATTGTACAACAAGTAGTGAATCAAGTACATCCCAAGAGAAGGACAAAGAGGGAATTTCGACTGAATGCGCAGATAGGAGATTACGACATGGATAATATCATTTTAGACATGGGATTTGATGTGAATGTCCTTCTGAAGCAAACATGGGAGACGATGGGTAAACTAAAGTTAAGATGTTAACCTATTTAGTTGATGTTAGTGAATCAACATAAGATAGTTCTTATTGGAATACTATTAGGGGTGAATGTTAACATTGATGGAGTGCGCAATATAGCTTATTTTGAAGTGATTGAGATAGTGGATGGTAGTAAACTGTATCCAACATTACTAAGACTTGATTAGGATTTTGATAAACAAAATCTGATTGATATTAAGAAGAGAGAGATGGTATTTGAAGTGGGATACTAGAAATTTATTGTGCCATTGGATCCCACTTAAGGAAGAAGATATGTGGAACCGACACAAGGAAAATACCTTGATAAAATTTATATCTTGACTACACAAATGGATGATTATGTGAACCCTACAAATAATGGTGCACTCAGTTGGAGGAGTATTAGTTATTGCATGTTGGATTCAAAAGAAGCATTGAATAATTGGTAGTAGAAATTGCATGAAGTATCAACCAGGAGATGTTCTCATATTACCCATGTGTTATGATGGATTGGAATTGAGGTATGTGATCCACTGAAGTATGATGTATTAACATCCCTAGAATCTTTTATAAAAGAATTTAAATTGTAGATACTAGATCAAAAAAGATTGTTATCCTTGGATGTCCTGTTGAAAGTGACTTTTGTGATATGGTGGGATGTGCATAAGGACATAATTGGGGATTGGAAACAATGCATAAGGTTGTTATAGATCATATTTGGAATAGGAAAAGAATATACTATGAGTAAATATACAAGGTTGAGTTGTCTGATGGAGCATGTTACACAGTGCATTGCAACATGGAGTAAGGTACCCAAGAAATAATGGATGAACTTGTTTGTACACACCTTGGACACAAGTACAAAGAATCTATATTTAGAACTAGAAGTGCACAAAGAAACTATAGATTGGGAAGAATTGGCTCACAATTTTAAGGTAACTTTTAGTTTTGAATATGAGGCCCCTTTAGTAGAAACAACTTTGCAGGTTATCAAGGACAATATTTTTACATCCAAAGACTCAATAAAAATAGTACCTATATGTAGCACACATAGATATTTTGTCGTGACGTCAAAATTTTTGGAGTGTTATAATGTTGTTGAAGAAGACCAAGAGGAGGAAGATCTAAGAAATGTGAAAATACCTGAAAGTGAAGGAGAAAGCACAATAGAAGGTATAGAGAATGAATCAGCCACATATGCAAAGCCATTGAGAGCTCACAAATTAAATATTGGTACAAAACATAATCCCAAATTTGCGAACATAGGAGACAATTGGAATGACAAAACTATTGAGAACATAGTCAATTTAGTGCGCAAGTATCAGGTCCTATTTTCGACCACATTTTCAGAGACAAAAGGGATTGTTGGGGACTTAGGAGAGATGAATAAACCCTTGAATCCATATTCTAAATATCATATATATTGAACTTGGTATATAAATAGAAGGTGAAAATAGAGATAGGCAGGATGTTGAAAGCTGGAATTATTGAACTTTTCGTAGAATCAAAGTGGATTACTCCAGTGGTGGTTCAGGATAAGAAGACATGAAGGATCATAATTTGTGTATATATAAGGAAATTAAATGAGCTTACATGATCCATTTCCAACTTCATTTATAGATGAAGTGTTGGAGAATGTAAGGGGACAAGATGTTTGTTAATTCATTGATGTATTTTCAGGGTATCATTAGATCAAGATTATGCAAGAAGATAGATATAAGACTATGTTTGCAATAGAATGTGGATGTTACCAGTACACAATGATTCCTTTTGGATTGAACAATGCACCAGTAGTATTCTCTAGAGTTCTTGTAGAAACATTTTAAAAATGCATTCATAATTTCTTAGAAGTATACTTAGATGACTGGATGATGTTTAGTTTGTTGAAATATCATGTTGAGACTTTTCACTTGATGCTAGATAGGTGTAGGTAGTTTCATATATCTTTGAATTTGAATAATTTCATTTTACATGCCCTATTTTATATATTATTGGGCCATGTAGTGTGTAATCAAGGGTTTTTGGTGGATCATGTGAAGATTTTTGTGATTGTTGATTTACCATCACCGAATTTAGTGTGATAGTTATGAGAAACATTGGGTCATATAGGGTATTATAGGAATATCATTAGAGTATATGTGTAGATCACAACCCCGATGGAAATATTTATAAAGAAGGAGAAAATTTTTCAATGGAATGAGGAATGTCAGAAAGGTTTAGATACAACAAAGTAGAAATTGGTTACCATGTTGATTTTAATATTTCCAGATTGGAAGAAGGTGTCCCATGTTCACGTGGATGCATAATATGTAGCTTTAGGAATAGTGTTATCTCATTTGGGAGAAGGAGATATATATCATTAAATTGAATTTGCAAGAAGGAATTTGTCAACTACATAATAAAATTACACTACTAAAGAACGTGAAGGATTGGAAATGATATATGCACTGCAGAAGTTTAGACATTATTTGTTAGGCTCACACTTTAAGATGTATACAGATCATTATGTGTTGAGATACTTGGTCAATAATCCATTGTTTGAGGGGAAGATATGCAGATGAACATTATTATTTAAATAATATTACTTTGAAGTAATTGTGAATCTAGGAAACTTAAAGTGAGGACCAAATCATTTGTTATTCATACTATCAGGTGAAGATGCAGGAAATTTCAATGATGGCCTGTTCGATGCACACTTATTTGAAGTAAAGATGGTTGATGAATATTTTGCAGATATAGTCTAGTTCTTGAGCACAAGAGTATCCCCACCTGATTTTATAGTTTCACAAAAGAAGAAGTTAGTAGTGAAGGAAATATACTATCACCAACTAACGAGAAATTTGTACAAGTCAGGTGCAGATGGTATTCTGCGATGATGTGTATTGGAGCAATAGAGAAATATGATATTTTCAGAGGCACATGAAGGGGTTGCATAAGTTAATTATGTAGGGAAAGAAATGACTTGGAATATTTTGTGCACAGTGTTATAACCCTATATTTTATAGGATCAAATGATGATTGAAATTTTTCCCTTCAGTGATTTTATGTGGTAAATGATATTTCATTCCGCAAATAATTTCCCAAAGGAGAGAAAATAGGCAAGTTCCTCATAGTTAAATTGCACACTAGGTGGATGAAAATAAACATTATATTTTTATATAAATTCTAAAAACAAAAATATTTTTCTTATGTGTCATTGGTGCTTCATGACATGTATTTTTATCCTAAGATGGAAGATGACATGATATTTTTTCATATAACGCTTAATCCTCACGCTAATCTCATCGGTGACATCCCCATCGCTTAGATTGACGGTCCTCATAGCATTTCAGACTCCCCTAATGCTTCTTCCTTTAACGGTGGGCGGGGGGGGTGTTCGTAAAAGTGGTTTCCTTGCCGCAGGTCCCACCCAACATGGCATATCCTCATTATTTAGGACCCCCCTCTCCTAATGCTACTTACCACTTACCCCCCCCTCCTCTGGAATCCTACCAAACCACCACCCGATACCACTTAGACCCCTGCTTACACTTATCCTCCACTCACCCTCTCACCTGTTCATACCCCTTTTCTCCCGCCTATCACCTCATCCACCTCTCTAACTACTCTCCCTACACCTCACCTCCTGTATCTACTTCCCCCTCTCACCACACGCCACATGTCCCCTCATTCCTAATATTTTCCAACTCTCTACCTACCCATATCGATTACACTGTCACATCCACTCATCTCATATCCATATTTGAAACTTGTCCCCACATCATCCTATATGTAACCATTGTCCTCCTTCCAAAACAGTTTTTGACCATTCATATTTTGAGGCAATTTCTAGGATAACCAGGGAAAATTTTGATATATAAAAAGAGGTTTTTTCTTAGAACGGACCAAGGAAAAATAACCTCTTTCATTTTTTATACAGGTGTCACGGATTGGGAGAATAGACAGCATATTTGGGGCCTATTTCCAGGATTTATTTGTTGCTTGTTTTAAACATATTTTTCAAACGTATATCTCAAATATATGGAGAGGAATTTCATAAAATCAAGAGATAGTTTTACTTAGAACAAGCTGATATACAAAAACATCCGTTGGATTTTACACAGGTATCTCATATTTTGAGATTAGAAGACCCCTTTGGACCCCATTTTTCAGAATTTTGGGGCCAAAGAGTCAAAAGGATAGATGGTAAAGAGAAAAAATTGAAGGCACCGATCAACAACAGATCCCACAAAGCAACCTCAACAACTCAAAATTTATTATAACCTGTCTAGATTTTGTGGCAGAAATCTTTCTGATTTTCTATGATTGTAATAGTTAGTTTAAATGTTCCTAAAATAAATCCTGATCTATTATGACAGGATGGCTTGTAAATAAACTTATAAATACTTCCCATTTTGAAGTATGAAGGGTTGGGACCTGGAAGTAGGATAGGATTAATATTGTAAAGTGGCTCACAAATCCGTTTTGATCAATTTACAGGATTCTCGTGTCACTTGGGTTGGTGAAGTGCATCTGTCTTTCTATATGTGTTTTCACTATTATTCGTCTATTATCCATAACTTCTGAATTATTCAATAGAATATTAGGAAAAAAAAAAATTAAATGTACACTCTGCCTCTGGATGTGAATAATTTCCATGTTTTCTACTAGAAGGTCAGTCCCCGGATTCTTAATTTCTCTAGTACAATCCTATATTCTCAACTTTTTATTTCACATCACTCAACAATCTTAGGTATCCAACAAAGTGCCCATAATTCCCTCTAATGTTTCCTGTAGAACCTGTCTTTATTGACCACAACCTCTTCGACTCCATTTTCCCAATGTCTCATCTTCTTTGTTCCAACCAACAATTCAAAAAAAACAAACCCTGCACTTTAATAAGTAGCCTAAAATTCCCAGCAAACCATGCTAAATATTACAGAGAGATCCCTCTTCGAGTCTAGGAGGGATAGATCATGGACTCTAGAGTGGTTTTGTGTTTACCTCTGTCAACTTCTTCCTCAGCCTGAGAAATTTCAAAGTTCTAACATAGTGTCGACCATACTAGGGAACTGAACATTTCATGTTCCTCATAAAAAAATATTAAGTTCCATATATGATTACTGATGGTGGACAATGATCAAACAGAAGAAGGTTGAATCATCTACCTAGCGACTCCAAATCAAAGACTCTACTGGAGGAAGAAGCTAAAACATGTCAAGACAATCTAAAAATATCAGGTATTCAAGTTGGAATTTTATTCAAGACATAATAGACTTTATTTTTAATAATTTCTTCTCTTTTCCTGATCCTGGTCAAGACCATATCGCTGAGACTTATGATAATCATATTCAACCTAATGATCCTCAAGAAACCAATTCTATTTTTACAACTATTTTATAAATCCCCATAGCCTTTAAAGTCCTGGATAGATACAAGCCTCTCACCTTACCTCCTTTACTCCATGATTTCCCTAAAAATTATCAAAAATACCTTCCTAGGTTTGATGGAGAATATGGTAACATCATTGCTGAAAAACACATTCAGGGTTCTGAAAATTTTCTTGACCTTTTGAGGTTGAAGAAGATTATGTCTGTATTAGGATTTTTTCTTTATCTTTGCAAGGTAAAGATAAAGAGTGGTTCAAAAATTTTCCAGCTGCAAGCATTGGTGATTTCCATCAGTTTTTGAAAGTATTCGTTAATAAATCGGTAATCAAGAGAAATAGTTTCCTCATTTTAGAAGAATATGATCATTTGAAAAGAGAGCCAGGAGAAACAATGCAACACGTCTCAGCCAGGTTCAATCAAGTTTACCATTCAATGCATGATGATATAAAACTTCCTCCTAGGTTATCTCTTTTACACTAACCGGATGCCTTTGATCAAGAAATAGAATTTCATTTAAGAGAAAGGAATACTACAACACTTGAAGAAATACAAAACAATGCAATAGGTGTATAAGCTAATCCGTTGATAAAAAATTCAAAGTTGAAAGCATAAGAAAAGGAAAACATAGAGAAGGAGCATCTAACATTTGCAGAAGTGAAACTAGACATTCTAGAAAACACAATGAAAGCGATGACACAAAAGATTACCATGAGAGATAAAATTGTTGTTCAAAAAAACCATGTTCCATTTTCTCCAGAGGAATAAAAGGTCATTGTTCCTAAACATTTTGTTGTTTATCCTAGGTATCATAGATCATAAAATGATTATTTTATGTATTCACTGCATGCCAAGGACAAAGATGAAACTCAAAATCAACTTGTCAAGGATAAATCAGTTGATCTAATGCCTATGCTTTATGGAGTTGCTTATAACGATGATTTACCCAATTATGATCAGTATGATGATGATTATGTGGTCAAAATCAAGGATGACTATTCAAAGCCACCAACAACATATTTTTGGGAGGAATAAATTCAATTGCAACAACTCAAATATGACAATCATCTTGTGCATATTAATCATGACAACAATGAGGAAAATGCAAAAAATTTCAAAGTAAGTGAAAATTTTGTGCCCTTATGTTTCTCCTGATTTAAATTTATGAGAGGAATCTATAAGCAAGAATATCAACAAGTTTTCAATAGTAGGAATGGATAATTTTCTGATGAGTCAATTAAGGATGTCATTTGTGATATGGAATTTGTTCTAGCTCCGGAATTACAACCCCTAAGTTATATTGATTTCCAAACCACATATGAATTGATGCAGCATGATTTTGTACCATTAAGTTTTGATTCATTTTAGTTTTTGAAGAAAAATTATGCTAATATCTCAAAATCGAGGATTGGTAAGCCCATAGCAAATCATGTATCCTCATTGAAATCATTGCTTAATAAATTGAAAGCATCTTCTCAGTTTCTCCATGATCCAATAGTTGATCTATGTAGCCAAGGTCATGTTCCATTAGCTAGATATGATATTAAAAGAAGTTATGACATAGACTTGATTGGGAAATCAACTTCATTGTTTTGTTTAGCAAGAGCTTCATTACCAAGCTCTTTTGAAAATTTGCAGTTAAATCAAAAGTAGTATGCTGATGTATATAGCATATGTGATATACCCAATTATGACCTTGACTTTTCTGAATACTCTAAACATCAAGAAATAGGTCATGCTTATCATGATCCCATATCTATCTATATGGAGGGGGTTTTCACTTCATAATTCCAATCAATTTCCACTGCATATTTTGTTTCTTATGGTTCCAAAGCTCTCTGTTGTGAAGATCAAATTGATAATCAGTTTCTAGTTCCCTTACAAGCTCTAGATCTAAGTTTTATTAAAAACAATGAAAGAGCAGAGTTATTGGATCAACTATTGGATTGGATTCATTGACATTTTTCCATTACCTAATTGAGCAGTAATTTCAACAGATTAGGGTAGGAGTGTATGAATAAGCTCGGCTTGGCGAGAATTCCTTTCAACAATTTTTCAATTTGATTTTCAGTTTGGTTTCATTTTTCAGTTTTAGAGTACAATTCAGATTTCAGAATGAACTTGATTCAATGAAGGATTGGGGAAGATTATCAATTGGTTATCAGTTTAAGATATTTCATGACAGAGCAGGTTGAAGGCTTTGGGATCAATGCAATGGATCAGGCTACTTAGTATATAGTGTTCTTGGCACCTCACAGGGAGAGAACCATCCCTAAGTGGAGACCCTGTTATAACCCTATATTTCATAGGATCAGATGGTGATTGAAATTTTTCCCTTTAGTGATTTTATGTGGTAAATGATATTTCATTTTGCAAATAATTTCCCAAAGGAGAGAAAATAGGAAGAGTTTGCACAGTTAAATTTCACCCTAGGTGGATGAAAATAAGACTTAGATTTTAATATAAAGTATAAAGACAAAAATATCTTGTTGATGTTTCATTAGCGCTCCACGACATGTATTTTTAGCCTAAGACGGAAGGTGACATGACTGTTTGTCATATAGTGTTCCATCCTCGCACTAATCTCATCAAC
>ML797931.1:20056-41848 GCA_009831015.1 Picea engelmannii | reverse complement strand
TGCCATTCGGTCAAGAAAAACTTGGGATGTCTCACTCAGCAGATGGATTGATTGGTAATACCACACACCACAGTCCTCAACCCCAACCACCACCAATGTATGGCACACCTCAATATCCTTCGGCATATGGGGGAACCTCTTATTACCCCCCACCCTCTTATCATCAACCATACCTTGTTTCTATTCCTCCACCCATCAATGGGACACCGTTTTCACCCCCAATACACCCACCTATCCAAACAAGTTCTGGTACCACCTCTACCTCAGCTTATACTTTAAGTACTAGCGAATGTGCCACACCTTCCTATGTACCTTACGGATCACAACTCCCATAGAATCCATACATTCCATATCCTTGTCCTCCATAGCCCATGGCACCCCCACATCCTCACGCTGGGGTGAATTTTGTTCAACCCTCTCCCGTTCAGCAATATCAAAATTTTGAACAGCTCAATATGGAAAATCCGAACCACCCGTCAAATAATGCCAAAAATAAAGGAAGAAACAGGAACAATAACAAACCAGGTCAAGGTGAGAATCAACCCCAACAAAACCAACATACCGGGGGAAACCAGAACCAAGGGAATCAGAACCCCCAGGGGGGCAACAACAACAGGCATCAAGGAAGAAATAAAAATACTATTAAAACCACCTTCCCTTGTGCCCTTTGTAGTGAATTCGGTCATTACACTCATCATTGTCCCCAAATCGTTGATTTTAAATGACTAAAAGACTCGGGCAATTTACCACACCCTCCAACATTGTCTGCCCCTCACCAGGCCCCACAACAATACGTGCAACAACCACCCCCAACTGTGCTACAAAATCCCATTCCACACTAGGGTTTGATAAACACCCAACATGACACACAACCTACCCCACCATAGTTGGTATGGTACCTCAATCCAAACAATCTCATAGATCATACTATTCTCCTCACCAGTCAGGAAGAAATCCTTCTGTAAAAACATAATCATCAATACCATGCACCCATTGAGTCTCCTCCCATTCCTCTAGAAACAAACCCAACACCAACATGACCCCCATTGGTACTCCCTCACCCTACTGCCAAAACACCTCTTCTCATCCCTCGCATCCCATTGTGCAGCAATGTCCACAACCCCAAGGCTAGGGAGGCTCATAATTATAGTTTGGTTGACAACTTATCACAATCCCCAGCTGCCATGTCAGTAATAGAAGTCCTTCAAACTTGTCCCACTCAGCGAAAATCATTACTTTCTTCCTTGGGGGTCGTCGACCCCGCGGATACCCAACTCATCACATTTGATCTTGACAATGGAGAACCTTTCCTTCTTTCTCTGATTTCTTTTCAAATCCCAGTAAAAATTTGGAACATTACAGTTCATCGGTGCATCATCGATGAAGGTGCATCCACATGCATTATGTCCAAATCAATATGGAAGAAACTTGGTTCCCCTGAACTCATCCCATCTGTCATTACCTTAAGAGATTATTATGGATGACCATCATCTCCTAAAGGGCTCTTCCAAAATGTCCCTATAGAACTCGGGGGCAAAACCATTCTCATCGACATTAAAGTTATCGATGACCCATTTGATTATAATATCATGTTCGGTCGTAGCTACATGTACACTATGAAGGCAGGTGCCTCTTCCATATTTCGAACGATGATGCTCCCCCATAATGGGAAGATCATTACAATTGACCAAGTCTCACATTACGAGCCTAACCCTTCTACCAACATCGATAAAATTCTCCCTCTCATACACACGAGTCACGACGCATACCCACTCATCGAAATGGGTCCCAGAATTTTCAAAGACCCATCATTGTTAGGAACTTACCATGGTGCACCACGGCTCCTTCATCCTTCCAATCAAGTATGCGTCGTATCATCCAACAGAACTGACATAGAGGATACCCCTCCCCCTAGGGAGGCTTCTATCATATTTGACATCCCACTAGTCACAGAGCTCCCCCCTCATGAGCCTCCTGTGAACTCGTCGACTCCACCAGTCCACGATTTCACCTCTCCCCAAGGCCATATACCAGTTTGGGAGATAGTTACCCAAGCCATTACTCAAATCCCCTTCTTCTACCCTCTACCCAACGTACAAGCTTTCCAAGTAGCCGCAACGCTTACCCTCCCTAATATGGTGTTAGCAATTCTAGTTTGGTATTTACATCCACCAGAGATGATCCCTCAACCATCCCCTCACCCCCAAATAGAAGGAATCCCAATGACAATTCCCATACTCACTCCCACCATACCTGCTACACCCCCACTCACTACCCTCCCTACCACAGTTGGGGGAAGGCGAAATAAGAAGGATCCCATAGCTCCACTTCCCCCACACATCCAACCCCCTTGTGTGCTATGTGAGAAAGATGGACACCAAACCAAAAACTACCCATCTCTACCCGAGTTACAGAACCTGATTCCACTCAATCAAACACCATCAACGCTCACCACTGTAGAAAGTATTCCCGCTACCACCCCTCACTCAAGTAGTAAAGGGTTGCGAACCAAATTTTCTTGTGCTATATGTTTAGAATATGGCCATTATACACACCATTTCCCATCACTGTCGCGCTTTCGATAGATATTATCTGCAGTACGCCAAAGCTTCCTGAAAGAACCCAACCCAGCTACATCATCCCTACCAAAAATCATTGACATCCATTATGTCACAACTTTAGTCAATGAACATATGAGATGCCCTTTCTCTCTATGTGAATCCTTAGATCATTTTACATATCAATGTCCTATGATCATTGAATACAGGAAACTCCAATTGACCCCGATTCAAACCCATACAGAATCAATAGTTGAACTTACCTTGTCACTAGAGATTCTTCATATCATTTCTCCTAAACTTGAGGCACTCCTGACACCTTCATGGTTCTTGGATGACTTATTTGACGATTCACCCCCTAACCCCCCCAATTCTCCCATTCATTTCCCTACGAAAAATTTACATCCAACTACCACTAGTACTCCTCAATACTTCAATATTTGGTTTATGTCGAGTGAACCATCGCAATCTCATTGCGTCGTTCCTCTTGCTTCTTCATCACCAGGGGACAGCCACACGATGACAGTCATCGATATCACTCTTTACGACCCCTTGTATTCCTGCCAATTCCACTGTGATGAGGACATACTCGAAGAGTTAAACACCCCCGACTACCCATGGGATGCACTACACCACAAATCTCTCTTCTTTCCACAGGAAGCCTCCATGCCTCCTAACCAACACCCCATATACGCGGTCAAAACCAAGGATTTTATCCCATCAGGGCATATTGACTGGTTCAACAACCCCATCCCTGCCCCTGATGCTTTTGAAGAAGGCAACATGGTCAGCATTTCCCCGACCATCAAAATTGACATTTCCATAAAAAATGGAGTCGTCGAGGAAATCACCATTGGTGCCACTTGCACTCCTCAAGAAATCACTGCCTATAAATCCCTCTTCCAAGAATATCGGGATATTTTTGTCTGGTCATACACAGAAATGCTTGGCCTTGATGCCTCTATCTTCAAACATCGCATCGACACCTGGCCTGACATTACACCATTTCATCAAAAACAACGACCGCTACACCCATCCAAAGAAGTGGCCATCAAAGTCGAGATTGACAAATTACGTGCGTCTGGGTTCATATACCCCATCGCCTATACATCATGGGTTTCCAACCCTGTACTCGTTAACAAAAATAGGGCACTATCCGCGTCTGCACAGACTTTCGCGATATCAATCACGCATGTCCCAAAGACAAATTTGCAACGCCTTTCATCGATCAAATTATCGATGACTGCCCTGGCCACGAGGCTGTATCCTTCATGGACAGTTTCTCTGGTTATAATCAAATCCAAATCCACCGAGTCGATCAATACAAAACCGCATTCACTACCCCTTGGGGTAATTTTGCATATTGTGTCATGCTTTTGGCTTAAAAAATGTTGGCGCAACTTTCCAACAGGCTATGACATACATTTTTCACGATCTAGCTCATATCATCCTTGCATACTTGGATGACCTCACAGCTCGATCCAAGAAACACACCCAACATCTTGATTATTTATGGATCATCTTTCAATGGTTTCGTCAGTACAACATCCTCTTGAACCCCCTCAAGTGCGTGTTCTACGTCATTGAGAGGTGCCTCCTCAGATTCATCATTTCCCAAAGTGGTATTACCATGGACCCCCTCAAAGTCCAAGCCATCACAAAAATTCCACCTCCCCAAAATTTACGTCAACTCCAGAGCCTACAAGGAAAAACTAACTTTCTACGGCGATTTGTCCCAGACTATGCCACTCGAGCACACGATTTCCTTCACTTACTATGCCATGACATACCATTTCACTGGGATGAACATGCCCAAAAAGCATTTGATGATCTTAAAATAGTGTTATCTAACGCCCCTTTAATTATTTCACCCGACTATAACTGCGACTATATCCTCTACATATCAGCATTAGCTGTCTCAGTAGCAGGAGTTCTTGTTCAAATCGGCGATGATGATCATGAAAATGTCATTTACTACGTTAGTAAAAACCTCTCAGGGCCACCCTTGAAGTATAAACACGAAGAGAAACTAGCCCTTGTAGTCATCCTCGTAGTCCAGAAACTGTGTCATTACATTCTGCTTCGCATGACTAAGGTCATCGCAGATTCCAACCCTATGCAATACTTGCTCAACCGTCAACAAATTAATGGAAAATTTGCCCGATGGATCGTTATCCTTCAGGAGTACAATCTTGAATTTTCAACACCCAAGAGCAAGAAAGCTCTCATCCTCACCGAACTTGTCATGGCCTTCCCCTCCTATACTACCAGTGCCCCCATCAATACTGACTTCCCCGATGAACATCTCTTTTACATCAGTTCGGATGATCCTTAGTATGGCGACCTCCTCGTCTACTTCCGAACCCAAAATTTCGATAACCACCTCTCATGATATGATCGTCATCGTATTCGCCACCAAGCCCCCCACTATCTCCTTATCAGAGATATCTTATATCGGCAAGGGGTCGACACCATACTTCATCGATGCTTGACTATTGATGAGGCCGATAGAGTCTTGAACGAATTCCATAGCGACACATGTGGGGGCCATCTTTCGGGAATGTCCACTTCTTAGAAAATCATCCGAGCAGGTTATTTTTGGCTTACATTGTTTCACGATTGCATCCATGCCATGAAGCGATGCGAGAAATGTCAGCTTTACACCAACAAAGCATGAGCACCACCTGCTCTTCTTCACCCAGTCATTATTGCCTGCCCCTTCTGTAAATGGGGCATCGACTTCATGACTTGTAACCCCCCATCCAACAATGGACACAAATACATTGTTGTCGCAGTCGATTACTTCACAAAATGGGTTGAAGCTATGCCCACCTTCAACAACACCACTAACACTGCAACACATTTTCTCTTTAATCATGTCATATCCCATTTTGGAGTACCACTCCAACTAGTCTCCGATCATGGGAAACATTTTGAGAATGAGATTTTCATCAAGGTTTGCCTCACGAGTTTGAGTTTGAGATTCTCCCACGAGTTTGCCTCACCATATTACCCCCAGTCTAACGGACAGGTCAAAGTAGTTAGCAAGGTCCTCAAGACCATGTTATAGTGCACGGTTAATAAACATAAGACCAATTGGCATCATATGTTATTTTCCGTGCTATGGGCTTACCGTACAGCCATGAAAACGGCCACTGGTTTCACACCATTTCATCTAGTCCATGGGGTTGAGGCCATTCTTCCCATCGAGTGCGAAATTCCCACCTTACACACTACAATTGAGCTATTACCCGACACTGCTCCAATGGAGAAGCGCTTGCTGAACTTAGAGTCCCTGGATGAAGATCGTCGATCTTCATTACAGAACAATGAGGCAACCAAAAAATGGTCAAAAACCACCTCTGATCGCCATGTCAACCTTCTCTCATTTCACGAAGGGGACCTCTTCCTTGCCTACGATATCGCTCACGATACCCTTGGTCATGGAAAATTCAAGTTCCTATGACATGGCCCCTACATTATCCAACATTGCCTCACCAAAGGTGCATACATCCTGGCCTCTCTTGAAGGCCTCTCTCTCAAAGAACCCGTCAACGGGTTATACTTAAAGAAATTTTACACCTAAGCATTTCCATTCTACTTTAGGTTATTTATTTTATAGTGCTTTTAATCTTTTTTCCATCCCTCACGTCTAAACTATCATTTGTACTATTAACAGATGCTTCCTCCACTGGCCTACCACATCGGTTATGCCAACGGTGCCAGCCGTTGGACACAAAATCTCACTTTGGCAGCTTGGGCCATCTATACCCCCTCACATGAAATTCTCCACTCTAGCGACATATGTTTGGGTTCTGCAACCAACAACCAAGCCGAATACACTATCTTCATTGGCCTCCTCGCTAATTCCCAACATCATCATATTCATCACCTTAGCATCTTTCTTGACACTCAACTAGTCGTCCTCCAACTCAACAATGTGTACCACGTCCGCGATCCTTGCCTCTTTCGCAAATACCTTCAAGTTAGACTTTTATCTCGACATTTTGATTTCATTACATTTACACATATTCCTAGACAATTTAATCAAATTATAGATAACTTACCTAACATTGTGTTAGATTGGCATATATCACATCAAGATACCTCTACACACACATAAACCATCAAGAACTTGTCACAACATATATAGATTAGACACCATTAACACATTAACAAAACACATGTAAACATCACATAGATCCCAAAATGTATACTCATATATATATAAATCGGTCCATAGTGCCATCAAAATGTTTACATACAAATATACAAACATTCGCAGGCCAGTGAAGCACCTCGGTACAAATTGGTGCCAGTACACCAAAATGGGCTCACCATCCTATATACAAAATACAAAAATACATAGAGTGACACTCAAGGTGCCTCTAGAGCACCACCTCCTACCCCTCCCTTAGGCAGTGGTCCCCCACCCACTACTAGTCCCTCTAAATTGGGAGGTAACTGTTCGGTCATCGCAACACCTGCTACTGCTTCTCTCCGCACCAAAACCCGCCACGGTGACGAAACTCCCACACACTGCTCTAGGATGCCCTCATCCTAGATGCACGACCACATGCCATCAGGCACGCCCTATAGCACTGCCTCTAGGTGACGACGAATATCCTCAAAATCTCCCCCGGCATCCGTCGGAGGAGCATGCGATGGTCCGACACCTAGGTCATCAAAATGGTGTCTCCATGCTACTCTCTAATCCCCAGCTGGTCTCACCTTGACGTCCTCGGACCGATGTCTCTCTCCTTCCCGTGGCCCTCCCCATGGCGGTCTCCCCGGCTCCCGGCAAGCCACCACTCTCAGCAACTCCACCTTGCGCCCGCGAGGTCCCACATATGCACATACAAACAACCAAACGATAGTATCAACATCTATACAAAATACACATGTCATGCTATCTCAAAAATCAACATATCAAACTCATAAACATACCTCGATGATCAAACACCTCCCTTGGAGGTAACACCATATCCGGATCACCCCGGAAGTCAACACCAGCGTATGGATATTGCAATATAACCTGCGRCATCTACCACCACACCTATGTYGCCTCAGCTGTGAAAAAATGACCACCCTCGCYACCACCATGGMGAACCAAAATTGTCGACCACCACCTCAATTACGRCTCTCACACCCCAAGAGCACCCAATAGAATCCTAGGGCRCAACATCRGCACCCTCTCCAAAAACCAGGCCACCAAGATGGACCCAAAGGCAAAGTCCCCTGTGTCGGTAGACCGACATCTTTCCAGCTTCCCTACCATCCTGGCATGCAGCGTCAACCCCCARGAAAAGTGMTCACTGGCCAGTGCCCTCCCCTGGCCAGTGCCCTCCCCATAACACTTATCTGACCACCACTGATCCGTTGAGTCACGAGGGACYCATACACCCTCACAATCATCATTGCTACACAACAATGCACTAGAGCATCCATCGCCCTGATGCTCACGACAGAGCCAGACATGTAGTTCTCCCTCAAGCAGTACCTTCGGCCCAATGTTKCTAAYGACACRTCCGCAGGTATCAATGGCTCTGCTGGTAGGGGTGTTCCCYAAAAAGGGAGCCTAGTCAAAAAGTATATGTCCTCCACTACAGTGAAGGTGATCTTCTCTCCCCGCACCATAAAGAAATGTAGGTTTGGACTCCACATCCGGATTAGAAACTGCAGGAGATACTCCTGTGCCTGTATCAACGGGAACTTGAATAACTTCATCATCCCACAGGCTGCCAAAGTGGCATGTACCCCCGTCTCCTCAATAGCCACAACATCCCTCAGCTGAGACCAATCCTGCTCTCGCCAACTGACCAACATCATGCAAAATGATCGCCTAGAATCACATAATACAGTCCTAGGTCAACCATATTAACCATAACAAACATTAACAAATATGATTTTTTCACTCGTCGACCTTACCCCCAAGGCATGGTTTTTTAACCCACAGGCACGCACATATGCACACCAGTTCACCCCACAGGCACGCACATATGCACACCAGTTCACCCCACAGGCACGCACATATGTGCGCCTGTCCATCCCACAGGTGCACATACAAGAAAGCATGTCCATCCCACAGGCGTGCATGCGTGTGCACCTACCCACCCTACAGAGGTGACTCCATGCGCCCCTGTCACGAACACAGGCACACATCAAAGTGCGCCTATCCACTACATAGCCGCACACCCATGCGCGACTGTGTAGAAAATAGGCATGCATATCATGCGTGACTTTGTCCCCTATATGAGTGCACCCATGTGCGGCTATCCGGATAACAAGCACGCACTTTTACGTGCATATTCCCGGATTTCCCACACACTTGGGGGCCCATGCCCATAAAATCCCCTATACGGCCCTCCGTACAGACCTTGCCTATAAATGGAAAACCTACTTCAATGCAGGATGATCAAACTACTAACCTGAAGCTCACTGGTCTTGAATCGACTGCCTCATTCTCCTAGAATCTCCAAATCTCCTCTGAATACCTCTTGTCCAGTCACTTTGGAAGAAAGTACAAATGAGGTGGCAATGTGGGCCCTACAATTATATATAGGCCTTTTCGCCAAACTTCCAATCACTATTCCGGGAGCTCCGGGTGTCCGTTATTCGATCTGTCTTTATCCAGGGGATCAACATCCCATCATCTACATTAAGACAGTCCCCGGGCCACTTTTTATTCTTAGACCCTGGGGTGCCATTTTTTCATACCTCATCTAGGTATGCATGCTCATGTTCAAAATTATCAAATAAATGCTCATATGTTTGATTCTCTTCAGATATTGTTCACGTCGGGTATTTGGTTTTCATGTGTGCAGGTACTTGGGCATCATACATCAACACCACCCCTTCAGGTATATAAATCATCACTGGCATGTAATCATTCCCTCTGAATCTCAATTGCATCTCTAGTCACACCCTCTAACATTTGCCTCTAGGATCTCCATCTTCGGCTCTACAGTACCAACACCTCCACTGCATCTTATGTACTATCACCCGGTAGCACTCTCTCCCACATGAGTTGTCCCATTCATAGCACCCTTTTGCACTTTGATATTCATGTTTTTTTTCAACCCTTTAGGGATGGGAATATCGATAGTCTTACATCATGTCGCGAATCAGCCACATACTCCTTCTCCTCATTTTTCTAGCTTTCCCACTGGACTCCCAGATTATCTCTTCAAGGTTCTATTTTGACTCCACCTCCACAGTATCATGAACCCTCCATTTCATTCACAATCAGTTTGCCCCTCTGCAAATTTCCCTTCATTTCACCTACCTCATAGAGAAACCCACCCATGGGTCCCCCACTCTCCACCAATTCTCCCTTTTTGTTGATAGCAACACAGTTTCCAAAAGGGCAACAATATCTTGACTCTCATTACCTTTCCAATGAGAGGTCTCGGACGGCACAGGGAGAACCACAATTGCTCCCTACTGTCGTTGACCCTCGTAACATTCGACTTCAACACTTACTCATGTTACGGTGGGTCTTACTTTGTGACTATTGCATTTATCTCTTATATTTTCCAAAGACCTCTGAACATGGCTGGGCTATCAATACCTACAGAATCCATGATATTTCTTACAAATGGCACTGCCTACTGTTCAGAGTATGTTCCTCCGTAGAATTGTCTTCTGCCTTTATCACAACTACCACCGAGGGTGCTGCAGTTGTCTACATCAACACACCATTCCTTTTTGAGTTACAAGACACGAGCATGGGGCATGCTCACCTCGTTTGTACACAGTTTATTTTTACACACCTTATGGAAGGTTGGGTTCTACAGGTTCCCTTCTCCCTCCAACAGGTAACTCTTGACAATCCCACTATCGCTCTCTCTTACAAAGACACTCTCAGTAGAAGAAACATTGATGGATTTCGGCTATATGTATGCTCCTAACCTCATCCATCAGGGGGCATCTGTTATCACCGAAATTTCGTCCACAAATGGTTACAAGAATTCAGCATCGTCAGATAGTTATGGGGTCACCCATGGACCAAAATTAGCACAAAATCATTTCCAAAGGTTCAAAAACTATACAACTAGTGACAAAATTAAAGTGCATTATGACTACACAGGGCGCGCGCACATGCACAAAACAAAAACATAGGAAAAGCGCACATGCGCCCGATGTGCGACTGTGGTCGCTAAAAGCTGCGCACATATGAGAATGATGCATT
This sequence comes from Picea engelmannii, assembly GCA_009831015.1. NCBI lineage: Eukaryota > Viridiplantae > Streptophyta > Pinopsida > Pinales > Pinaceae > Picea > Picea engelmannii. The sequence continues at coordinate 31,099 of ML797931.1, read as the reverse complement.
TATGAGAGTGGTCGGCCTCCCACACACTTTTGGTTCAACTTCCAAGTTGATTTGACACTCAAATCTGGACTAGATCCGATTGGGTGGCTGGTCAAAGACCTAAAAATGCCCTAATTAGCCTCTTTCCACACTACAATCTAGTTACACAATACCTCAAAGAGGTGCTATAAAAAGGCCATGGGTGCACTTCATTTTTTAAAGAATTCAATAGAAAAGTTATGATGCTACTTTTCTCTTGAGGAATCCTCTATTCTCATCATGAGTATACTAGCACCATTACATTGGGAAATCCATCTCACCCCTTGAGTGGATTAACAAAGAATTATTTCACCATTTTCATTCAAAGTTGTAAGAAGAGCTTATTTGTGGGGGTCCAAGAGCCCTCCCTTGGAGGAAGAAGGGACTCATAGTCCTATTTCTTCTTGGTGTTTTCTTTCACTGATATAAACCTTACCATTGGTGACATGGATCTTATTGTTTCTTTTGTTCTTATGTCCCTATGCTCACTAGTTTAGTTCTTATTTTATTTCTTAGTTTAATTCTTAGTTGTTATTTTATATTTATTTCTCTAACACTTTTCCTTACAACTGTCCTTCTTAGAAAACCCAACTAAGCTTGCAAGCACCTCTATTTTTCTCATCTAGGTGGAAAAGAGGCACAACAATATGCTCAGATAAAATCACTTCAACATCATAATATAAATAACACGCAGCCACACTGTACATGTCATAAAAATTGCTTCTCGAGATTTTATTAATGGTGATATAATACAAATGGGGGAGACTGATTAGGGTTTGGAGCCGAAACTAAGCATCCACACTCACAGGCCCATGAGGGCCATGATTCCGAAGGAAGGGGGCCGAGTCGGCACCTCCTATAGTGAAGCTATAGAAAATGGAAGCATCGGAGAGGGGTTTAAGAGGCCGCCCTTTGAGCCGCCGCCGGACCTGCGAGCAACACTCATCACGGAAGGTACCTTTAAGGACTTCGAAATGGACATCGACCCGGAAAACCCAGGAGCCCCTGCTACAACACCGATGCCTTGGCTTCCTGGTAAGTGCATTCCTCAAGCACCGCAAGCACTGAAGTACATAGTTAACTCTCTGAGCATAGAGGAGCAAAAACAGTACATGAGAGACCACGTTCTTGTACGGAAATTCTTAGGGTTATGGCCGTCAGAAAGAGATTTAATCAAATGGATACAGCACTGGTGGAAACCAAAAGGGCACTACGAATTACAGCTAGGCTCAAAGGGATTTTTTACGATCATATTGCACAATCTTGAGGACTGCACTCGCATCTTTGATGGGGGACCATATTTTTTTAACTCAGCCGGGTTATTCTTAAGATTCTGGACCGAGAGATTCAGCCCAGAAAAAGAAGATTTCGCCCACGCTCCAGTGTGGATCCGTCTGTACTCTCTTCCTCAAGAGTTCTGGTTGGAAGAGGTCCTAGATGGTATAGGCAACACTATTGGAATCTATGTAAAGTCCTCAGAGGCCACTAAACAAAGGCGATACACCTCATATGCATGCATCTGTGTGTATTTGAATATAGCAAAACCTCTACCAGGATCCATCGTCCTGGAATACCAAGACAAAGATTGGATACAAACCATTGATTACAAACATATTCCCTTCCGCTACCGGAAGTGCCATGAGCATGGGCACCTGTTCAGAGAATGCCCCCTCAATGCAGCTCCCAAAGAAGGAAACCCATAAGACGGAAAAGACAAGGAGGGCTTTGCTCAACCAGGAGGGAAATGATGACAAGCTGGGCGGCGGCAACAAAACCAAGTAAGTAAAGATCCCTCCACATGTAACAAATTTTCTATATTACAGGATCAGCCCGAGGACCCTGCAACCATCACTCCCAAGGAGCTACCTGTGGACAATACCTCCCCTCCCAAGGAATAGAAGGAAGATCTACATCTACAAGGAAAGAAAGTCGACCAGGATCCGCAATCCACAGCAGAGGACCCGAAAGATGTCTTGCACTTCGATGATGGGGACACAGATATGGAAACCGAAGAGAAAGATTTGGCAGGGGTAGACTTGGAACACCTTGAACATGCTTATAGATAGCAAAAACTGTATACCATTCCCCAGGATCAATTGTGGAAGGTCCAAAATATTTTTATTAACTCCTCAGCCGGTTCCTCAGCGCGATCTAGCAAGGGATTAGGGATACAGGGCAGTCAAATGAAGAGTCAGGGGAAAAACCAGAAAGATGGTAAGAAACAAGGCAGGAAGTCTACAAACAAACTTATACAGGAAATAGGGCAGTTCATGGTTAACTTAGGGAAAATGCACCTTATCTCAGACAACTTCCCTCCCCTCCCCACTCCCTCATCCTCATGAAGATAATCTCTTGGAACATTAGAGGCCTCAATGGATGTAGCAAACAGAAATCTCTACGGGATCTGATCTTTGCAGAGAAACCAGATGTATTATTACTTCAGGAAACAAAATGCTAAAATGTAGACATTGATAAGCTTCTCCCCTACTGCTGGAAGCAAGGGGAAGTTGTGTCAACAATGGCTACAGGAACAACTGGAGGACTAGCTGTTCTCTGGAACCCAGCCACTGTAAAGTTAGAAAACTTCACCACCACTCGATGGTCTATTACCACAGACTACAGACTCATAGGATCCAACAAACCAGGCCACATTACTAATGTATACGGCCCGACCAACCCCCGGGAAAAACAGGCCTTCCTCAGAAGCCTGGAATATCTCTCAAGCTTGCTCCAACACAGGTACTGGACCATAGGGGGTGATTACAATCTCATTCGAGACCTGGAAGAGAAAAGAGGGGGCTCCCGACGCCTGGATCAAGACACCAATGCCTTCAATAGCCTCATCGACAATCTCAATTTGATTGACCTGGAACCCATCAATGGCACCTTCACCTGGACCAATAGAAGAACAGGATCTCACCAGATTGCCTGCAAACTTAACCGTTTTCTAATTTATGATTCCCTCATGTTGGAAGGTATAGCCATGGAGGCAAGTATACTAAATACTCACGGCTCGGATCATTGGCCCATCCAACTGTGGATAGAAGTACCAGCGACACCCGGGAGAAAACCTTTTTGGTTCGAGCAATTTTGGATCAACCATCCCGATTTCCAAGCCAAAATCCAAGGCTGGTGGGAACTGGCAGAAGTTACACAGGGCTCCAAGATGTTCAAATTTCAACAAAGGTTAAAAAATCTCAAACAACTCATTAAAACCTGGAATAAGGACACCTTTGGCAACATCTTCGACTCCCAATGGCAACTTTCAGAGAAAATGCAGAAGATACAACATAAGATCCGGATGGGTGGCCTAACGGACGATTTGAAAGTCCAGGAAGCAGCAACTGCACAACAATTGGGCGCTAGAAAAGAACAGGAAGAGATACTATGGAGGCAGAAGTCACGCATCTAGTGGCTCAAGGAGGGGGAACACAACACTAAGTTCTTTCATAGATCGGTCATGCAACGCCGTCACTCCAATAGAATCACGCAATTAACCTCTGACACAGGTGAGCCCATACTCGACCATGAAGACATGGCTGCAACATTGACTGACTATTACAAGAACCTACTTACGGAGCCATCCCTGGACAGATTGGAATCCATAGCCAAAATAACGCAACATGTGCCCTCCCTAGTCACCAAAGAGAAAAAATCGGCTCTATTACGACCCATCACAATTGAGGAGGTGGATCAGGCACTGCAAGACACTCCCAAGAGCAAAGCTCATGGCCTGGACGGTTTTACTAGCGATTTCTTCCACCACTGTTGGCCAATGATAAGAATGGAGGTCTGGGAGATTATTGAGGACTCCCGCGCCATTGGACAGGTCCTTCAAGCTCTTAACGCTACTTTCCTCACTCTCATACCCAAAGAGGGACAGGCTCATCATCTGAAACAGCTCAGGCCCATTGCTCTCTGCAACGTCATCTATAAACTTCTGACAAAGGTAATAGCTCATCGACTCAAACCCATATTGCCTACCATCATCTCTCAGGAACAATCTGGATACATCGAGGGCAGACAAATCTTAGACAACGTTATTCTGTCTCATGAGGTGATTCACTCTCTTCAGAAAACCAAAACACCAAGTATGCTACTGAAACTAGACCTATCCAATGCCTTTGACAAGATAAGTTGGGCTTACATGAACTCCTCGCTTTTGGTTTTGAAAAAATCTGGGTGACTTGGATCCTGAACCTCACCTCCACTGCTTTCTTCTCCATCCTTGTCAATGGCATCCCCTCTCTTCCCTTTACCCCTTCACGAGGAATCAGACAGGGAGACCCCCTTTCCCCCTTCCTTTTTATAATCATGGCAGAGGGCCTAAGTCGGAGTATTCAAGCGGCAGTAGAAAATGGAACTCTGGAAGGTCTATCACTACATGGCATTTCCCCTCCTATTTCACATAGCCAATTCGTGGATGACACACTCCTGATGGGTACTCCTATGGTCAGATAAGAAAATTCCATTCTCCAGATTCTCCAAACTTTCTCGGAAGCCTCAGGTCTTGATTGCAACAAGTACAAATCCCTTATCTTCTTCTTTAATACGCCCCCTCCGGTCCAACGCCATATCTCTGACCTCTTAGGTTTTCAAAGAAGCTCTCTTCCATCCAAATACCTGGGCATTCCTTTGATCGATAATGCCCTTAGAAACTCCTCCTGGGAAAAACTGCTCTCTTCTTTCACCAAGAAGCTCTCCTCTTGGACCCTTAGAGCTCTTAACCTTCCTAGCCAGCTCACTCTTCTCTGCATTGTTCTTCAGGCCCTTCCCACTTATCTCTTCTCGGTGCTGGCGGCTCCCACCTTCGTACTGTCAACTATCAAAATCTTGCAGAGGAACTTTCTATGACAAGGTTTCAACACAGGGAAGAAAATAACGCTTGTCAGTTGGAACAAAATCTGCCGGCCCAAAGCGCAAGGAGGACTCGGACTAAGGGATCCTAGCATCATGAATAAAATCCTCAGCGCTAAAATTTGGTGGAGGTGGCTTCAAAACCCTAAGGAACTATGGGCACGACTTTGGAGGAAGAAATATGCGCCCGAGGTAGCTGAAAAAAACCTCATACACTTGAATGGGGACACACCGAGGTCCTTAATCTGGGCAGCTACCAAGCAAAACAGATGCCTCATCACCCAAACACCTTCTGGGAAATTAGAAACGGGAAAACGGCCTTATTCTGGAAAGATTCCTGGCAGCAATGGCCCACTCTAGACTGGGAAGACTGGGTCAGGCAACTATGTGCTCAAGCCATGCAGGAGGGTCTGACAACAGTGGCGGATTATTGGAAGGATGACCCACAAGATAATGCTTGACGACATTGGCTTGTTGACCGGCAGGGCTTGAACCTAAGCGGCCAAATGGACTTGGGCCCCTATCGAACTGAGATGCTCAAACGAAAAATTTCCAAGCTCACAAGGGAGGATATCCTTCGATGGGGACATAGACCAAGAGGCACCTACAACACAAGTGAATCTTATCACCTAAAGGTCCAACCGAACATGGAACCAGCAGGAATGATTTGGCAAAAGATTTGGAACCTCAAACATTGGCCCAAAATCACTCTCTTTCTTTGGCTGGTGGTCCATTCCAGCATCCTCACCTGGGATAATCTCTCTAAAAGAGGATTTGTGGGACCCTCAATGTTCTTACTATGTGGGGAGGCAGTCGAAACCATGAATCACCTCCTCACCTCTTGCCCTTACACGACACAAATCTGGGACCAAACTGCGCTCATCATGCGCACCTCGGACTATGTTTGGGACAACATTGTAGACACAATTGCCACTTGGAGGGACCATCTGTTTCACTCTCCCCTCCTGAATCGTATCTGGCAATTGATTTCTGGCTTCATCCTTTGGCAGGTTTGGAAGGAGAGGAATCACAGTATCTTCAGCAACACCTTCCTCCCTTGGCAACAGTGTTGGACTAGTTGTCATCGCAACATTCTGGAAACTCTCCAACTCCACCCTTGGACAGAAAAATATTTAACCAGCAACCCCTCTGAAATCCTCATCCTAAAAATTTGGCTCCCCCTCCCTCTCTCCCCACCCCTTCCCCCACCCCCAATCCCTCCTCTTGGACAGCCCTATCGGCTGACTTCATCAAACTCAATTTTGAGGGAGATTCCAAAGGCAACCCAGGAGCTGCGGGGTACGGAGCAGTCTTTCGTAATCATCATGGGCGCATTATTCTTATCAGTGAAGGCTCCTTAGGACACACCATGAACAATGTGGCGGAACTCTGGGCACTCATATGGGGGCTACAACTTGCCAAGGATCACAACTTCAATCAACTCGTGGTCGAAGGCGACTCCCAGATCCTCGTCAACCTCCTTGGTCGAATCTTAAACAGAGCTGATCCTGACAAAATCTCTCCAAGATGGCGACTCTCGTATGGGCTAAAAACCTTAGCAGAGTTACTGCGTTCCAATCAGGTAGTTATACCTGCTCATGTCAGAAGGAAAGCAAATCAGGTGGAAGACTACTTGGCTAATACAGGGGTGTACTGGGAGGGACCGGAAATCCTCTGCAACGCCTCTCTAGCTTCGGAGCATCCCATTCTCCATCAGTGCATCCGTAAAGCAGTGGAGGAGGACAAGCACCCGGATGGGGTGATTGAGCCAGACACCTGGCGCATAGAGGAGGCAAGGGGAGGCCAGCAGTGCACGGAGCCATATGCTCGGCTCGTGCCCACTGCGGCCACTACCCCCATGCATTAATTTGAATTAAACGTCGATGGGAGGGGCATTAAACCAAGCTCCCTCGACCACCTTAACGCAGAGTGCAATGCCGCATTTCATTTGTGTTTTTTCCTGGCAGTCTGAGTTTGGTTATGCTGGTTTGTTCATGGTGCTTTGGCTCCTCCGGACGCTCCCCTCCCTCAGCCTCAGCTCTGCAGACCTCCCACATCTGTCGGGCCTCAGCATGCCGCGACAGAGATTATGACCTCGTAGGGGTTCTCCCTGGCATCCACGGAGGCCCTGCACGTCTTCTTCACCGTCTGATTCATCTCCCACCTCGGCTTCGTCGCTCCAACCTCCTTCTCCCACCGCCTTTGAATGCCTAGCCATCATTGACACCACCCTGAACTCTTCCCGGCGAAATCCTTCTTGGCTTGGATTATCCTCCTTCAGACATTCCTCTCCTCCTCTTGCATCAGATGTGGCCTCAGTGGAATCACCCTTTGGAAGGACTGGCCACGGTCGACCCAACAAAAAAAATAAGACACATTCCCCCAATCTGTCGCGCGAAAGCCTCACTGTTTTGCATGATTTGGTCTTTGAACTCCCGGAAGGAGTGGACGACCTCTAGTTCCATGTCCAGCAGATGGAAGGGAGGTTATCAGTACTTCTTTAGCTTCTTTCAGACCACCACGGAGCCTCCCCTGAGGATTCCAGCGGCGCACCCCTCACGGCAAGTGATCACGAGAGAAACCATCAGCAGGAAGCCGCGGAGGGGAGCCAGAAGACTGACTGGAAGGCGTTCGATCCAGCTCTCATGGGCACTGTTGCACAGGAGAAAACAATGGCGAGCAGAGATGAAGATGACAAGGGCACAGTTCAGCTGGGAGTCAAGGAATGGATAGGCACCAGTTTGCAGGTGCAACCCCCGACTACAAGTGCCAATACGATTGCTTATGAGGACAAATGCGCCGCAGCCACGAACATGGAGTGGGCGCCCAGTGGGACACCTGTCATCGAGGAGCCTTGGCCAGGCCTTTTGCCAGAGTATGTGCCGGATTACGCACCACTTGTATGACCTCTCTAGGGGGATGTTTCCTACTTCTACTTTTACTCTAGTGACCTTCATGGGAGCTAATTTGTCTGTTTATGTTAGGACTGATAGAAACTCTGATACTCAATTTACCCGGTTGGATGAACTGGTTTCTCCTTCTGGAGAAGTTCAGTAATTACAACCGGTGGGCTTTAGTTTTTGTACTCTTGTTTTGGTTCCTAGAAGGTTCCTTATATATAAAATACTTACTTACAAAAAAAAAATGGTGATATAATACAAGAATACATGGAATCAGAGGGATGGATTTTTACAAGAACACATGCAAAAAAAAGAAGCATATACTAAATAAGAACTCAGGGGATGAATCTCTTGTATCCTGCAACCCTAAAAAATGTATGTGTTTGAAGGGATCTTTGATCAAACAACTTGGGTAGAAGATAGTCTTAAATTCCCCAAAGTGTCAAACATAAAAATGAACTCTTTTTGTTTATTTACAGTCTCCTTTTCTTGAGAAGAAACCACTTGCTCAGACCAATACTACTTATTGAAAGTTTGATTCCGCTTTTCAGAATCTTGATACCTCATCTGGTTTTTCAACCGATCCCAAATTTCTGACTAATTTTACCAGATTTTACTGGGAAGAAATTAACTTCTACCACCATACGAGCCCTTATGATACTATTTTTGGGTGTGTTATACGCATCTAAATGATCCTTCGTTCAAGTCCCTCTAAGTTCCTCAATTGATTCCCATCATTACTTCATGAGTCCTTTACCTTGGCTCTTAGGATGATGCACTAAATGTTTCCTTCCAATTGGCATGGCTCAATAATATCATATACAATGGGCCAACTCATTATATCCTCTGCTTCAAGTTTCTCTAGTGCATTGAGGAGATTGGATGATACACTTTAGGGTGGGATCTTGAATTCCCCTTCAAATTTAATATCATACTAATGATAGCAAAGAAGGATGTCCTTGAAAAGATGCAATAAATAAAAAAATCTCTCAACACTTGTAGCTAAGAGGGTTCACAACCCACTCTTCGGAAGAGGGTTAATATAGGTCAATCATCATCAAAAACAACTATCATCCGAGTAACTCCTCTTTATGACTCATTCTATTCATATATTTGTGGATTGTGATTACTGTAGTTTTCTTCTTATAAAATATTGGCATGTGTTTCTGTAGACAACTAATAAGGGGCAATGATTTTCTATGCTTAGTATGATTAATAAATATCTCAGGCACTAGGGTTCATAATGATTATATGCTTAGTATGATTCTATGCCTAGTGTGATTCATAATGATTTTTTATACTTAGTATGATTATTGGTTCCTGCTAGATGCAGGCACCAAGATAATAATGAGAGAAAAGACGTAGACATGAAGCTATCCATATTGTTATAAGTATTTTATTTCCTAACTGATTTGGTAGGATGTTAGAGAATCCTCCTAATCATTTGAATAATTCTCCCTCATGTCTTTGTTTCCATGTGCACTTATTTTTTCATTGCTTAGACCCTTCAAAAACTAGAAAAAATGCACCAAATGTAGCTGACATTATTCCAACAACGACATGAATACATGGACATGTGGTGGCTTGAAACTAATACATTTATGTGTTGTTGTGTCCCTAGAGGTCCAATCATATAAGTTCCCTAGGCTTGTATCACATCTTGAGTGCTATCGGGTTCTTTCCTTACTAGTGGTAATTCCTGATAGGTTCGAGAGGGTGAGTCACCATATTGTTAGGTCCACATTACTTTTCTTGATGTCCCAGTGGATTGTTCCACTGACTCTAGGTGGTGTTAAGTGGTTGATTAGATTGGCGATGATTTGGTTGATGTGAAATCTAGGTGGGATCAAAATAACATTGTCACGACCCCAAGGGAGTGGTTTCCTTTACCACACTTTACCATGCAACACCTTTCTCTCTTTGACATGTAGAAACCTAAAATAATTGTTGCACCCCAATGTCGTGTTAACCTCCATGGTGCCTTTCCAATGTGAAATGAATCATCCACTGTTTATCTAGATCGATTACATCCATCAGATGATCAGGATCACACCTTCACCTGCGCTCTCTCATTAATCCCTAGTTACATGGAAAGGTTCCCCCTGGGAAGAAGACTTGAACTTGATCTAGGTGAGATAAGAACCTTGTATTCTCTCAATAAGCTCTTGTGCCTGGGAATGAGTCTCATTCCCTTAGCACTTGGTTTGTTTCTATAAATTTATTGGCACTCGATTAAATGATTTGATTCCTTGATGTGGGAGCTCTGCAGGATCATTTTATCTTGAATTCTCCCCCATTAATATCGATCATGATGCATGCTACTAGATGGAACAAAACTGGTACTAACATGGCATAGAGGTTTCCAAGGAGGTGAAATATTTGTTTTGAGTAAAACATGAAACTGAATGTAGTTCTTGAGTATATTCTTCCCCAACAACATTTTTACCCATTGAATGATAAATCATTGTGATTTAAAGACGTCCATAGTACATGTATTTGGCCTAGATTTTTTTTTCTAAAATTATGCAGAGGAAATTTCTTTGATACCACTTGTAAGATACCAAATGTATTACATAGAGAAGAAACAAAATTATTATGATGAATTCCAGTAGAAACAAAAAAATATAGAGAATGGTAACATTAGAAATGATGCCTTTATTGATAAAATTTCAGGTTCACTTGCCTTTTCTAGGGGGAAACCTCTAGTAGAGCATATCTCAATTAAAAAATAATTATGAATGCAAACGTTCCCATCCTTTATACTCCTATTTATACTATTTCTATCTTCTAGGGAACATTCTATAGGAATGACTTTCTAGAGGTGGAATATTCTATTAATTCTTCTTACATTAGACATGTTCACATTATTACATAGTCCTTATTTACTAATGTCATCCTTCATTACATATTAAACCTGTTATTATACCTACTTGAGGGATCATGGAGGTTAGATCCATAGCATAAGGAATCTAGGCCAAGTTTTCTTATTACTAGTAGATAAAGACCCAATAATTATTTCCTCCAATGTGTGAAAGGATATTTCCCTACCTATGAGTTTATATGGGACATATTTAGGGAGAAGGTGGGGTGGATAAGTGCAGCCCAAAAATATGATATATGTAAAGTGTTTCTCCATATACCAATCTCCAATTTATCTCACGGTTTCAAGGGATTCTGTTAAGGTCCTAACCCGCACATAGGTAGATCAATGTATTCGGATGTAATAAAGGTCAATATTAATAAGACCTTTCAATAAAATAGAATAAGG
>ML797931.1:0-14623 GCA_009831015.1 Picea engelmannii | reverse complement strand
AAATGTCACCCATAGTTGTAAACAATAGATATGGATGAGAGGGGAATTGAAATTCCAATTCCAATTCATCCCTGGAAAATAAATAGAAGAATAAATCCCATCAATCAAGAAATATGACATATACATACCTATTTTTTTGTTAGTGTAGGCTTCTTGGGCATTTTGGAAGATGTTGGATGACAATATTTGTTCCCAATTAAACAAAATTCTTGCCTCTTCTACATTGTGTGCAATTAACACCCATTCCATCTTGAAATGGACATTGGTTTCTTCCCCTTAAATCTTGTAGATAATTTCCACAAGGAATTGATATGACACTTTGACATATTGTGCATTATATACTCTACTAACCTTGTTAATGAGAAACATGTCTTCATCTCACCATTCTTGAATAATGTCTACTGGATTGGGATTAACCTTGGTAAATTATTTCATAAATGGCTTGTTAAGAAATACTTCTTGCATTGTCAACTGATACAATTGGTGGATATCGTCTGCCTTTAATAAATATATGGGATTTCTTTCTTCATTCATGATCATTTATATCTTCAAGCCTATGTGTGCATACACCTACTAGACTGCATCATTGTATGGTAGAATGGTCGGTCGAGTAGCTATGGAATATAGTCTACTTTGTTTAATGTCTTTGTACACACTTATGTCTTCATACTCTAATAGAAAATATTCATTGTTGAATTTTATATACATTTCATTACATGTTAGTGTTGGACAATTGGTTTTCATTGATGTTGTGGGACAATTGTTTTTCATTGATGTCAACAAGCACTAGTTTTCAATGATGTCAACAAATGTGATGGGTGTATTTTGAGAAGTCTCCAAATTGGTCCCCTTATGGAATAGCTCTAATCATGGCCCTCACAGGAAGATTATTTGAACAAGTCTATAAGAAACCCATAGGTGCCATCATGAAACTTGATTTTGTTTGAGGACTAGAACATGTAGGACAATGAAAATGAAGGTAACACACTCATATATGTATAGTCTTCATCATGCCATTTCCAATGGTATTTGATACACCACGTAGTTCCTCACGGTTAGGCATATATACTCTCATGAAGTTGCAAGCCCTGAAGAAGGGTTAAAAATCCCCTAATTGGTTGCAAGGCATTAATGAAAGGGTAAAGAGGTTGTAACCAGAAATTTCAAGAATCCTTAAAGGTAAGGAAAGAGGTTAATTGAAAAATATAAATACACCTCAAAGAATCACTCATTTGTATACAAAAAATTTCATTGAATATCAATCTAAGTGATCAAGTGATTCTATCTAATGTAACCAAGGAGACCTGAGGAAAATTTCAGAGGTAAGATGAAGTGAAGAAGGTTGAAATTCCAAGCGAGGATGAAGTCTGTGATGGTGTGTTCTAAGCTATGTTATTTAAAGGTCATCTTACCATTTTCTCTATAAAAATTTTATAGAAAAAATCATATAGAAAAAATTGGAAGTTGTTGAGAAGACATATCAAGGTACCTATGGTAAAAATTTCATCTTCTGGGTCATTGTATTTTTGGAGATACATTCTGTGGAAGATAGGGTTTTTGGCTAGTATTGAAACTAGTATCAAACACGTGTTCTGGGTAAAATAGTCATAACTTCTTCATAGAGGATCCAAATTATGTGAGAAAAAATGAAGTAGAACAATAACAATCTAGTATTGTGTGTGTGAGTTTTAGAATTAGATATCAAATATTGAGTGCGGGGCATGTTTTACAAGTTCACTATCCAAAATAGGATAAAATTAAGGAAGGTTTTCCATTTTCTCTATAAATTATGTTCTGAGAAGTTTCAAACCCTAAAATTTTGAGGAGAGGGAAGAAAGATATCATAGTATCTATGTTTAAAATTTCAGAACGTTATTCATTACAGGTATAGAGTTATTCTTGTTGAAAGTTAGGGTTTGTGACAAATTCAAAACTAGTCCCATGAGACAGAGGTAAAGTGTGATGAAGATTTTATTCTCTTATTGATGAAGTTGAGGAATATATACAAGTCTGTAATTTTGTGTATCAGGTCAGATAAAGGATTAGAGGTATGATTATGTGTTATTTTTTAGGCTTATGCTTATGTTTTTATGGTACATTCTTGAGGCATGTCATGGTAGTGATTATGCATGGTACACCTTGGTGATGGTATGATACATTTTTTGAGGTATATATTGGTTAGTTGTTGATTATGTGATGTTCATGCCTTGGCATCTTGTTGATGCATTGTTATATGTTTGAGCCACATATTTGGTGCATGGTGTGAGGCATATTCTTGGTACATGTATGAGGTGCATGTCTTGGTGATGTTGGTACATGTTGAGGTTAGATACATGGTTTATGTACATGCTATGGTACCTAGTTGATGTACTTTGTATGTTACATGGTATGGTATAGTTTTTGGTTTATGGTTGATATACATCTTTTGGTGATGGTTTTGGTATCCATGTGAGTGGATCTGGTTATAGTTGGTTGATGATGGTATATGAGTGTAAGAGATAATGACAGAGACAGTGACATGTTGGATGATTGGTTGATCATCAGTGATAGGTTGATGCGACAGTGGTAGTCACAGGTTGATGTGACATTGATAGTGACAGTTTGGTTGATGTGGATAGTGATAGTTTGGTTGATGTATTGGTGACATTAGAAGTGACAACATAAATGGTAGTGACAGTGAGTCTACAATTATATTTCAAGGTAGAAATATGGGGAAAGGAAATGGGGTCGTAGCCTCCTTCTGGTTGGTGTCGAAGAACTCAGGGAGTTGGTGCTTCCTTCAAGCTCGTGCCAGTAAATTAGGGGTTTCTAGCTTCATTTTGGTTGGTGCTAGAGAACTCGGGGAGTTGGTGCTTCCTTTAGGTTGGTTCCTATAAATCATGGGTTTGGTGCTTCCTTCCACTTGGTGATGGAGAATTTGGAATTTTCTACTTCCTATGAATGTATTCTTGATATATATAAGAAAATTTTTTGTGTTTTTCTCTCATTTGGGTTTCCATGTAAATTATGGTGTACTATGTATCTGATGTGATATTGTTGAATGGTACTACTTTTGGTTATGTTCTCATGATATGTTGAATTCAATCCTAAATGATATACTTTTGATAAAGTTGAAGATTATATATTGTGATTGAAAGTGGTAAAATGTGCTCATATCAATTCACTCCCCCTCTTAGTATTCCAACAATTTGTATTAGAGAAGGTCCTTCGGAAAAAGGTTTAACCACTGAAAGGAAGATCACGAAGTACATTGAGATTAGAGTAGCACAGTTTGATGGTCATATTAGTTTGAACTTTGAGATATGGAGAAACAATATGAAAGTATTTCTAGAAGCATATGGGTATGATGTTTGGCAATTAGTTGTTACATGATACACTGATTCAAAGAAACCAAAGTCTGCATCCAAGAAGGAATTGAAGAGAAACAACAAAATAGAAATGGATTTCATCTTGGAAAGATTAACAGATCAAGTCAAAGTCAAAGTGGGAAAATGTTCATCAACCAAATAAATTTGGGATAAACTACACAATATCTATTGTAAGGAATCACATTCTATTGCATAGCCAGAGCATATCGATCAGAATAAAGAAGATGTTGAAGCAAAACATGTATAAGGATGCTCATCATGTCATATATATTTAGAAGAAGAATATTGTGAAGCAGGCGTAATGGACTTTGAAACTGCACTAATTATCTCTTTAAGTGATCTAAATAAAGAAATAAGGGAAAAAAAGTCCCTCAAGGAAGAATTGATTAGGCTAAGGGAAGGTTCTAGAAAATTTAAACAGTTTTTCATGAATCTAAAAGTTGAGATGGAAGAAGCCAAAATGATTCAAGGAACCATTAAGGAACAGTTGAAAGAGAAGAAGTGTTTGGAAGTTGAATCAATATCACAAAGACATGAAGCAAAGAATGGAGAATAAATTTTGACAAGTCATCTTAAAGAAATATATGAGGACTTAAATAAGCTTGAAGAAAAATTTGGTCAACAAGAAAGAATGCTTGAAGATGAAATTGTGTCTTTGAAGACCCAACTTGTAGAAGTAAAGAGAAAGGAAGAAGTCATGAAAATCTAGATGATGAAGAGAAAATAAGAATGTGATAAACTTGTAGAAGCAGTTGTTACATTAAGAGTTAAAGTTGTTAGGATCAACAAGAACATTGAAGAGAGATAAATCTCGACATCATCAATAAAGAAAGCCGAAGAGAAATGTTACGGGTTTCTAGAAAGAAATAATGAAGAGAATACTAAGAGTTATGAAGAAGTAATCAAAGGCCCTACTAAGAAGGATAAATGTGATCCCTCAAAGAAGAACATTCCAGAAATGAAGAAAAATCAAGAAGAAGATTACATAAGAGACGGATATCAAAGAAGACTCTCCACTTTCAGGTATCAAAGAAACTTCAATCATTATGAAGGAAACACCAGAAGAGAATATTCTGATAATCCAAGGCATGAATTCAGAAGGGATACATCACAAAGAATGTCATTAACTCCCAGGTATGAAAGTTTGTTTTATGGTCATTGTTTTATTTGCAATAACTTTGGACATAAAGTTGCAGATTGCAGAGCTTATGGAAGAAATGATAAAACAAGAAATGAATATATGACTCTATATAATATTGAATGTTACAAATTCCATAATTATGGACATATAGCTCGTGATTGTAGAATCATGATGGATACTTGTATGAATGAGAACATCGATATCAGATATAAGAAGGTTTGGAAAAGAAAAAAAGAACAAGTAAATGAAGAACAGATGAATGAAGGACACCCAAAAGTCATACTCTCATGATTGTCAATAGTACGAGATTAGAACAAATCTACAGGAAAAAAGGAAGATGTCAGATACAGGAAGGTTTTGAGAAGAAATGAAAAACAAGAAGAACAGGTGAATGAAGACTAGGTCCCAAATATCATACTCACATGATTTGTAGTAGTGTGCGATCATGATGAATCCATAGGAAAAGAGGAAGTGGTCAGAATTCAGAAAGTGGATGATGATGAATCCATAGATGAAGAGGAATATTAATCCACATCAAAGAGGGTTTTTTTTCTGAGCCGTTCATCTTGGAGACTCCTAATATATATGGATATTGAACAGGGGGAGTCTAAGGAGTAGATATATAGATCATAGAACTATCTTTCGAGTAGTTTGAAGTGTTTATATATTTTGGAAAGGAAATATTCAGAATGGTAAAGTGATAGATGGGTGAACAATGTATGCATTTGAGTAGCAGAGTCATGGAAAAATTTATGACATATGGATAGAGATGGATTCATGAGAGATTTGATAGGTCTAAATCAATTGAATCATTGGAAAAGTGGAATCAAGAGGGAAAGAAGTGAAAGGAAAAACAAAAACTATATCGTTAGAATAAAGTATGGTCATTAATGTGAACTTGACAAGCCGTGAATATTTGAATTCAAGTAAATTTGAATGATTTATATATATATCAATGAATTACAAGAGGAAGCACCAATGGACAAAGAATGTCAGAAGAGAGGAAATAAAGTATATACAGGAAATCCCACATTGATGTACACGACATATTGTAGAAAATTCAAGGAAGAGAAATTGTTAGAGAAAGAGATCAGAAGCATGAAGATGGGGAGAGCACATGAATTTAGAGATATATTGTTTGGAGAAGGTATACCAACATGGGTATTTACCCTTTTACCCATGATGTCAAAGGGGGAGAAAGAGAAATATTAGAAGCATGAAGATAGGGGGAGAAACCCCAAGGGGAGATACCATTTTCTATTGATTTCAAAGGGGGAGAGAAACATTGGAGGAGCATTGGTCACAGGTAGAGTATGAGTGTTTCCATCAATTCCAAAGGGGGATATTCTTGCACAACTAGTTGTTGTTGTAGTCTACAAAATCACAAGGATGCATTCAAGAAGAGAACATATTAGGGAAAACACATCAATACACACACATACTTAATAAGTATTAGTGGGAAGTTTAAACAAACTCCTTCCTTCTATTCCAAATTCATGAGTATATATACATCAGAGATATGGTTGGAGTGGTTTCACCCACTCCAACTAATCCTTAGTTATATGTATTTATCTCGTACACACATTTACTTACATGAGTACACATGTTCACATATTATCTTATGCTAATGTCTATATATAATATATGATCACTATTACAAGGGCCCAAGAGGCCTCCCAACATATCCCCCACACTCAAATCCTTTCTCATCTCGAGCAAGTGTACATATAGATAATGACCTGTTACTCTTTATCCTTCATCTTCAATATGGTAAATGTGTGTGCAGTCAATGAGTCTCACAACACTTTTCTCCCACCCAACAATGGTCCTCTTTCTTCTATTGTTACACCTTTCTCTTTAGTTCCTTTGGAGTTGTGAGTGGCTCATCCTAGGCTCATCTTTCCGCCGCACACACCCTACGATGGAACACCATGCTTCGACCAACCTACCAATTCTCTGTTTTTTGGCTTCCAAGGTCACAACTTAGGAGCTATTATGTAACTTTCATACTATGGCGCTCAATCGATTCAATATTGTTTGTTCCATCATCTTTTCTTTTAAGCTCATGTGTATGTGTCTCATCATTTTATGTCTCTTTCTTGAATGCCTTGATCCAATGCCAAAATTCTTATGATCAATGCTTAATATTTTACTGCATGCTCTATTTCTTGTCAAACTTGGATGTTCTTCTTTATTATTTTATCATATATGATAATATATAGAGTCTACATTTTATATGACATGAAGGATGACTTGATTCAATGACTCAATGAAGAAAAGAAAGCCATTTTTTCTAGTAGCAAACTTTGAAAACTCAATAAAATGTTTTCGACTGGATATCGACTACATTGGTAAGGAAACAATGTCATCAACTAAAGACTGAATTACATTACATGAGTAGAGTGGATGACCTTCTTTTTAAATACACACTTTTAACCCCCTCCATTGTACACTTAACTCAATAACATTTCATTTTTTAATTTTCAAAACACTGACTCTTACTACATACACTAAACTATAATGAGTCAACTCAACTATTCCCTTCATGTAATATATTATGTTACAATTGAATCATTATCAGATTTATGACCATGTAACCAATAATTTAAGATCTAGCCAACAATTTCCCCTTACACTACTTTTCTTTATCACTTCAAGAACTCTATAATTATAGGATATAACCTTTTGATAAAACAAGAAAACCTAGGTTATTCATAACCTTTGCAACAACCAAATGTCAAATGTTACCCTACTTTCATCAATATTTCGACTCAAGTAAAACTTTAACTTGTTCAACTTATACTGAAGGGACAAGAGGGATTCACCCATCGATTCTTCCACATTGCTTCTATGATTTTCATCCAATGAACATGGTGATCGATCATTGTAGTCGGTAGTCGATTTCTTTTTAGAAAACATTCTCCACAACAAACTTTAAAATTAATCACCTATTTTCTTCAATAATTTTTTCTTAAGCATAGTAAGTAACTATAGAAGAAAATTTTGTATGCATGTATTTTCTTAAAGATCATCAACTTTAACCCTAAATCTGAGGCTTTCTGTAGGCTGACGAGGCATAGTATTAATCCATAAAATAAGTATTTTGACAGGTGGGTTGACAACAATGACACTTTTATCTTTTAAATGCTCTTAATAAGTGTTCAGCCATATGATGGACATGCTCACAGGCATTTAATCATAGTTCACGGAAAAATATTCCATCAAGAAAATAATAAACATTTTTACAGTGCAAGACTTTCACCACGGAATTGAGTATGTACTCCTCCACTGTTTAGATCATCAGACTTTGGTTGAAATTAAATAGGCTGAAACTTGGATGAGTTGAACTCAGTCGACCAAAATATCCTTTACTCTTTATGAAATATATGCAGTAATTATCTCTCATTCTTTTAGAATCAACATATTCTTTTCATGAAAATCTTTAACAACCAACAACAACAATGAGAGTACAACTCCCCAAACAACACCATCTCATAACTAGAGTATTTCCTTACCAAACAAAAACTTATTTCGCATGCATGGAAGACATAGGCAACTTCGTATTATTTCAATTTGAAATTTATTTACCTCATGATTTGTCTAATTTTTTTTACAGGATTGTTTTTTAGTAGTTCCCACAGACAACAAAATATTTCCAATAATTTATATTTTAGCAACATACATGAACAATCAACATCTGGTTTTTGTAGACTTGTCTTCAATTGAGTAGTATAAATGAGCACTCCACCATGAAACCACATCTACCACATCTTCAATATAAAGCAGGATCATCATTTTTTTTCATATGGCTTGAGCATATCAAATAATTTCATAAGCATATTGAATAATTCTTTCATCGAAAATAAAATTTTCTAACTTTTCCAGGATCAAGTCACACGACAATAGAACCAAAGTGTTGTAGTCTACAGAATCACTACCTCTTTTCTATTCCATCTTCATGAGCATATATGCATAGGAGAGATGGTTGGAGTGGTTGCACCCACTCCAACTAATCCTTAGTTAGATGCATTTATCTCGTATGCTGCATCTACTTACAGTAGTACATGCATTCACATGTTATACTATGATAATGTCTATGTATAATAAATGATGACTATTACAAGGGCCTAAGAGGGCTCCCAACAATTTTCATTGATGTTGTTAGACATTTGGTTGTCATTGATGTCAACATATGTGATGGATGTATTTGTAGAAGTCTCAAAAGTGGTTCTCTTATGGCGTATCTCTAAGAATGACCCTCACGGGAAGATGCTTTGAATAATTATATAAGAAACCCATAGGTGTGGTCACTATACTCAGAGTTGTTTGATGAATACGGACATGAAGGACGGTGAAAATCCAGGTAAAACACTCATACATGGATAGTCTTCGTCATTTTGTTTCCAATGGTAGCTAATACACCACTTCCTCATGGTCAGGGAGATATTCTCTCATGAAGTTGGAATCCATGAATAATGGTTAAGAAGCCCCTAATTGGTTGCAAGGCATTAATGAAAGGGTAAATTTGTTGTAACAAGAAAGTTCAAGGATCCCTAAAGTTAACGAAAGAGGTTACATAAAAAAGTATAAATACACCTCAAAGAATCTCTCATTTGTATACACAAATTCATTGAATATCTATATAAGTGAACAAGTGATTCTTATATGAGGTAACCAAGGAGATATGAGGCTGATTTTAGAGAGAAGATGAAGTGAAGAAGGGATAAATTCCAAGGGAGGATGAAGTATTATGATGATGTGTTCTAAGGTATATTATTTAAAGGTCATATTACCATTTTATCTATAACATGTTTTCTAAAATGAATCAGATAGCAAAAATTGGAGGTTCTTGAGAAGGCATATCAAGGTATCTAAGGTAAAAATTCCATCTTCTAGGCTTGTGACTAATCCAAAACTAGTTCTATGAGACTGAGGTAAAGTTTGATGAATATGTAATTCTCTTGTTGCTAAAGTTGAGGAAGAGCTATTGTTATTGGGTTAATTGTTAAGTGCAGATACAAATCAATCCCCCTAGCTTGACTACGAAACTAGAAAAAAACAAGACAGTACACTACTATTTCCTTAGATTTCAATTATCAAATTAGAAATGGATCTAGAACATACCTTTTAAATATCGAAGATCTGACTTCGCCACTGAAATCCAAGCTCCGTCACAAGGCTTATAGAGAAATATATGAAAATAAGCACAAGCCAACGAAGACAAGAATAACATAGTCTATTTGATATGAAACTATGTATGTGATCAAGGAATCATATAATATGAGAAAATAACATTCATATAGGAAAGAAAAGTATATCTATATTAAAGAATGTGGAAGAAAGATACAACCAGATGCCTTGATGTCGTCAAGTTCTTTCCAACAATTACTTTCTTCCCACACACTTCTTGCTCCAATGGATTCTAAGACTGTGTATCTGATAGCTACTCACAATCTATCTTGACAAAGAAAATCTCAAAGCCACTCTAACCAAGCTAAAAATCTCAAGCCAAAACAACTAACTTTAATCCCAAGCCAAGCTCAAGCTAAATTTCTCCATGAGAGTTCCTCTCCTTTTATAAGATGAAGAGGAAAAGGTGAGGACGTTAGGATGATCCCACTAAATCATGAAAGAGAGTAAGATCCAAATCGTTCAGAGACCACCTCACCATAGAAGCTTCTACTTCTAGAAGCATCGAGAAAATGCTCATTTTTCCCACATACAAAGGCCGTCACACCCTAGCTATAGTGAAGCCTGTGAAAAATCCGCAACCTAGATATAGAGAAAGGTGCGGAAATCAGACATTTCCACACCCTTTGTATAGTTCAACCTGCAAAAATCTTCCTTAATAGGGTTTTTACAATGAAAAATACAAATTATTTTCTCAGGAAAAGTTCTTCTCCCTTTTTTCTTCAGGAATTCAGGCCACTAACCCCTATGAAGGAAACATATAGGTTTAAATCATTAACGGTCATAAGGGTGATGAAAATAATGTATAACAACTACAGTTTTGTAATATTGTGTATCAGTTCAACTAAAGGATCATAGGTATGCTTATGTGTAAGTTTTGAGGATTAGTCTTATGTTTTTATGGTACATGCTTGAGGCATGTCATGGTAGTGATTTTTCATGATACACCTTGGTGATGGTATGATACATTGTTTGAGGTAAATCTTGGTTACTTATTGATGATGTGATAGTCATGCATTGATATCTCATTGAGGCATTGGTATATGTTTCAGGAACATATTTGGTGCATGGTGTGAGGCATATTCTTGGTACATGTATAAGGTGCATGTCTTGGTGATGTTGGTACATGTTGATGTTTTATACATGGTTGATGTACGTGATATGGTACATGGATGATGTACTTGGTATGGTACATGGTTGATGTACATGGTATGATATAAATTATGGTTGATGGTTTATGTACATGGTTTGGTGATGGTTTTGGTATCCATGTGAGTGGATCTAGTTATAGTTGGTTGATGATGGTATATGAGTGATAGAGACAATGACATAGATAGTGACATCTTGGATGATTGGTTGATCATCAGAGACAAGTTGATGTGACAGTGGTAGTCATAGGTCAATGCGACAGTGATAGTGACATGTCAGTTGATGTGAACAATTATTATGGGAAAAATGTTCAAAGAGATCTCATTAGATAGATCAGTAAGATATCCCTAAGATAATCCTAGATATCCTATACACAAGGGGGTAGACTTATAAAAGGTTTCCTAAATCTAGATTCAAAGATATGAATCCACTATAATCCTATAGAAAGGAGAAGATCTGAATACCTTTCATGAAGTGGTCCTTCGTATTTCTTGGCTATTGAAGTTCTATAGTTCTAGATCCAATATTGAAAACCTGATTCCTGTATACGAAAGAGACACAAAAACTTCTCTACTTTCCTATTTAGGATCAAGATCCCATATCTAATTATTTCTCAATCAGATCTATAATAATATGAATCAGATCTAAACACTTCCTATTCAACTACAAACAATTGTAGGGGAAAATCGATTGATATATTAATTATAAATGGAAACTTACATCACAATTGCATATCTTAAGTGTTGATGTAGTCTCATTGATACAACCCCCCTTTCCCTCTTAGGGGTCCTATGGCCTCCCGGTCTTGGATATTCAAATTCGTGAGCCAAATTGGCTCTTTGGGATTTAGATAGGCTCCGTGTGATTTACACATAGGTCCCTTTAGTGTTACTTTCCAGTTCAAGTTACCCACAACTCCTCCCTACGATGCTTTTGGAAACACCAACTTTGTGAGTTTTAGTCCTGCGCTAGACTCTTTCTCCTAGGTGACCACAGGCTATAACCTCGGGTCAACCCCTTCGCAACTTTGGCTTTGAAAATATTGTGACCTCCTTCTCTGATTCCCTCCGAAATAATTTTCCTTGAATTCATGAACCCATGTCGCGTGTCTCCCTGGATCTAACGGTCCAACTATACTTTGAGTTTCATGACTTTGTGAAATGTCATCTACTCTACGCATAACTCCTATGGACATCCAACTCCTGGATTTTTCTAATATTCTACCACATGTATCCTTACAACCAACGGTTATGGTTGCTTCATGGCTTAACGACTTTGTGAATCCACTCTTACGATACCTCCAAACCCTCTGAACCACGAAATGCCGAATTTTTTTACGACCAACTTTTGTGCAATTCTCCCAGATCTGACGGTCTGGAATAATATCGCTTCCCTCTAGGACGGATCTGGCTCGTTGATTCTAGGAAACCTTAAAGGGATCCTCCCTTTGAATATTTCTCTTCGCTCTCCCTCCTGAGCTTGTTTTCCCTTAAATTTCTTATTCCTTGGAATGCTTTCTTCAATACTTAGTTGAATTTGGCCCTGTGTGCACACTTAGCAACAGGATTTCCTCCACAACTCAATTTCCTGGTGGATGATTGTGCACACCTTGAGACTGTTCTCCACACACTTCTCTACAACTAAAATAACGCTACTCCTCTTGAGCTTGTGATTCAACAGACTCTGTCACACACTACTTGTAGATAAAATCCCTTCTCTTTTCTCTCAAAGGTTGACTGTGTGCTCCTTGAAAGAAACTTTCCACACTCAATTGTTTCTCCTGAAAACTACGGCTCTGAGCATGGTTCCACCTACACCAAAATCCAACTATCTCTGCTGAACT
This sequence comes from Picea engelmannii, assembly GCA_009831015.1. NCBI lineage: Eukaryota > Viridiplantae > Streptophyta > Pinopsida > Pinales > Pinaceae > Picea > Picea engelmannii. The sequence continues at coordinate 1,932 of ML797931.1, read as the reverse complement.
TCTGAGTCAAAACAGACATTGTCACACACTCCTTTCACATATAAGTTTCACACTATCTCTTCTGAGCTTTGAGTCAAAACAGACTATGTCAACGCACTCCTTGCAGACATTGTGCACACCTTGCACTTGCTCGTAGAAGAGAAACAATTGAAAATTATCTAATATCTCAGGGATTCATACATTCAACCATGTAAATGCATTCACAACCACAAGAAATAGAAATAATAGAGAATTTCAAATAAAAATGAAGTCTACCATTCATTCATCTAGATAGACATAACAACCCCAGACATTTGGGACAATGCTCCTCTGTTATATTCCTTAAATTGTTATGTACATGGGTTCATACACTATTTTTCTGCAACTCTACAACATATTCAACTATAGCAACTACTATAATAACCTCAACAACCTCTCAAAAACAACAAAAGAAACAACCTCTTATGGGAAACAAATCTCTTCAAGATTTTCCCTCCAACCACTCTAGAGATATCCTATCGAAATAAAAGCATTCAACTACTTAATATTTATTACAATAAATATTTGAGTGAGACAGATAAGAGCGAAAGCTCTAGATCTGTACTGCAATCTTCAACATTAAAGAAAAATACATTCATCCATTGATCACATATGATGGCTCAAACTCCAAACATTTAAGATCACCTTTAATTACAATATTTCCAAATATTTTTGCATGACATGCCCTTCTTAAATTCAAAAGTTCTTCAAAATACGTGCTAGTGCACCTAGTTGTCTTCCACTTGCACTTTACTGGCAATGCTCCTGCATCATACTCCTTTGGCTGAAAAATTCATAGGCTCCTATCCATGAGCTCCTGCACTGAATTTTCATGCTTTTGGATATCTTCTTCATTCACCCAAATGGAATCTTCTATTGGGTGTCTTTTCAACTTTACTAAATATTCAAAATATGTATTCCTTCTAGTCTTCTTACCAATTCATCGATCTATGATCTTCTCCATCTGCAACTTCTATGCTACAGGAAATTTATTTTCCCAATGGATCTCTTTCTGATCTTCAAATCCTATGGTCCCATCTTCCTTGTAAGGATACAAATAAGTAATGTTGAATATGGGTGATATATCCACATCTTTTGGTAGCTATATTTCATAAGAATTTTCACCAAATTTTCTTAGGATCTTGTAAAGTCCTATATTCTTTAGATTTAGTTTGTTATATGTTCCTTTTGGAAACCTCTCCTTCCTTATATGTGATAGAACTTGATCTCCAACTTCAAATTCAAGTTTCCTCTTATGTTGATCAGCTTTCTGTTTATACTCATTGCTTCTCTTCTGCAACTGTTCTTTAATATAATCGTGGAGCTTCTCTATTTATGCAGCGAAGTCTTCGGCTCCAACGCTCCTAAATTATATTTTCTCCAGATAACTTAACTCTGATACTCCCCTCGGATTCATTTCATACACTATCTGAAATGGACTCTTTCCAATACTCCTGTTTATTGAGTCATTTTATGCGAACTCTACTTGTGCTAGAATCTGATCCCACTGGCTATAATGTTCAGTGACCAAACTTCTTATCAAATATCCTAAACTATGGTTCACCACCTCAGTCTGTCCATCTGTTTGAGGGTGATACGCAGAACTAAAAGATAGTTATATCCCTAGCTTCTTCCACAATGTTCTCCATAAATGACCAACAAACCTTGTATCTCTATCCGAGACAATACTCCTAGGAAATACATGAAGTCTCACAATTTACTTGAAAAAACAGTTAGCAATGTGTGTTGCATCACTAGTCTTCTAGAATGGGATAAAGTGTGCCATATTTGAAAATCTATCAACTACCACAAATATGGAATCACTTCCTCTTTGTGTTCTTGGAAATCCTAACAAGAAATCCATACTTATTGCATCCCAAGGCCTCTCTGGAATAGGAAATGGTTGATACAATC
>ML797930.1:183872-197216 GCA_009831015.1 Picea engelmannii | reverse complement strand
GTAATATACCTGGTGTATATTATCACATTCCTTCCAACCTTTCTTAACTTTAAACAACAACAAACTAGCATTTTCATCAAACTTTTCTTTAGTCCCACATGACTAGTTTTGGATTAGTCAACAACCCTAACTTGAAATAATCATAAATTTGTACTTGTAATGAATAAATATATGAAACATATACAAAAATTTATTCAGTTTGTTTTATGCAATTCTTCCAAGTTTCACTACTTGGAACCTCTCAGAAAAGGAGGTATAGCAAAAATGGCATACCTTCCTGAATTCTGGTTTATTCTAGAGAGAGACCTTGTAGATCGTTCCCTGCACAAAATATTTGTTGAATTGATTTGAAACTATTACAAGACATGAAATAGAATGTACTCTAATCAAAACATTTGGTATCACTGAATTTGGACCGGTTATGAATAATTTATGATGGTTTTACCTGAAACACCTTTTTTGACTAGTTTCAGGACTAGCCACAAACCCTATTTTCCACAGAGTGTAACTCCAAAAATACAATGAACCACATGATTAATTTTTTTCCATAGATACTTGGACATGTTTCCTCAATGGAATATCAATTTCATGGTTTGAATCATTATATAAAAAAAAATTATTGTGAAAATGGTGAGATGACCTGTAAATAACATACCTTAGAAAGCACCATCAAAAACATTTATCCTTCCTTGAATTCTATCCTTCTTTTCTTCACATTCCCTCAGAAATTCAGCTTAAATATCCTTTGGTTACCTCAGAAAAATATAGGTATTCAATATTCTCAAGTGTGTATAAAATGGGAGAGCTTTGCCTCTTATTTATACTCTCCAAGTAGCTTCCTTAAAAACATCTTCTAGGTCACTTTGCCCACTTTCTTTATTTTAGGGTTAACCCACTTCTAATTTCTCCATTAAATTTATTATTGAAATAATTTATTTTGTATTCAATTTGAATTATAGTAGACTCATCACTTCAATTTATTATTTACCTTTTAAAATATCTTAAACCACTTTGACGACTTTGACCTTTTGGGGCTTCTAGATGACATATGAGGGTCCTCCAACTTCGTAAGACCATAACTCTCAAACCATGAGGAGTTATGTGACGTTCCACATACCACTAGAAATGGAATGACATGGAATATCCATATATAATAGTATTACCTACAAATATATCAAAACTCATACCATTACCCATCAAGCAAACTTGTGTCCATTACCCAAACCTGGGTTCTCCAACTTCTCATGGCCATAAGTTTCTAACCATGAGGAGGTATGTGACTTTCCACATGCCACCGGAAATGCATGACAAGAAATAACCATCTAGGATAGTTTCACTGACAAACTCACAGACCTTCATCTCAGTATTCTGTAAATGAGCATGGGTTCTCTAACCATACTTTTAGGATAACTCAATCCACAAAGTGTCTTCCCGTGAGGGCTTTCACCATAAGGGGACCGCTTTGGAGTTCATCTATTTGTACTTCTTATAAACCATGACAAGAAAATAATGAGTCATCTTTACATCAAACAAACTTGGGTCCATTACCCAAACCTTTGTGCTACTGGGATTTCTTCGAGGGTTGATATCAATGACAACTAACCTTAATCAGCAAGTTCTCCATGTATCCTCAAGGGCTAGAGGGAGATAGTATTGGTGTATCCAGAGATTATTCATGGTCTTTATGGACTCTTTCAGTTGAAATAATCTGTCATTGTGTGAGAGGGGGGGAATTTATTTCCAGGTGTCTTCCCAAAAAAGAGTTTATTTTCCTTCTCTGATTTCCCATAATTATTTATTGTGAATGAGGTTCTTGTTTTCATAAGAATCATTCCATATTTGTGAACCTGGGATCTCTCCTATGAGCCTAATTAGATTATGATGATCCACTTGTGGAAAATATATCTTGTGCCAAAGGTGTTCCCAGGGTCCATTTTTTGGAATAAGTCATCTCCACCATGTTTTGGCTCCTAGAACTGACTTGAGGGTTTATAGATCTCAAAATCCCAACCTGCCTTTGAGCTTGGGGAGGCAGAGTTTGTCCTAGGACACCAATGCCCATTTATTCTCTTTGTGAGCTCCTCCCCAAATAAAAATCCTTTTAATATTCTTGAAAACCTTGAGGATTTATTTAGGTGTCACTAAATCTAAGAAGAGGAAAACCTACATAGCCTGAATAATAGATTTGAGAAGCACTAGACACCCCACAACATTCAATGATCTAAATGACCATTTTTTTATATTTTATGTAATTTAGAGAGGAGGTCCTCCCAAGAGGAATTGCATTTGTTTAGCTCAATGAGAGATGCTCTGAGATATTTTGTTCGAAGGGTGATATTTTGTAATCCAAGAGTGTTGGAGATGTGGACCTGAACATACGGAGGAGTATTGAAAAATAAAATATGATATTTTAAGAGGTTAACAAAAAACAAAAGTACCAGATGCCTCGGAGAAATATGAGAGAATTTTCCTAATGGATTTAGATTCTTGAATTGAAGGATGGGCCATAAGAAATGTGTCTTCCATGATTTTTTGATGTGTATTTTCTTGATCTTCAGCATGGAGGCCTACAATTGAATTTTCTTCGAGAGTCATTGTTATTTTCTACCTAGACCCTCCACCATTAGAATGAAGAGGAAATGTTATAGGGGGTCTCCTTGCCTTATTCTAAGAGAGGGGAAGAAGGTGGGGGAAGGGGATACATTGAAAAGTATGGAGAAAAAGGATGAGGATATGAGGGAAATCACACATTTGAACTAGGAGGAGGACAAACCAGAGGCATGCAGGGTAAGGCATATGTACTGTCAGCTTAATTTTTCAAATTCTTTGGTTAAATCCAGTTTAAGAAGCATACCCGAGGATTTGGTAATTTTGAGGGAATGAAACACTTCATGGGCCATGATGATGCCATCGAGAATTTTCCTACCTTCAACATATCTCATTTGTTCTAGAGTGATGAGGGTTGGGAGAAGGGTTTCATACGGTTGACAATGGGCTTGGTTATTTTTTTTTAAATAACATCACAAAGGGATATCAGTCTGAAGTTTTTGGGGTCCTCCACTTTCTCTACCTCAGTAATAAGGGCAATGAAGGTGGCATTGAGCACATGGAGAAAATTAGAGTGAGTCTGGGAGTTGTCCACAACTTCCCATATATCCCATTGGGTAGTGGACCAACATGCTTGAAAAAAATCTGACTTGAAGCCATCCATACCTGGCGATTGTTTTTGAGTAGGGAGAAAATGACCCGTTCCACTTCCTCAAGAGTGGATGGTAACATAAGGGCATTATTATGCTCATGGGAATCCAACTTCAGGATATGTTGAGTTCTTTTTAGAATGACAATTTTATGATCCTCCTGCGATTTAGAGAGAAGATTGTGGAAGTAGTTGAGGAGTTCAGCTTCCATATCTTTATGATTTGTGAGAGTGTTTCCCTAAGGATATTTTATCATAGTGATTTTTTTGTGGTGTCTATGTTGTATCATGGATCTATAAAAGAACTTGGTTTTTTCCCCCCTCTTTGAGCCAATGAATGCAAGACTTTTGTTTCCATATAATTTCTTCCTCTGACTCTCGCTCCTTGAGTTTTTCTTAGATATTGTCCTCCTCTTGGATGAGCTGATATGTTCTACCTATTTGGATCATTTTCGTTTGAATGTGCCCCATTTGCATAGTGATCTAGTTTTTGGCTTGAAATATGTTTCCAAACTCTTATTTGTTCCATGCTTTTAGTTTTGTATTCACATGTTTGATTTTTTATTGAAGCATGTACATGATTGAGAAATATTTTGGGTTGTAGGAGGACCACCAATCTCTGATCAGTTCTTAAATGTTGGGATGATTCAACCAGAATCTTTCAAAGCAAAAGGGTCTATTGAGGGGGTCGCCATAGAGGTCAAGATTTAGCATGATGGGCCAGTGGTCCAAACTTCCTTTTGGGAGGATGGTGGTTGTGGACTGAAGTCCTTCTATTAGAAGGGAATCTGAAACAAGGAAATGGTTGAGGTGGGAGGATATTTGATTTTGTCCCCTACTAAAGTTGTTCTAGGTGAAAGTGAAATTAAGAGTTTCAATGTCATTAATATTGAGGGAGTGGATGGTATCTAAGAAGGTTTGGGCGTCATGTTCCATATTTCTCATGCCACCTTGTTTTACAAGGAGGGAGGTGATGAGATTGAAGTCACCTCATATGTGCCAATGATTATCAGAAATGAGGGGATGGAGGTGTAAGAGAGAAGTTAGAAACTGCAAATTTTTAGGGGGTGGGTTTGGTCCATAAACATTGGTAAGGATTCCCTATTGAGAGGAGCCAATGAGTTGTAAGTGGGCAGAGAGAGAGAGAGAGAGAGAGAGAGAGTACTTAGCAGGAAATAAATTGGAGAGAGTTATATTAGAGGGGTTCCACAGGAGGGTGATACCCCTACAACACTTTTTTCATCTAAGGAGATAGCTATATATGAGAGCCAAATGCGTGAGGCTAGGTTTTGAAGGAGGTTGTGGGGACATTTCGTTTCTTGGATCATGACAATAGTAGGTTTTTTAGAGGATTTTTTTCTTTAGAATCCTATGTTTGGTTTTCACATTAAGGCCTCTTAAGTTCTAGGAAATTGTGGGGTTGGGTTGGAAATTATCCATCATTAGGGTGATGTGTCCCTAATTAACTAGAAACTCATCAAGGTCCTTGATAAGTTGTTTGTTGGATTTTCTACCTCGCTTATTTTTCTCTTTTAGGTTTTTAGAAGAAGATGAAGTGGAGTGCTTAATTCCAAGAGAGGGGATTTGATTCATACCTTTAACCTTGGTATCATTGAGGAATTGGTTGCAAAATAGAGAGTCATTAAGGAGATGAAATTGCTTTCCTGGAATGGATTTGGGGTCATGTTACTTGTAGGCCATTGCAATTGATTTAAGATCGAGGTCCCCTAAATCCATATATTCATCGTCGTCCAAGTTCGATAATTTTATATGTTCTTCTTACACATTGACATCCCCTTCATGGTTGGAAATATTGGTTCAATCCATAATTTTTCTTCGATTTTATTGCTCCTTTGTTGGGTGGTTCTTTGGAGGAGTATTGTTGGGGGGGGATGTTCTCTTTCATCTATTATGTGTTTTCTTTATTATCTTGTGGGAGGTTTTCAAATTAGTTGTGAGAGGAAAAGTATTTCTGAGGCAGAGGGGGGTTGGGATTGCACCTTTATTTTTTCTTTGAAGAGACCTCCATGAATCCCTTAGCATCCTGAGATGGAGGGGAGTTGGTTGTTGGGGAATGAGGATTCAAGGGACAATCATGAAAGAGGTGGTCATGTTCATGGAAGTGTTGATAGTGAAATGAGATATATGCATAATATAGGGTTTTGATCCATTCAATGTCTTGGTATAACATGTTGATGGATTCTAGAATATCTTTGGTGAGGTTCATGAAGACACAGATTCTCGTGTAAGAGATATATAAACTAGCTTTAGTAAACTAGGAAGTATTGATAAAGGAGTTGATAGTGTTACCTATACCTTCAAAAATTTCCTCATCGTAGAATTACTGAGGGAGGTAATAGAGTCTGATCCACATGGGAGATACAATAAAATATTCCTTTTCGGGGGTGAAACGTTCAGTCCAAGGTCGAAAGTGTAACCCCACTAAGTTGAAAAAGTAAGAGCCATTCTCAAATACCCTGTCACTTTCTTCCAAGTTGGAAGAGATCATGGTGAAGAATCCTTTAGAGCCTATTTTGAGGTCGATTTTAACTTTTGGCTTCCAATTTGTTTTGATCCACCTGTTGAGAGCCTTCTCCATTGGCCAAATACCCATGAACTTTTCAATGAAATAATGGTCCTACATGTATTCAATATACGCGAAAATGAAGTTATTTATTACCTCATATTTGGGGTTTGCAATGTATTTCAGTAGGCATCCTAAAGAGGCAACATGATTGGATATCGACAGTGTAGGTTGCAGATGTGTTGCGTTTAAACCAGAGGGGTTGGACTACTTTTCTTTGCCTGAGTCATTGAGGTTTTTTCGATCTGTTTGTGAGGATGAGGGCCTGCAGTTTCTATTGCAATGCCTTTCAAGGATGTGGTTGTAGGAGGGTGTTGTGCTCCCTTCTCCAACTGATGTCATGAAGATGGAAAACCCTAAATGGTTGAGCATTGGGAAAGACAATTATATGAAAAGAACTTGTACCATATCCCTCTATAATACATTGAAATTGCATGCTTTAATTAGTTTTACCCTATCTTGAGAGGGAAAATTTTCTTCCCTTCTTTTCAACTCTGTCATATTCATTATTTTCAGAATAAAGGTAGTCAACTCATTCTTGTAAAAACCTTCATCATTTTCATAATCAACCTAAAGATATTCTTTGAAACTGTGTAACATTGAGCCAAAATGAATGATATCCAAACTGGGTGTTCCTCTCCATTTTGAAATAGATTCGAGCAGGTCGTCGAGATCCATCCTAGGTTGAACAAAATAAAGTGGTTTTGCAAATATTGGGGGTGGCATCAAATCATTTTCTAATTCTATGATTTTGTTTTTTAATAATTCATTTTTGGTTTCCATATCATTAATTTATATATCTAGGGAATTTCTAGAGACCATATCGATTTTTGAAAGTTTGGATGTTGAAACTCCTCTTAAATCCATTGTTGAAGGTTTGACCTTTTTTCCTCTTGAATTTACATGTTGAAACACTAACTTTTTTAGTTATGAAATGATGCATTATGGAGGGCTAATGATAATTCTTCATGAAAAATATTTTCTTACTTAGTCAACTCCTTTTTTGGAAAATTCTTTGCTCATCTTTTGGGAGTTCAATATTTTTCATATAAACATTAAGGTCCATGTTTTGAAAAAGGACAACATCATTAGGTGTGCATTTCTCTAGTTCTTCTTGATTTTTATACCTTTTTCTCTTTACTACTGGTAATTTGTGGGTTCAGTCAATATTATTTTCACCATGATTAGGATCATCATCGCCCCCTGAATTATCGATTAAAGAATGTTGTTTATCTTGGAAACTTTTTTGGGTATTTTGTTTTGGTGTGCTGTTTTTTTGAGATGAACTTTGAGATTTATGACCCTTTTCACTTATGACCTTTCCATTTTGTTTGTATGCCTCATTTTTACTTATAATAGTTTTGAGGTTCTGAGCTAGATTTTCTTGAGGAAAAATTCCTTCATTTTCTTTCTCCTCATATATGTATGTGTTAATAAGTGAGACACTAAAACCAATGGAAATTATATGATTCATAAAAAGTTGTTGTGGATCAAACCATTTCATATATTAAGACACATTTAACTTATAAGGTTCAAATTGAACAAAAAATTCATCAATCTTAGAGGCATTTTTTACTGCGATCTCACCAACCTTCCATGGTAATTGAATAAATTGTGTTTTCTTTCTTTCAGCAAATAAATTTACCAAGAATTTGTACTGTGTGCAAACTTGTATTATGAAAATTTTATCAGATACATAAAATGGTACATAAATAGGCTCTCCACAAGAGAAATATATTATGAAGATGTTGTAATATTCACTGTATTCAAATTCTCCCCTATGATTTGAAAATGATGTCACTTCTAATGACAATATTGAAGTATTTCCCCAAACATTAATGTTTTGAAAACATCATGGAAATAGCTATAAGCTACATAGAACTGGTACATTTCTCTTTGATTCATAAATATGGATACCGAGTATAAATCAAATATTTCATGAGATCAACTTTCTTTGAAATATGGTGAGCTTGAAATTCATGGCTATCCATGATAGAAAAAACAAAATACCCTGACATAAAGAATTTTTTATCTTTCTTAAAATTTGACAATTGAGATGTTATTTCCATAGATATAATACTTGACCAATAAAAAACCATTTTTCCTTGAACACAGTAACACAAAATATACAGAGCCAACTTGGGAATAGCAGTAGTGGTTTCCAACCCAATAATTCTAGCTAAAAAATAGGAAATTTCTTTGAAGGGTTTCTTGAGTTGACTAACTTGTATTAGAGATCACTCCTATGGAATTGTTGAGGGGTCCTCCAGGAATTTTGGAAATAAATATCTACCTCCATTTTTATCTTTGATAAGCATCTTAGCTTTCTCGACTTTAAATATTTTAGTTGGATTTGGAAATGTGAGAATCTGATTGAATGTAGGAGGCCCCAAAGAATTCAACGAGCGCCCATTCACTTTGATAATCCTTTGGTATTTCTTGAAGTTATCAATACAACATATCACTAAATATTTTGTATCAAATACTTCTGGAACACAACCTTTTTGAACTATCCTGGATGTCCATACGTGATTATCCTTCCTTTCTGAAGAATATTTCTTGTAGAATTTGGACCAATGATTATATGAACTTTCTTATGAAAATGTGTTCAGTGTGTCGCCACAAAATATTTCTCTTGCTTTCGCCATCTTCTTCTATGATTATCACAGCATGTAGAGGAATTTTGTCACTATGTAATAATCTTTTCCCTATTTAATTTAATTGGAGCTTTTGTTTTGAGGGAGAAGTTATATGAATTAAATTCCAATTTATGAAGTTAACATCGAAGAACTTTCTATATTAATAATGGTCCTGATATATTAACTTCACATAAGAAAATAATTAAATGTTTCTTTGATTATCATGACATGGGGAAAATCTTTCGGTGGAGAAGAAGAATGAGTATTGAAATTTTGAAAGATGAAACCTTTGCTTCTGTGGTTATAATGAATAATATCGAAAACGTTTATAAGTAACAATTATTGCATAGATAGAAAAAATAGAAAATATCTTGCATGAAGACAAGAATATCTACTTCCTTGGTTGTGAAGGTGTTGGTGTTCGGAAGTCACTCCTAGATTGCTAGCAGGAGCAGAGCCCGAAGCCCATCAGATGTAATGTCACAGTTTGTTTTAAAGGTTGATCAAATGGAGGGAAACTCGAAACAGCATGATCTCAACTCAGAAACCAGACCCAACATGCGTGAACGAATGAGGTCTTGTATAAACTTCAAACAGTGAGTCGTAGTAAAAGGGTGAGTAGGTAGAAGACTTATGCAAGAAGGCGCAGTGATCCACGATGAACATCAGGTTCATCACAGACTAGAGAAGAAGTGCATTCAGACGCAAAATCCTTTTACGTTCAAACACAAAAACCAGAGGGCACGACAACGCCACAACAAATCCTTTATTGTGACAAGCTGCACTACTGTGAATCCTCAGGCAAAAGATGAAACAAAGATGGAAAAGAAAGAGAACTGTTTGTTATAAACCAAGAAGTCTCAAACATAGAGGCACAACCAGGACACCAGGGTATCTGCTGAAACTTTACAGTCGGGAGCTTATCTCTACCATCGATAGATACAAAAATGGAAAAAATGCCTACATATACTCAAAACTACCACAGCGGCAGAACCAAGAAAATGCATTGAAGGCTTTGCGTCTGCATGGCTTCTGACACTCTGCAGCCGCAATCTTTGAATAACCGTGCAACTTATGGCAGACGCGATCGATCTTCTGACAGTTACATCGGCGAATCGACGTGCTTTTAATTCATTATAGGACGTCCCCATTATGGCGGAGACGATGTCTAACCACCCTCAACTACCTCAATAACTGCTTCTTGGGATTGATAATGGCCCAGCCAACTCAGCATTTCGGGATAGGGAATACTTCTTGCGCTGCCACCTAGAACAACCGAATAGCTTGAGATATGGACATGAGGGCCAGCGTGGAGGGGACGACATGGTGTATGGTAGGAGTGATGGCAAGAAGTGAGAGTGATGACAAAGAGGGGTAACAAGGGATGATTCGTGGCGGAAGACAGTCAGGTAGACGGGGAGAAGACGGGAGAACGAACTCGCCTTCGGGTGAGAAACGGATGTAGAAAGGGAGCGAGACATGCGGCAGGAAATGAGTGGATGGTGAGAGAAAAGAGATCCACGAGGACCACCGAGGAGAGGTGAGTGGATGACACACGGCAGCAGGGAAAGGCGGAAGAAAGAATAAAACGACGGGAGGAGGGCCCACACTGGATAAACACAGGGCAACTGAGAGGAGCGGGACTACACGAGCGCCGCTGATCTAGGCGCTACGATCCTGGCCGTCGGGAAGCTGCACATGGGATCTCGGACCCCCCCCCCCCTCCGCTTAAAGGTAGAAAGGCGGGGGGGGGAGTCCGAAAATGTCTTCATCGCCGTTGATCTGGGCGTGCTCATCTGGGCCGTCGGAGAGTTGCGCCCCCGATCTCGGACCCCACCCGCTTGCTTAAAGATCGAAAGGCAAGGGGGGTCCGAAAATTGTTGTGCGTCGTCGATCTGTGCGCGCAAATCTGGACCGCCCGGACGTGCTTGCTACTTACCATGGGCGCATTATCGCCCGAAACTCTGGACAAGTGGATTTTAACCCATTCTTCTGATATCTAAACCCCTTAGCAAGAAATATCGCTAACATTTGGCTCCATGGGGGATAGAGTCGTCCCTGTGATGCTCTAAGAACTCCTCCTGCAGTTCCAGTTGCCTTGCTGTTGGGCTATGGAGTCAAGCTCAAAACCTCCCACCGCTGAGAGTACAGGCCGAAAAATAAAAGGAACAAAATAACTATATGCTCAAAAAAGCTTATTTATATACAATCCTAATTCTAATGAAATATTTTACATGGGGCTAGGTGAAAGCAGATTTCCACCATAGCCATTCAAGTAGCTTCCTGGATAGAAGCTCCTTCCTTATGTCGATGTTTACCAGCAGATGGTGTAACCGTGACAACAGAACGGTTACACTCTTCAACTCCTCCTTACAGGATGGATTTGAGATGAAATAGGGTGGCTCCAAGGCATAGGGGAAATGCCACTCCATGTATTTGCTGACAGGGTCATCGAACGAGTGGCTATTTCCAAGGATTTGGCAAAACACAGCCTCTTCTACTACATAGTTTTTCACACGCGGCCGAATGTTTCTGATAACCACAGGCGGATGAATAACTGAAGTAGGCTCACTGATCTGAGGTGGGGGCTGCTCACTGACTGGTTCTGCGCAATATGTAAACTGCATCTTCGACTGCTCCTCTGGTTCTTCTGGTGTCTCTTCTTTGCTCTCCCAAGGCTCAAAGTCATAATCATCATAGATAGGACCTGTGGGAAAACTCTGCTTGCTGACTGGCTCTTCAGTATATTTATAGTGATCAAATGTAGGATAAGTTTGTTGCTCATCAACACTATAATATACATCAAAGAGGGGTTGTTCTTCATTGATATGTCTCTCCTCCAAAACAGTGATCCCATCGAAAATTTCTATTTCAGGGACAGTGGGACCTGTTTCTTCTGGCTGCTCATACCTAATCCTTTTCTCTTTAATCCCAGGTAAACATATATCGCGAGAAACCCCCTGGGGGAAAAGAGAAGAATTTTTTTCCACAACTAACCCCTCCTTTAACAAGAGAGGGTCTTCGTCATCATGAGCAGAGCTACTAGGCACATCCACTTCAACCCGATACTCAGGTGATCCATCTACCATGAACCACATCTGCTCTGCAAACTCATAATCTCCACAAGAGGTGTGTTGATCTTCATGAAGATCTAAAAGAACAGATGCATCTGATATGATTTCAGATGCTTCCATTTTGGGGCTAACACAATTAATATTATTCAACACCTCTATTTTTTCATGGCAAATGCTTTCCTCCACAGTAAATGCTTTATCATGGACATGGTCTTCAGGGCCAACAGAGGCTTCATGAAGCGAAGAAAACTCCTCACAACAGTTTTCAAACAAGCAATCAACTGGATAGTAGTCTTTACAAAATGAATTGAAAGTTGTATGAAAACCTGTTAAAGAGCGGATTCTTGCAGCAGGAAGAGATCGACACCATTCAAGAGAAGCTCCCTTCAATGAATACTTGAAGAGCTTAATCTAGACATCCTCATGCGTGATATAGTGTCGGTGGATGGCCTCATGGAAGTCCAGTAAATGCTCAGTTGGTTCCTCCCAACTTGTTGCATGAAATTCAGGGAGGAAATCTTCCCATTGGTCTCTATCAAGAAGTGCATTAGGAAAACCAACTATCTGAGAAAAGTCACAAAAAGAAAACCTTTGAGCCAGAATTTTCTCCATACCGAACCAGTGGAGTCGCCAATCAATCCTTGAATCATGGAGTCGCCAGGTGAAAAATGTGCAGCTTCGAATGTGTTTGGTCCTTGTTCACCATCAAAGGCCAGATATTGACATTATTGATACCTCACTAAACTTCTCAGGTTGAGAAAGAAGTTGTTGAAACCTTCTTGAGAAAACTCCTTAGGTTCATCTTTCAGGGGTGCTAACAGTAGTCACAGCTGAAACCGCAAAGTGGAAACAATGGAGTCGCCACGGTGGAGTCGCCAGGTGCACAGCAGCAATTTTTAAGGCCTCTGATGTCTGATGCACCTTCAGAATCAGAGGCTCAATGTCTTTCTTCCCAGGGAAAAATTTTCAACTTCGTCCCCGGCAACGGCGCCAAAAATGTTGGAATTCGAAAGTCACTCCTAGATTGCTAGCAGGAGCAGAGCCCGAAGCCCATCAGATTTAATGTCACGGTTTGTTTTAAAGGTTGATCAAATGGAGGGAAACTCGAAACAGCACGATCTCAACTCAGAAACCAGACCCGGCATGCGTGAACGAATGAGGTCTTGTATAAACTTCAAACAGTGACTCGTAGTAAAAGGGTGAGTAGGTAGAAGACTTATGCAAGAAGGCCCAGTGATCCACGATGAACATCAGGTTCATCATAGACTAGAGAAGAAGTGCGTTCAGACGCAAAATCCTTTTACGTTCAAACACAAAAACCAGAGGGCACGACAATGCCACAACAAATCCTTTATTGTGACAAGCTGCACTACTGTGAATCCTTAGGCAAAAGATGAAACAAAGATGGAAAAGAAAGAGAACTGTTTGTTATAAACCAAGAAGTCTCAAACACAGAGGCACAACCAGGACACCAGGGTATCTGCTGAAACTTTACAGTCGGGAGCTTATCTCTACCATCGATAGATACAAAAATGGAAAAAATGCCTACATATACTCAAAACTACCACAGCGGCGGAACCAAGAAAATGCATTGAAGGCTTTGCGTCTGCATGGCTTCTGACACTCTGCAGCCGCAATCTTTGAATAACCATGCAACTTATGGCAGACACGATCGATCTTCTGATAGTTACATCGGCGAATCGACGTTCTTTTAATTCATTATAGGACGTCCCCATTATGGCGGAGACGATGTCTAACCACCCTCAACTGCCTCAATAACTGCTTCTTGGGATTGATAATGGCCCAGCCAACTCAGCATTTCGGGATAGGGAATACTTCTCGCGCTGCCAC
>ML797930.1:166965-183822 GCA_009831015.1 Picea engelmannii | reverse complement strand
CCAGAATTTTCTCCATACCGAACCAGTGGAGTCGCCAATCAATCCTTGAATCATGGAGTCGCCAGGTGAAAAATGTGCAGCTTCGAATGTGTCTGGTCCTTGTTCACCATCAAAGGCCAGATATTAACATTATTGATACCTCACTAAACTTCTCAGGTTGAGAAAGAAGCTGCTGAAACCTTCTCGAGAAAACTCCTTAGGTTCAGCTTTCAGGGGTGCTAACAGTAGTCACAGCTGAAACCGCAAAGTGGAAACAATGGAGTCACCACAGTGGAGTCACCAGGTGCACAACAACAATCTTTAAGGGCTCTGATGTCTGATGCACCTTCAGAATCAGAGGCTCAATGTCTTTCTTCCCAGGGAAAAATTTTCAACTTCGTCCCCGGCAACGGCGCCAGAAATGTTGGAATTCGAAAGTCACTCCTAGATTGCTAGCAGGAGAAGAGCCCAAAGCCCATCAGATTTAATGTCACGGTTTGTTTTAAAGGTTGATCAAATGGAGGGAAACTCGAAATAGCACGATCTCAACTCAGAAACTAGACCCGGCATGCGTGAACGAATGAGGTCTTGTATAAAATTCAAACAATGACTCGTAGTAAAAGGGTGAGTAGGTAGAAGACTTATGCAAGAAGGCGCAGTGATCCACGATGAACATCAGGTTCATCACAGACTAGAGAAGAAGTGCGTTCAGACGCAAAATCCTTTTACATTCAAACACAAAAACCAGAGGGCACGACAATGCCACAACAAATCCTTTATTGTGACAAGCTGCACTACTGTGAATCCTTAGGCAAAAGATGAAACAAAGATGGAAAAGAAAGAGAACTGTTTGTTATAAACCAAGAAGTCTCAAACATAGAGGCACAACCAGGACACCAGGGTATCTGCTGAAACTTTACAGTTGGGAGCTTAGCTCTACCATCGATAGATACAAAAATGGAAAAAATGACTACATATACTCAAAACTACCACAGCGGCGGAACCGAGAAAATGCATTGAAGGCTTTGCGTCTGCATGGCTTCTGACACTCTGCAGCCGCAATCTTTGAATAACCGTGCAACTTATGGTAGACACGATCGATCTTCTGACAGTTACATCGACGAATCGACGTGCTTTTAATTCATTATAGGACGTCCCCATTATGGCGGAGACGATGTCTAACCACCCTCAACTGCCTCAATAACTGCTTCTTGGGATTGATAATGGCCCAGCCAACTCAGCATTTCGGGATAGGGAATACTTCTCGCGCTGCCACCTGGAACAACCGAATAGCTTGAGAGACGGACATGAGGGCCAGCGCGGAGGGGAGGACATGGTGTATGGTAGGAGTGATGGCGAGAAGTGAGAGTGATGATAAAGAGGGGTAACAAGGGATGATTTTTGGCGGAAGACAGTCAGGTAGACGGGGAGAAGACGGGAGAACGAACTTGCCTTTGGGTGAGAAATGGATGTAGAAAGGGAGCGGGACACGTGGCAGGAAATGAGTGGATGGTGAGAGAAAAGAGAGCCATGAGTACCGCCGAGGAGAGGTGAGTGGATGACACACGGCAGCAGGGAAAGGCAGAAGAAAGAATAAAACGACGGGAGGAGGGCCCACACTGGATAAACACAGGGCAGCTGAGAGGAGCGGGACTACACGAGCACCGCTGATCTGGGCGCTACGATCCTGGCCGTCAGGAAGCTGCACATGGGATCTCGGACCCCCCCCTCCGTTTAAAGGTAGAAAGGCGGGGGGGGTCCGAAAAGGTCTTCATCGCCGTTGATCCAGGCACGCTCATCTGGGTCGTCGGAGAGTTGTGCCCCCGATCTTGGACCCCCCCCCTCGCTTAAAGATCGAAAGGCAAGGGGGGTCCGAAAATTGTTGTGCGTTGTCGATCTGTGCGCGCAAATCTGGACCGCCCGGACGTGCTTGCTGCTTACCATGGCCGCATTATCGCTCGAAACTCTGGACAAGTGGATTTTAACCCAGTCTTCTGATATCTAAACCCTTTAGCAAGAAATATCGCTAACAGAAGGGATTCATAAAAAGAAACTAAGTAATAGAAAATGGGTAGATAGAGGAAAGGTGATATTTAAAAAACAAAGAAACTCGACTTATGTGGTTCCAAAATGAAACTAAGTATGGAGATCGACAAACAGAGGTATACTTATAGAATGAAAAGGGGTTATGCTTGTTGTTATTCCTCCTTGCCAAAGGTAAGATGTAAGTATTATGGGAGATGAAATTTTTTTAAGTATAGTATGTTGAAAATAGAGTTATGAGAGAATTTTATAGTCAACAAGTTGATAGTCCAATGTTAGAAAAACTTAGATGATAATATTCTCTCTAGAGAATATTCCCATACAAAATAGGGTCCTCCTCTTCAGTTCAAAGTTATTTACACTTAGTTATACTAATGAAATTCACTCATGGATGGAAACCTCAGTTTTATCACCAACAGTTGCATGTGTTTCTCTCACTTCCACATGCGCGACTTAGTTAACTAATGATTGCATGGATTAGTTAACTAGGAATATGTGGAAGATTACTTCAGTTTTTGTTAGTGTGTATCTAGATATCTCTAGATCACTACTATGGTGACTTTACTTATCCATGTAGAGTATATCATGTGTAATTAATCATTCTCTCATTAGTGAATGCAATTCTATTAATTATTTTCTCTCATATCTTCTCTCCTCTCAATTTGCAAGTTGTGTATTAATTGTTATTATCTATATTCTTGGTGCAAGTTTCACCACAATTATACATGGTATCAGATCCCATAGGTTGCTAGGATAGAGGCACATAGGTATCTTATTTCTAGGTCCATATGTGATATGCAGTCAGAAAAGATGGATTATTCACTAGAAATACTTCTCACACCTAATAACTAATACGATTTGAAGCTAAAAATTATGCATCAACCTAGACACAGAGGATTGAATTGGATTACCATGGCTACAAAGGTTGAGACACACACTTCTATCGATAATAATAGGTATCTTAATTGCATGGATGAGGCTTATGACCTCCTCTTCGTTTATATGTCCCCAAAGATTCTATTTCACATTGAAGTTTGTACCACACCATATGTCATTTGGAGAAACTTGGAGAACCTCTTTGGTAAACATGATGAAATGAGAGGCCATATGCTCAAGGTCGAGCTAAATTCCATAGATCCAACGAATTTTGATGACATCCAAGGCTTATTTACAAAGTTCAATTCCCTCATCGTTCATCTAAATGGATGTGTAATAGAAAAATCACTAAACATAGTCAGTTAATCCTTTCAATATTAGAAAAACTTGGTGCAGACTATGTTTTTTTTCATCTCATCATTTCATACAAACAAATTCACTTCAGGAGCGGATTCAAATTTTTTGACATTGGATCAGTTTATTGAATCCCTCATGTATGAGCAATATAATCCCATCAAAATGGGGATAATCAATGGACCCAATGTGCATGCACTTCATGTGTATGAAAGAAACACCACTTCCAATTCAAATTCAAAGACAAAAGGCAAGGGAAGGTGCATCCAAAGCCAAATAAGGAAGGATACTCCAAACCCTTCGATGATTCCTTTGGCTCCAAAGGTGGAAAAGGAAAAAGAGGGAAGACCAAATTTGGTTACTTCAACCCTAGTTATCATATTGAGTCTGCATGCATGAAGAAAGAGATTGATCAGATGGCACAGATTCTTTGGAAGAAAAACCTCGGGGATCATGTTCCCAAATCTTGCAAGAAGAAGCCGAAAGATCAACCAAAATGAGGTAAGTCTCATGAAATGATTGTCATTAACTCTTCTCCTGATTCATGGATCTTAGATTTAGGCACATCCCATCATATGGTAGAAACAAAAAATGTTTAATATTTTGTTTCTACATGCATGGGTCCTCCCATCCTCATGGGAGATGATACCCTAGTTGAGTTCATTGGCCAAGGGAGAGTATAAATCCCACACAGAAGTTTTGAGAACATATTGCAAGCTCCAAAACTCTTTCTGACCCTACTCTCCATTTATTAGATAATGTGTTTTGGTATAGGAAAAAGGGTGGAATTCACACCTAATTATGTAACCATATCTGATATGCATCATAACTCAATGATTGTTGTTTGTTAGGTAAACCAACAATATCATTTGTATACTTTTATTAATTTCATTATTATATATGGTTCTTCTTTAATATTGATGCATGTTGATGATACTAGTATATTATGGAGAGATATGGTTGGCAATCTAAACTTCAAATGCATGTACAAACTATGCAAACATAAAGCAGTCACCAACTTTCCCAACATACATTTTTATGAAGGACTTTGTAAGGATGTGTTCTTGGAAAACATCCCCAGGATAATTTTGAGAAAGGGAAGGCCTAGAGAGCGTCCCCTCCTTTAGAGCTCATCCATAATGATCTGATGGGACCCTTTCCTCATCCATATATCAACAAAGAAAGGTATTTTATTACATTTATTAATGATTTCTCACGATACACTTGGGTGTATTTTATCAGGTAGAATTGTGAGGTTTGTATCATCTTAAACACTTCAAAACAAATGTAGAGACTCAGTTCAGGAGAAACATGAAAATGCTCCACACAGATAATGGGGGGGAATATGTGAATTGATACGTCCAAAATATTTGTTCATAGGTAGGTATAAAATTCTAGTACATAGTACCTTACACTTTGTAGTAGAAAGGATTAGCTGAAAGGAGCAACCGATACCTCAAGGAGATGGTCACTTACATGTTGGATGCAATATCTCTACCGCCCAAGGCTTGGGATAAGGAACTTAAATATTCTAAACACATTCAGAATAGATCTCCTCATAGATATTTCAAGGACTAAACTCGCTTTGAGGCATGAAGTGGTAATAAATTGGAAGTCACCCACTTCTGAATATTTGGATTGCTTGCATGAGCCAAGGTACCCTCTGAGAAAAGAGGAAAGAATTAGATATGCATAGTACCACATGCATATTTGCAGTATATATAGATGGTGTGAAGGGTTATAGGTTGCATGATCCCTCTATTGACAAGCTAATCATTAAGCATAGTGTTTAGTTTGAGGAAAATCCCTTGCATGCACCATTGGAGCCACATACAGAGCCCTTTGTACCATTTCCTACACCAGACATATGTGATGATGATTCTACTCACTCAGATCGTAGTTCATATCTAATATGTAAATTTGATTTAGAAGATGATGAGCATATTGATGATGATCATGTAGATGTTGAGCCACCATAGAGGCACAAACAACCTTATAGGAAGCAGGAGACCTTATGGGGGATACAAAAGATCAAAGGAGGATCAGGTCTTATTTTTAGGATCGTCTTCTTTCACTCAAAACTAATGAACCAATGATTCCCATGCATTTATATATAGTTATACCTTCAGAACCATAGACTTTTGTAGAAGCTACAGGGAATGCCTTCTAGGAAGCTACTATGAAGTAGGAGTACAATTCTCTCCTCATGAACTAGACTTGGGATCTAGTTATGCTTCCTTTAGAAGCGAATCTTGTCTGATGTAGATGGGTATACAGGAGATGGAATGTAGCAGATGGAAAAGTAAGAATGTATAAGGAAATATTGGTTTCCAAAGGATTTCATCAAATCCATGGGATATATTATGATGATACCTTTTCTTCTATAGTAAATATGGAATGCATTCAATTATCCCTTTCCATTGTGGAATCCAAGGGGTGGAAACTTCACCAAATCAATGTGAAGAATGAATTTCTTCATGGGGATATCTCATATGAGATTTGCATGGATCAATTACAAGGGTTCATTCAGAACTTAACCTTAGTATGATGACTCAATAAGTCCTTCTATGGCCTCATGAAGACACCTAGATCATGGCATGCAAAGATTGATGCCTACTTTCTTTCTCGACACTTTGTTAGATGCAAATAAGATATGGATTTCTACATGTTGAGGATCTTAGATTCCTTATTGATAATTTTTCTCTATGTTTATGACATCCTGATCACAAGAAGTTTATCCTCAACAATTGTTACAATTAAAAAAGTTATGCATGACGATTTCTCTATGAAAAACATGGCTCCACTACGTTATTTCCTTGGTCTCGAGATCGGTTAGGATTATTAAGGCATGAATATATATCATAATAAGTATTCCTGGGATCTCTTGGTTAGATTCCACATGAACGACTACAAGTTGACAGCCACACCCTTTTTGTCTGGGGTACATTTTGAGGATGTCAGGGATACACTAGTGGTGGACAACACCTTGTATTAACAACTTGTGGGGATCCTTCTCTATCTCACCCACACCCGACCAAATATATCATATGCAGTAGGGGTAGCTCCTAGGTACATCGAGTAGCCACATGAGATACACTGGAAGGATACAAAACACATCCTTAGATATGTTGAGAGAACCACATGTTATGGGATCAACTATGTAGAAGGATATGAATTGGATCTCATGGGATTCACCAATTCTAATTGGGTTGTAAATAACATAGATCACAAGTCCACATCTGTGTACATGTTTAGTTTAGGTTTTGATCCCATTTGTTAGTCAAGAAAAAAAAAGTTAGTTATTTCTATATTGTCAGCAAAAGTCAAGTACAGAGGAGAGGTCAACATCACTATTCAGGCACTTTGGTTTCATAAATTCATCACCAAGCTTGGAATCCATTTTCATTGTCCGACTGTCATTTGGTGTGAAAATCAAAGTACTCTCAATTTTTGAAGAGACCCAACGCAATGATAATGGACCAAAAACATTGAGATCCATATGCACAACATCGGAGAAATGGTACATGACATGATCGTCGATTTGTAGTACTATCCATTTTTCGAACTGACTTCAAACATATTTACCAAGACATTTACTTAACATAAGTTCCACTTCTTGCACAATCATCCTGGAGTGAAGGAAACAACTACTTACAAATTGTCTTTCCTTCTTCATTTTTTATGCATTGTACTTTGATAGGGGAGTTTCCCATGAGGTTTTTCCTCTTCCCTCAATTTTTTTTAGTGATTCATTCTTAGATGCATTGTAAAATGGGTACCTAACATGGCATTAGTTGTCCGAAATCATTCATCATGTACACCCTAGTAATTTTGAGGGGGGTGTTGGAGATATTAAACACTCACATAGGTAATTATTTTCCTAATGTTGATAGTCCAATGTTGAGAATGATTCCTTAGATGATATTATTCTCTCTAGAGAACATTCCCTTACAAAATAGGGCACTCCTCTTCAGTTCAAAGATTTTTACACTTTGTTAGACTATTGGAAGTCACATGTTCATGAGAACCTTGATGTTATCGCTAGAAATTGCATGTATTTATCTCACTTCCATACATGAGACTTAGTTAATTAATGATTGCATGGATCAATTAACTAGGAATATGTATTAGATTACTTCCATTTTTATCAGTGAGTGTCTAGATATATTTAGATCACTACTATGGAGAATTTACTTTTCCATGCAGAGTATATCATGTGTAATTAATCATTCACTCATTAGTGAGTACAATTCTATTTATTCTTTTCTCTCATGTATTCTCTCCTTCTCTCAATTTGTAAGTTTTGTATGAATTATTTTTATCTAGATTCTGTGTGCAGGTTTCACCAAAATTTGGCATTCATAAATGATTCCATCACTTTGAGATTTGTTGCATGACGATCGCATGCTACATACAAATAGGGTGCATACTACCCATCTATCTATAACTACGCATCTCCCTCATCATCATTTGATGGGAGTTCTTAGTCCAAGTATATCATTCCCCCCTAGATAATTATGTCACACACTAGCTATCCATAAGCTTCCTCTTTAGGAAATGGAACCAATCAGATCTCACCTCATAGGAGGTTACAACATTAGGTTAGTCAAAGTCCTTTGATTTATTCTTTGATACTCCCTAAAGTAACTAGTCCAATCAATTTTGTAGGATATCTACCACCTAATGCTCCTCCAAGTCAGAATCACACCTATGTCTATGTGATAATAGGACTAGGTCCCCATGTTTGACCCATCCTCATTGATGTGTCTAGTCTAGAAACCTCACTGACACTATATCTACATGACTATACAAAGGAAAATAAATATCATGTATTGAAATTTTCCATTTTATGAAGAAATAAAAAAACACAAAATCACTTAGGTCCTTACAAACACCATTTTTTTCTAGGTTGTAGAGGAAGCTCAGAACCTCCTTGATAATTCATTCCTTCATACATGTATTCTTAAATATTGATAGGTTACTTCTCCAAGTGTGTTGGGATATTCATTTTTGATAAAGTGATAAGGATAAAGAAAGTGGTGTATAAAGTCAAATGTGTTGTCAAACAGTTGGAATATAAAAAATCATTGAAAGATGAAAATTCCATGGGAGTATAAAGGAAATGCAAGGGGCATAGAAAAGCATATTTGATTTAGTCAATTGAATTTTCCAAGCCCACACAAGTATAATTAAAAGGGAAATGTAAAGGGAAATAGTTAAAGTATTGGTAATGTTACTGTCATTGTTGGTTACTATTGTTCTTTTGATTACTATTCATGTTGTCATGTTTGGGTATTGTAGTTGTCCCAGTTGTTACCATTGTTGCACTTGCAAAAAAAATTTAGTTTGTAATGAATCCTAAGGATTTATATATCGATGTGTGAGACAATGTATTGAAGATCTGGGTAGTCTAAGAAGTGATATGGTAGATCTAAGATGTATGAATCATTTTTTGTAGTATGGTTCCTAATGAAATGTTATGATTTGGGGCCTCAAAAATTTATTTTATGATTGATTGTCTTTTATATGAATGGATTTGTATATCTATCGTGTATATGCTTAATCATTTCATATTTATGCTTGAATACTATCACAATATGGTTTCAATGGGAAACATAATTGAATTTCATAGTATAAAAGTAGATTTGTTTTGGTATATTTTATAAATCCCTTCATCATACAACTCTCGCATATGTGTCAGGTGAGACCTACTTCCTTTGAAGAAGGTTGAATATGAAAATGTTCCTAGACTACAACGGTAATTTTTTTTATAAAAATAAGATCATAGAGAAATAAAATAAAATAGATGCAGAAATAAAACACAAAAGATACACATTACAATAGAGACCTAGATATACGTGGTTCACCCAATATGGGATACGTCTACCGAAGAAATTTCTAGGTCCTCCCTTTATTATTATCCATCAAATGAAGGGAAACAACCTACAATATACCTGTTGTAATTTCATCTTATTTCTCTCACAATATCCTTTATGAGAATAAAATATTCACTGTCATACATATTCGCAACATAATTTCATCATACAAAATGGGTTTCCTTTTTTTGTGAAAACCCTCACATAACTTCCACTGTCAGATATGTGACATTATAATGAATAGTAAAGATTGAATATGAAATTGAAATATTTTACAAGGCAATTTTCTCGAACCCCCTTCATTCGACGGCCAGCCCCTGAACCCCTGATAGAAGGGGGCTAGGAATACCTACATATAAATTAGGAATATAATCAGGCTCCACAACGAACAATTTTTTTGGGTATTTTTCGAGAACCCTGGCTTTGATTTTGTGCCAAAAAATGGTTCTATTTCTAGGACCAAGCGTTAGAGTGATTTTTTAGAGGATGCCTCATCAAGTCTATAAGTATGATGTTGAAAACTAGTGGGAAAGGAAGTGTGATGCATTCATCAGACATGAGGTTGAGTTGTGGAAAAAGAGTTTTAGGGTTGTGAAAAATGTTGTTTTCTATTCAGAGCCTGCTAGTGACCAATACAAGATCTTTTGGGTTAAATTACCTAAAGATTTGTTTCAGTGATTATATCATCTTCAAGAATCTCTAGAGTACAAAGATTGGGTCAAAATGTTATATAAATAGACTATCGAGATTATATCAACCTTTCATCATCTATATTATCATATATCACGAGTTATAGACCTTTGGGCGCAAAATACCCTTGAGGGATATATTATCAAGTTTGTTGCAGTAAAACACCAAGCCTTTCAAAAGAAATAACCATATTCAAATATGGATCCAAAGGAAGAATATTGCAAGAAATATCTATGTGGATCAAGGTCCTATTGGTAGAATAAGGAATGTTTCTTGTTCCTTCATGTGAAATGGTAGCATAAACACCTATGCCTAGGGGAAGGTTATTTCTAGGAGGGCTCACAAGGTAAGATACTAAGAAGTTTTCTTTTAGATATGTGGGGAAATCAAGAGAATATTTCAACAGACAAATGAGGTCAGAGGAGGTATTTCATTGATGAAAAAGGGTTGTGGAACTAGATGAATAAAATGATGAAATAGAATGATCATTTGTGGAAGGAGATCGGATCCAACGATGGTGATATAGAAAAGATACAAGAGTTTTGGAAACTATAGAGACAATGAAGACTAGACAGTTTCTATTGAAAGAGAGAGGTAGTGTGAGAGGTGAATTTTCTAGAGGTAGAGACAAGAGGAAGAGTATTTAAAAGATGTATATGAAAGAGTAATGGTAGTGTCCACCACTGATGAACAAGATTCATCCCAGAACTCAGAAGGAGTTGTGCAGGAATCAAAACCTATAACTCGCAAAGATACTAGTTTTCATTAGTAATTGAATGGAACATTGTAGAAGAAGGAGACCCCCAACATGAAAGAAATTCATTCCTGATGTAAAGGAACCAACCATGAATCACCTATTCTCCCACATCCATCAAAAAATTTGGTAATTTCTTTAGTAAATCCTTCTACAACTTCTATCATTCCTAGTTCTTTGAGTTTTGCAAGTTTATTGAGTAGCAATAGTGGAAGTGTGTTGAGTTATACCTCCATATCATAACTAGAATCTCATGGGTTCATTTAAGTAGGGTCTACAAGTCAATTGATGACAACATAAATTGTAGGATCCCTTACCCGATATTCTGATTTTTAGGGAAACGGGATGAGGATGTTGAGAAACACTAGTTTCTATGTGAATCGATCTGGAGGTCATGAAAGAATCTAGACATGAACAATTTGGTTGAGTTTAAAACCACTCTTAGAGGTCAAGCTATCAAATGGTATATGAATATTATTGAACCAAGAATTCAAGGTCCATATTTCACTTTGGTTCAAGTAAGATAGAGGTTCATTGTAGAGTTATGGTTATCATTGTTAGAGTAGCAAGAACGTTCCAAGTTGTGTGAGATAAAGCAGAGAGATGGTTAATTTGTGTGGGAATGCAATCAAAGGTTTAAATATGTGATAGAGAAATTGGTGATCCCTATTCATGAATATCATCAAAGGGACTGGTTCATCCAAGGATTACTACCTTTGACCCGCATCACTCTAACAAAACAATGCATAGACACTCTATGAGAAGCATTGGACCAGGCTATGGAGATTGAACCAATGGAAGGATATTTGGGGAGTCTTAGAGTTACGATACCTATTGAAGATGTGAGTCTCATGCAAGTAAAGGCTCAAATCTTTTTATAGAATAAAAAGATTCAAGAGCTATCCATTCTTAAGACAGGTCGACCACAAGTCTAGTGTATAGGATATTACATAGAAGGTCACTTGGTGACCGAATATATCATATTGATAGGTGCAAGTCCCTCAAGTACTCTAATGGAACCTCTTCCAGTAGGACCGTCAGAAGGAGTTTTTCAATTTTATTCTATAACACCATTTCATGGGCCTCTCCAACATCATTCCTTTTCAAATAATCAATGGGTATAGAATATTGAATATTGTGAAATCTATAGGAATTACAACCACTCTCCATGACACTTCTCCATTATGCAAAAATATGCACCTACTTAGAGTACATTTTCTTGTGAGTTATGTGGTTCACCTGCTCATAATACTAATCAATGTAGTGCTCTAGATGAACTTGAAGATAGATTGGATCAATTTTCATTCAGGGTGAACAAGGGACCTCAAGAATTTGGAGGGGGTCTCAAAGGTGGAGGAAAATACATAGGTGGATGAAATAACAAAAGAGGATTGGTTTGTTGTTATAATTGTGATGAGCAAGGGAATATTTCCATAGATTGTCTACTTCCAAGAATACTATGGTGTTCACACTACAGGAATACTACTCACTCAACTAAATACTTCCATGATTTTATTGCTAAGTGGGAATATTGTGCTAGACAAAGAGGGGTCATTTCGATCAACTCTAAACCAAGGGATGTAGCCAAAGGGAATAGATATGATATTAATATCATTACTATGGGAAGAGAGAAGACTGGTGTTGATGTAGAGAGTCCATATCAAATCAAGATTCAAAAGGATATACCAGATAATGCCAAGTATCATCTTATGTGATAGAAATAATTATTCAAAAATGTAGTAGATTTGTTTAGACATATGTCTAGTTCGTCGACATATGAACTTGTGGAAATGAGTTTCAAGTTGACCCCACACTAGAAAAGGATAGCCAGAGAGTGATGTCTCATTTGGAGTGTTCTCGTAAGTCATAGAAAGTTGTTCATCTTTCATTTCAACTATTTTTTGATATCTTATATGATGAACAACTTACTAAGAAGTTGTGGAATAAAATCAAAGTGGCCTTAGGAGTTGATGGAAATTCAGTTGAGTTCATTTATGGTAATCTTCTAAAAATAAAATAAAGTAGGGTACAAAAAAGAAAGAGGAGAACTGGATGAGATTTTAGGTTGAATTTCCAATTGGATGACTACAAAATCAAGGATGTTATGATGGATATGGGCTCTGATGTTAACATTCTACTTAAAAGGACTTGGGAAGCAATGGGGAAACCCAATCTAGTTTATTCTCCTATTCAACTAAGGATGACAAATCAATACTTCATTTTTCCAGTAGGAAAGCTACAAACTGTAGAAGTAGATTTTGATTGTATTAAAATAGTAGTTGATTTTAAGGTTACTGAAATTATGGGAGAGAAGGATACATATCCTTCCTTGTTAGGAATTGAATGGTATTATGAAAATTATACAATCATTGATATTAAAAAGGAAACTATGACTTTTGATCTTGATAGAATGAAAGTCACTAAACCTTTAGATCCATATCAAGGTCTAATATATATTGATCTTCCAAATGATACTATGGAGCTATATATCCTTGTTCAGATGCATCATATGGACGCAGGAAAAATGAGATGATTACATTAACCCCACTACAGATGGCTCAATGAGTTGGCATAACGTTCAGTCTATGGATGAAGACTATGAAGAAGCTTTTAATAATTGGCAGTAGGGACGACATGAAAATTTTTCCAGACACTACACAATTGCCCACTCAGTAAGGTGGATTGGGGCTAAAATATGTGACTCTCCAACCTATGATGACACTATAGATCTGCAAAATTTTCTCATTGATATGGAGGATAACATTGAGAAAAAATAGATAGTTTCATCACCTGACATAGATTTGAGATATTCTCTTACTAGATGGTGGTCCAATCATAGGGAAAGTTTTTCTTTTTGGAATGATTTCAAGTGTGCCATTATACTTTTCTTCCTTCCTGCACCATAAGTTATCACATCTAGTGAAGATTGGAAGATGAAGAGTCAGATATTAACTCTAGAGACTTATGATGGTTTCTATGATCTAATTAAGAATATAAAGTGTTTCCTTAAGGCATGAGATGTTGCACAACTACCATCTCATTTCTGGGTCCATCATTTTTTTTATTCTCTGGGGACAATTATGAAAGAATGACATGTGCATGAGGAGACCAAGAGACATACTGCATGCTGAAAGGTACTGCGAGATCATTTTTTTCATGATTTTTCCTTTTATGGTAAGTCTTCAAAGATGATAGTTGTATTGCAAAAAAATAAGAAATTTGTTTTTATGAATGAGTTCAAGATGAAGAATCCCCCTACTTTCTAAACTAAACATAAAGACCTTATTAAATTTAGTTTTTATCCATCACCTGCAAGGATATTGTGGCTTGTAGCAAGGTTGAAAATATCTTGAAGATCTTAAAGACTTGGAGGGGCTTAGACATTTGACCTTTATGGAATCTGCAGGAATAAGCTAAGTTAGACACAATCCATCAGGTAATTCCAATAGTTCATATACTTATCATTTAAAGTTGCAAAAGACAATATTGGGAGTGAATAACATGCTAAGTTGGTTTCTATAGGATACTACTGGGATGAACAGACCATGACAGAGATCTAGGCCCTATTGTGAGAGTATCAGGACATCTTCCCAAAAATATTTTTAGAACATAAGGGAAATAAAGGAGATCTAGGAGAAATGAAAATATAATTAAATCTTGATGCTAAACCTTTCCAACACAGGCCATATCTCTTAATTCCTATGGTTAAAGAAAAAGTGAAAGGGAATGACAAAATGCTTGCATCTGAATTGATATTCCCTATGGAAGAAGTTGAGTGGATCATTAAAATTGTTATACAGAACAATAAAGGAATTGAAAACATAAGAGTTTGTGTGGAATATAGAATTTTAAACTTAGCCTATGTAAATGATCCTTTTGCTACTCCATTCAGTGATGAATTACTTGATAGATGGTTGGATATGAAGCATATTCATTTAGTGATGGATTTTCAGGATATCATCAAGCAAGAATTGTGAAAGAAGATAAAAAGAACACCGCTGTCAATACTGAATGTCCCTCTTTTTCTTACAATGTCATTCCCTTTGGGCTTAATAATGCTCCTATGATCTTTTCCATCATTTTTATTGTTTTCTTCTGAGAATTTATCCATAAGTTTCTCTATGCTTACATGAACAATTAGACTATATACATCCTATTGAAGGAACACATAAGAATACTTCGATTAATGTTTGACCACTCCAAACAGTTACAAATATCATTGAATCTGAAGAAATTTGTTTTCTATATGCCTTTTGGAAATTTTTTGGGACATATTGTTTGTAATGAAGGAGGTTTGGTCGATTCTGTGAAGGTAGATTCTATTTTTAACATGGCTCCCCTTACAATTTACAAGCAGTTGTAATCCACTCAAGATCATACTGGATATTATCGCAGATTCATCATAAATTATGCAAGTATAACTTCCCCGCTGGAAACATTTCCATAGAAGGATGAAGGTTATCATTGGACACATGAATGTCACATACATTTTAACATTTTGAAATAAAATATAAGTGGTGCTCCTATTTTGACATATCCTAACTCGAAAATTGAATTCCATGTTCTCACTGACAATACAAGTAATTCTCTAGGTGTTGTTTCTGTGCAACCTGATGACGGTAGTCTATATCATCCTATTTACTTTTCCTGTATAAATTTATCTCAGGTCTAGTGAAATTATACCAGTACATAAAGGGAGGGATTATCCATGGTATATAATCTGTTGAAGTTCAACAGGTACATGTTCGGAGGACATTTCAAGTTTTTTCACAGATCATTAAAATTTTGTAATATTCCCAATATAATGGGATGGGATATTATGTCCTTCTATGAAATAAGTTTTCTTGATGCTCTATTCTAGTTGATAAATGCTCACAAATTGTTTGCATCCATTCTATTAATAGACATTTTTCCAAACATATTGCCTATAATAAAAGTACACCATAAATAAACAAGGCAATAGGTGGTGTTTTGTTATGAAATATGATTTGAATACAATGATCCAAGGTTATTATGGAAACTGCAATACATCGATGGAAAACACAAAATACAAGCCAAAAACTTGGAATCATGTCATGGCCCCCTCAACATATGATATTCAACTCTCCAAGTGCCACAGCCTCTCCAAGAATATCACTACACCCAAAAACTAAAAAAAAACAAGATGAAGATCCAATGAAGATCCTAGATGGATCCTCCTCCTTATCTAGCTACGATGGATATTGCACCACCGAAACAATACCAACAATGGAGTGATTTTTGTAAACCCTAACAAAAAAATGGATTTAAGAGCACCATACAACAGAACAACTAAATCATAATACAAAGTGAGTCTCTACCACTCCTTTTCTATTTTCTCCATGCCTTCTATAATTTTCCCCTTTGTGACCAAATCAAATGTAACTTATAGAATTTTCCCCTTTTTGACTAAATCAAATATAACCCATATTTTCCCTCTATTTTTCACTTTAATATTAAACGTCACTTTAATAATGGTTAAGTAACTTATTAATCTAAGGTTAAATTATTTCCATAATGTCACTTTAAAAACGTAATATCTCCTAACTAAGTGGCATTAAATGACCCCCTTTTTACTCATTTTTCTCTAATGACAAGCCAAAGAAGTCTCTTCTACTACAAACCAAGGAAACCCAAAAATGGGTACATGACAAATCCTCCCTTCTGAAAAATTTATTTTCCTCAAGCAATGCCATCATGACCTCACTCTCCATCAACTGATCTATACTGAAACTGAAAATGATACCAGGATCCCAAACCACCCTGTAAGATGTGAAGCATCATCTGATCAAGGTTTGGTCCAGTAATGCATTAACATGAGAGGTGTCCTGAATATATCCCACAATTAAGGCCACTCAGTGTTGCAACAACTCAATCATAGTTTTCCGATCATTGTGCCTACTCTTCATCCCCATCTCCTATAGCACCATACTAACAAACCTGTAAGGGTTGAGCCTAATATCATGAATAATAGCTGGCACAAGCATCCATATGAAGTCACGACTATTAAATCCCCTATCAAACCTAGTATTGGATGTTGGAAAGGGGAGTCTACTAGAAATTACTATGGGCTTCTCATGGACTCTAGAGAACCTCTCCCTAGATAACTTTGTTAGATTTTTTACCCATACTCGGGTGATACAACTAGAAATTGTGTGAAATTTTCAATAATTGGACACATAATATCGATCCATGGTATCCTCGGTAAATCTATGGTGTAATATATCCACATGATTTTCCAGTCTCTGCTAGAAATAACCAATGATT
>ML797930.1:155431-166278 GCA_009831015.1 Picea engelmannii | reverse complement strand
GTGGAATCCTAGTATGATGAATCAACTCTATGCATGTTGATCTATTCATCTCCTTCAAAACTTTACCAGGAAATCTGTTGTCATCCATGTACCCGAGTAATATGTGGAGTCTAAATTTCCTCACTGAAAAGTATCCCTGTCACATGTGGTGCTTCATAGTCATATGAGTACCCAAAATTCCCTATCTAAGGTGGATCATAAATGGGCCAAATAAAATCTCTCTAAGTGGAAGATCAGATGCTACAATTTTGTGAGATTTATAAAGGATAATGCCATCCACTCCTCTATCAGTTGGAATATATGTGAACAGACCCAATACAATTTGGATCTCCACTTATGCTCCGACTACATAGTCGAAACAAAAGAACTATGACATGGCTATAATCCTACCTCTCTCACCCAACTTACTCACTTGATTCCTCCATGTCCTTCTAAATATATTGTTGGCATCATTAAATGGAAGTAGATTCCACTGCCACTACCTGTAATACTAGAAATGTTTAGGTGCATTGGTCAACCCCAATGGTATGAACAAGAAATAAAGGTAGCATCTAAGAGAAATCCTGCAGGTATCCTACTCTTTGTCCTTTCTCTGGTGATATCCCAATCAAAGATAAATCTCCAAGGAATATTCCTCTCCGTGAAGTAAATCCATGCACTCATCCATATTGGGTGAACCAAACTCAATGATATGTTTGAAGTCCATTACTAGAGGTCTCCCTGGGGGAAATGTTCCAAAAACTCATTGCACAACACTGTAGATCATTGTATACTATTTCATACCACTGCATACCACCGTATAATCATGTACCACTCTGTATCATATATGTGCCACTATTTCAATCACTCTATCAACTAAACCTGGATCCTAGAGTGATGTATACACATATATCTTATACTCAATTCCTCAATCAACTAGTCCATATATTTCCTTCCTGGTTGTTCCACAAGGAATTTTCTCAACTACCATCTTTGTAGATGAGATTTAAGCCAAAATAAATCACTCATCATCCTTGCAATGCAAAATAGGTGCATGGTAAAAACCCTTTGTTTCCAACCTCTCCTCATACACCTACTACTCTCAATTATCTTCCTATGGAATTGTCACAAGAGGCTCCTCCCTCAGATCATGAATACCACTCATGCCCTCGTGTGTCACTACTGCTAAAGATAATGTAGTCTCTACTACTATCAATGATGAAGAGTGTGCCACGCTAAGTTGGTATCTAAGATCCTCAATCTCTCTTTCGTTGTATTCATCATACTTAAGAGAAAGGTCCCTATCCATGAAAAGTCGTAAGCAATATGATTTCATATACTCTAGTGATTATTTGACGATGTGTAATTGAGCACTAGTGATCCCATTTGTTAGAAAAAAAGGATTTCAAAGAAAGATAATAAAACAAATGCGGAAATAAACACAAAAGATACATAATACAATAGAGACACAGATAAATGTGGTTCACCTAGTGTGGGCTATGTCCACCATAGACATTTCCAAGTCATTCCTTTATTATTATCCAACAAATGAAGGGATACAACCTACAAAATACCTACTGTAACCTACTCTTCTTTATCTCATAGTCTCCTCTCTTAGAGTACAATATTCACAATGATAAGTAGCCGCAATACATTTCCCTCAAGAAAAGAAGGTATCCTTCTAGGGAAAAAATCCCTAACATAACTTCTACCATCAAATTAGTGACCTTATAATGAACAATCCAGATTTACAGTGAAAATTTTCCTTGTAAATATGGACCATTCATTATAACATTGCATATATGATGGTAGAAGTTATGTTAGGGTTTTTTTCCCTAGAAGGAAACCCTATTTTCTCGAGGGAAATTTATTGCAACTATGTATCATTTTGAATATTGTACTCTGAGAGAGGATACTATGAGTGAAACAAGAGGAAGTTATAGCAGGTGTGCTATAATTTTTATCTGTTCATTTGTTGGATAATAATAAAGGAAGGAGATGGAAATTTCTCTAGTGGGCGTAGCCCACATTGGGTGAACCACACATATCTGTGTCTCTATTGTATTGTGTATATTCAATGTTTTATTTCCAAATTTGTTTTATTTTATTTCTCTATGATCCTGTTTTTCTAACAAATGGGATCACTAGTGCTCAATTACACATCATCAAATAATCACTAGAGTAGATGAAATATGATTCCTTACAATTTCTCATGGATAGGGACCTTGCTCTTAAGTATGATGAATACAACGAAAGAGAGATTAAGGAGCTTAGATACCAACTTAGCATGGTACACTCTTCATCATTGATAGTAGCAGAGACTCCATTATATTTAGTAGTAGTGACAAACAAGGGCATGAGTGGTAGTCATGATCTGAGGGAGGAGCCTCTTGTGATGATTCCATATGAGGAGAATTGAGAGTATTAGGTGTATGAGGAGAGATTGGAAACATAGGGTTTTTACCATGCACCTGTTTTTCATTGCAGGGATGATGAGTCATTCCTTTTCACTTAAATGTCATCTACAAAGATGGTAGTTGAGAAAATTCCTTGTGGAACAACCAAGAAGGAAATATATGGACTAGTTGATTAGGGAATTGAGTATAGGATAGAAGTGGATACATCACTCTAGGATCCAGGTTTAGTTGATAGAGTGATTGAAATAGTGGCACATATATGATACATAGTGGTACATTATTATATGGTGGTATGTAGTGGTATTCAATAGTATACAATGATGTACGGTGGTGTGCAATGGATTTTTGGAACATTTCCCCCATGGATACATTCAGAAATGGAATTCAAACATATTATTGAGTTTGGTTCACCTAAGATCGATGAGTGCATGGATGAACTTCATGGAGAGGAATATTCCTTGGAGATTGATCTTTGATCGGGATATCACCAGATCAAGGACAAAGAGTAGGATACCTACATGATTTCTCTTAGATGCTACCTTTATTTCTTGTTCATACCATTGGGGTTGACCAATGCACCTAAATATTTCTAGTATTACAGGCAGTGGCAGTGGAATCCACTTCCATTTTATGATTCCAACAATATAGTCGGAAGGACGTGGAGGACTCACATGAGTAAGTTGGGTGTGAGAGGTAGGATTATAGCCATGTCATTGTTATTATTTTTGGACTATGTGGTCAGAGCACATGAGGAGATCCAAATTGTATTTGGTCTATTCACATATATTCCAACTGATAGAGTAGTGGATGGAATTATCCATTATAAATCTCAGAGAATTGTAGCACCTGATCTTGCACTTAGAGAGATGTTATTTGGCCCATGTATGATCCACCTTAGATAGGGCATCTTGGGTACTTATGTGACTATGAGACACCACATGTGATAGGGATAATTTTTGGTGAGGAAATTTAGAC
The DNA here is from genome assembly GCA_009831015.1 of Picea engelmannii. Classification (NCBI taxonomy): domain Eukaryota; kingdom Viridiplantae; phylum Streptophyta; class Pinopsida; order Pinales; family Pinaceae; genus Picea; species Picea engelmannii. The sequence goes on along the minus strand of ML797930.1, from coordinate 162,907 downwards.
TCCACATATTACTCAAGTACATGGATGACGACAGATTTCCTGGTACAGTTTTGTAGCAACCAAATAGATCAACATGCATAGAGTCGATTCCTCATACTAGGATTCCATGAGATGATGGCATACTAGGGATTTGGCTCATTTTTACTCCAATGGTTACCAGTATGGTTCCACAAAAATTAAAAGGTATTAGGAGCGATGGAATTTATATTTGGTGGTGGGATGTGGGAATTCATCTAACTGATGGATTGATACAAATGATTGTCAATAGAGTCATGACAGTGATTGGTCTACTTTATTTTTGGGACATCAGTATAAGGGAGGTCGAGACTTACTCTATAGGGCAGGATAAACTTGAGGCTAGTTGTGGACTTGCAAACTTAGACTTCATTGAGACACTTTCACATGAGAGGATTCAAGATGGTGGCCTGAGTCCCTTCATGGATATCATATTTGGATTCCAGGAGAGGAGGATGCATACTAGGCACCATGGTCTGATGGTGATGACCAGAGTGGTGCAATTTAAACATGGTGGTATCTTTCCAGGATTATTTTGGGACCCTTGGATATGTTGCTTTAAAATTCAACCACTATTTGAGGGGAGATAACCAACTTTGAATTTTCAGAGTTTAATTTTGGGAGGCTTAGGAGTGGTTTCTTGTAGGATAGGTATTATGAGGATTTGACCGATTTTATACAACTTATGATAGCTTGGCTTCTCAGGGATAGGAAGATGGGTCCTTATATCAACACCTTGTAGAGATTTAGGCAGACCCATGAAAATTTTTAATGGAGAGGCTTCAGAAATGGTGCAAGGGAGTATACAAATTGTCAATAGAATAGGTCAGGGCATACTCATTCCACAATATGTATACAAGAAATGACTATTTCTAGGAGAGAGTTTAAAATCACTTGGATATATTGCACCATAGATTTACCGAGGATACAATGGATCAATATTATGTCTCCAGTTATTGAAAACTTCACTTAATATCTAGTGGTATATTCTGAGTATGGGGAAACAAATATGACAAATTTATCTAGGGAGAATTTATCGAGAGTCTATAAGAATCCCAGAGTCATTTCTAGTAGACTCCCTTTTCCAGCATCCAAGATCAGGTATGACAGGCAATTTAAAATTCGTGACTTCATATGGATGCTTGTGCCAACTATTATTCTTGATATTAGGCTCATCCCTTACAAGTGTGTTAGCATGGTTCTATAGGAGATGAAGATGCAAAGTAGGCACGCTGGTCAGAAAAACATGATTGAGTTTTTGCAGCACTAAGTGGCCTTAATTGTGGGATAAATTCAGGACACCTCTCATGTTAATGCATTACTGGATCGGGCCTTGAGCAGAGAATGATTCAAATCTTACAGGGTGGTTTGGTATCTTGGTATAATTTTTAGTTTCATTCTAGATCATTGGATGGAGTGTTAGGTCATGATGGCATTGCTTGAGGACAAGAAATTTTTGGGAAGGGAGGATTTGTCATGTCCCCATTTTTGGGTTTCCATGTTTTGTAGTAGAGGAGACTTCTTTGGCTTGTCATTGGAGAAAAATGAGTAAAAAGGGGGTCATTTAATGTCACTTAGTTAGGAGATGTTATGTTTTTAAAGTGACATTATGGAAATAAAGTAATTTCAGATTAATAAGTTACTTAACCATTTTTAAAAAGACTTTTAATATTAAAGTGAAAACCATAGGGAAAATAAGGGTTATAATTGATTTAGTCAAAAAGGGGAAAATTATGTAAGTTACATTTGATTTGGTCACAAAGGGGAAAATTATAGAATGAATGGAGAAAAGATAAAAGGAGGGTAGATCCTCACTTTGTATTATGATTTGGTTGTTTTGTTGTATGGTTCTCTTGGAGACATTTTTTCATTAGGGTTTAGCAAAATCCCTCCATTATTGGTCGTGTTTCGGTGGTGCAATATCCACCATATCTATATAAGGATGAGGATCCATCTAGGATCTTCATTGGATCTTCATCTTGTTTTTTTTTAGTTTTGGGCTGTAGTGATCTTCTTGGAGAGGTTGTGGCACTTGGAGGGTTGGATCTCATATGTTGAGGGGGACATGACATGATTCCAGGATTTTGGCTTGTATTGTGTATTTTTCATTGATGTATTGTAGTTTCCATAACAACCTTGGATCATTGTCTTCAAATAATCTTTCATAAAGAAACAACACATATTGTCTCTTTTATTTATGGTGTACTTTTATTATAAGCAATATGTTTGAAAAAATGTCTATTAATAGAATGGATGCAAACTTTTTGTGAAAATTTATCAACGAGAATAGAGCATCAAGAAAAATTATTTCATAGAAGGACATAATATCCCAACCCATTCTATTGGGGATATTACAAAAGTTTAATGATATGTGAAAAAACTTGAAATGTCCTCCCAACATGTACTTCATGAACTTCATCAAATTATATACCATGGGTAATCCCTCCCTTTATGTATTGGTATAGCTTCACTTGACCTAAGATAAATTTCTACTATAAAAGTAAATAGGATGATCTAGACTATCTTCATTAGGTTGCACAAGAACAACACCTAGATAATTACATGAATCATCAATGTGAACATGGAATTCAATTTTCTAGTTAGGCTATGTCAAAATATGATCACTAGTTAACTTTTCTTTCAAAATGTTAAAATGTAGGTGACATTGAGGTGTCCAATGAAAACCTTCAACCTTCTATAGCAATGTTTCGAGCAAGGAAGTTATACTTGCATAATTTCTGATGAACCTACGATAATATCTAGTATGACCCAAAGTGGATCACAACTGCTTGGAAATTGTAAGGGGGTCCATGATAAAAATAATGGCTACCTTCACAGGATCAACCAAAACTCCTTCATTGCAAACAATATGTCCCAACAAATTTCCGAAAGAAATATAGAAAACAAATTTATTTATATTCAATGATATTTTTAACTATCTGGAGTGGTCAAACATTAATCCAAGTATTATTATGTGTTCCTTGAATAGGATGTATATAGTCTAATCGTTCATTTAAACATAGAGAATATTATGGATAAATTCTCGGAAGGAAGCAATAAAAATGATGGAAAATATCATAGGAGCATTCTTAAGACCAAAGGGCATGACATTGTAAGCAAAAGAACACCATTCGGTATTAAAAGTGGTCTTATTTTTATCTTGTTCCACAATTCTTACTTGATGATATCCTGAAAATCCATCAGTTAAGGAATGTGCTTCATATCCAACCACCTATCAAGTACTTCATCACTGAATGGAGTAGGAAAAGGATAATTTACATAGGATAAGTTTAAACTTCTATAGTCCACACAAACTCCTATGTTTCCAATGCATTTATTCTTCTATATAACAATTGTAATGATCCACTCAACTTCATCCGTAGGGAATATCAATCCAGATGCACGCATTTTGTCATTCTCTTTCACTTTTTATTTGACCCTAGGATTTAAGAGATATGTCAAGTGTTGGACATGTTTAGCATCAATATTAAATTCTATTTTCATTTCTCGTAGATATCCTTTAATTCCCTTAAGTTATAAAAATATTTTCGGGAAGATGTCCCGATACTCTCACAATAGGGCCTAGATCTCTGTCATGGTCTATTCATCCCATTAGTCTCCTATAGAAACCAACTTAGGATGTTATTCACTCCCAATATTCTCTTCTTCAACTTTAAAGGATAAGTATATGAACTACTGGAATTACCTGATGGATTATGTCTAACTTAGCTTATTCATGTCGATTCCATAAAGGTCAAATGTCTAAGCCCCTACAAGTCTTCGAGATCTTCAGGATCTTTGTCAAACTTTCTACAAGCCATAGTATCCTTGTAGGTGATGGATAAAAACTAAATTTAATAAGGTATTTATGCTCAGTATAGAAAGTTGGGGGATTTTTCAGCTTGAACTCATTCATAAAAACAATTTTCTTAATTTTTTTCAATACCACTATCATCTTTGAATAATTACCATAAAAGGAAAAATCATGACAAAAATGATCTTGCAGTATCTTCCAACATCTAGTGTGTCTCCTAGTCTCCTCATGCACATTCCATGCTTTCAGAATTGTTCCTAGAGAATAGAAAAAATGATGGACCCAGAAATGAGATGGTAGTTGTGCAACTTCCCATGCCTTAAGGAAATACTTAAAAGACCAATTAGATCAGAGAAACGATCATAAGTCTCCATAGTTAATATATGACTCTTCATATTCCAATCTTCACTAGACTGGATAACTTATGGTTGAGGAAGGAATAAAATTATAATATAACAATTGAAATCATTCCAAAAAGAAAAAAATTATGTATGATCGGACCACCATCTAGTAAGAGAATATCTCAAAGCTATGTAAAGTGATGAAATTATCTATTTTTCCGCAATGTTATCCTCCATATCAATGAGAAAATTTTGCATATCTATACTGTCATCATATGTTGGGTAGTCACATATTTCATCCCCAATCCACCTTACTAAGTGGACAATTGTGCAACGTCTGGAAAAATTCTCATATCGTCCCTACTACTAATTATTAAAATCTTCTTTATAATCTTCATCCACAGACTGAACATTATGCCAACTCATTGAGCCATATGTAGTGGGGTTAATATAATGATCTCATTTTTCCTGCATCCATATGAGACAAATGATCAAGGATATGTAGCTCCATAGTATCATCAGTAAGATCAATATATATTGGACCTTGATATAGATCTAATGGTTCAATGAATTTCATTCTATCCTACTCAAAAGTTATGGTTTCCTTTTTAATATCAATGAATGGAATGTTGTCCCCCGAACCCCCATTGGGAGCCCACTTTCCCTTGGACCCCACAGAGGGAGTAAGCCCCCTATCCACTCCCTCGTATGGAGGAGTGTACATTGTTCCAGGGTTTAAAGTATACACGGGGTATAAATACAACTAAAAAGAAATACCTTTGAATCAGGAAGATAATCAGGCTCCACAACCAACAATCTCCCACTTGGAGACTAATCTCAAAAACTCCACCGTTGTTGTATTTGTTGGACTATGATCCTTGTTGGACTTGGAAAATTTCTCATATTCATATTCATGCTTGAAGACCAACTGAAACTAAGAAGGAACTCAGTTTCTCCCTAGTTACTCCCTTAGTTAATATGTCTACAGGATTTTGGATAGTGTGTATCTTTTCCAACTTCAAATGTCCATCTTCCAAGACGGATCGTATGAAATCATACCTAAGATGTATATTTGCATGAGTTATTTTCAATATGAATGGAACTCTTAGTGTCACAGTACAACCTGGTATTCTCCTTCTTGTTTCCCAATTCCTCCATAAACGTCTGTAACCAAATCATTTCTTTACTAGCCCCTGTAGCAGCAACATACTCTGCTTCTTTTGTTGAAAGTAAAACAACCTTTTACAGTTTGGAAACCCATCTTACTGTTGTTCCACCTATAGTAAATATATACCATGTGGTTCTCCTCCTACTATCTTTATCACCTACCATATCTGAATCAACATATCCCTGTAGAATAGTGTATGAACCTCCAAAACATAATGCATGATTAGCAGTACCTTTCAAATAACCGAGAATCCACTTTACTGCCTCCCAATGTTCTTTACCTGGATTGTACATATACCTGCTCACAACTCCCACTGCATGTGAAATATTTGGTCTTATGTAAACCATCGCATAGATCAAGCTACCAACCATTGATAAATAAGGGACCCTGAAATTGTATTATATATCCTCCTTTGTCTTGGGACACACTTCATTAGTTAATTTGAGATGGATGGCCAAAGGTGTATGAACTGATTTTTCATTTTTCATTCTAAACCTCTCCAACGCCTTCTCTATGTACTCACCCAGAGACAATGCCAATTTTTTATTTTTCCTGTCTCTTGTTATTCTCATACCAAGGATTTTCTTTGCAACACCCAAATCCTTCATTGAAAATGAATTAGATAATTTCTTCTTGAGAACATTTATATCCTACATATTAGACCCTACAACAAGCATGTCATCTACATACAATAGAAAGATAGTATAACTTCAATTTTCTATCCTTTTAAAATTAACACAGTGATCAGAATGACATCTACTATAACCTTGTTCTGTCATAAACATGTCAAACTTCAAATACCACTGCCTTGGATCTTTCTTTAGGCCATACAATCTCTTTTTAAACTTTCATACTAAATTCTCCTTTCCTTTGACCTCATACCCATGTGGTTGTTGCATATAACTCACTTCCTCCAAATCCCCATGGAGAAAAGTTGGTTTTACATATAACTATTCAAGATGCAAATATTCTACTGCCACAAGACTTAAAATAGTCCTAATCAAAGTAATTTTAACAACAGGAGAAAATATTTCATCAAAATCTATACCTTTATTTTGTGCAAACCCCTTTACAACAAATCTAGCCTTGTACCTATTTTTTCCTCCATCTTCTTCCTTCAACTTGTAAACCCATTTATTCTGTAATGCTCTTTTTTCTATAGGAAATTGAACCAAATCCCAAGTCTGTTTATTTACCATGGAATCTGTTTCCTATTTCATTCCTTGATCCCACTTCTTTTTAGTGTCTACCTGCATTACCTCTTCATAACATTCTGGTTCATAGGAATCAATCAACAATAAATAATAAAATGAAGGAGATTATTGTTCAGGGGATCTAATTAACCTGGTAGATATTCTAACAACACTTGTAGGAGTTTGAGGTACCTTTTCATCCCGTTGTTGTACATTTTGAATTTCTGGTACCTTTGGGATTTTTTTTTCCAGTGATCTCATCAAGCATTGGGTATTATAGTTTTTTTTTTTTTTTTCTTTCCCTATAACTGATCTTTGTACATGACCTTCTCATTGAATATGAAATCTCTACTCGTAATGATTTTTTTACTTTCATAATACCATAGGAGATAACCAAAATCATTAACACTGTATCCAATAAAGGTACACTTCTTGTATTTTGCCTCAATCTTTGTTCTATTTTCTTTATCAATATGGACAAATTATTCACAACCAAAAGTCTTCCAAAAATAATAGTTTACCTTTTTACATGTCCATGCCTCCTCTGGAATTCTACCATCCAAAGGGCTTGAAGGTCCTTTGTTTATTAAGTAAACAACAATATATACAACATATGCCCATAAATGCAAGGGAAAACAAGAATGCAATATCATACTCCTTCCACGCTCCATGATTGTCCTATTCATCCTTTCTGAAACACCATTTTCTTGTGGTGTTCCTGGAACTGTCCTCTCTCTACGAATCTCATGGTATGAACAATAATCATCAAACTCCTTGCTGAAATACTCACCTCCATTGTATAATATAAGACACTTCAGCCTTTTTCTTGTATCATTCTCAACCAAATCTTTCCATTTCTTAAAAGTATCAAAAACATCATATTTTTCTCAAATGAAATAAACCTTATTTTTTTTAGTTGCATCATCAATAAAAGTAACATAATAA
>ML797930.1:115301-139458 GCA_009831015.1 Picea engelmannii | reverse complement strand
TTGGCTCTTACATGTATATGGATTTTTTTGTTTCGTGAATTTTCCTTTGAAGTTTTTATCAAACCTGAAAAGTTGATATTATCCCTGACCACTTATCTTGGTTATATTCAGGTGAGACTGGTGGAGCTATAGATGAATAGCTCCCATATGGTTATTTATTTAAGTTTGAATTTATTCTAGACTATATCTTTGATATATCCCTATTATTAACTATTGGTGTCTTCCATGATGTTTATTCCACATCATAGAAAAGACATTTGGTGATTCATGCAATAGACTACTAGTTGATTGAAGGAAAACTATACAAATTGAGATTGGATAACATTCTTAGAAGGTGTGTACTAGATCATGAAAGGCTTGAAATATTGTGGGAGTGTCATAGTGGAGTTGCAGGAGGTCATGTAGGAGGGAGGGATACTTCACATAAAATACTTCAAGTAGGATTATGGTGTCCTAGTATGTTTAAATATGTGAACGAAATGCTAGAGCATGGAAATGATGTTTGTCAGAGGGTTGCTATTCCATAGTGCAGGGATGAGTTTCCCTTACATCATGTTCGAGCACTACAAGATTTTGAAAAGTGGGATGTTGACTTTATAGGTCCTATTAATCCACCGGTGAAACATTTGAAGGTATGATACATCATTAATATAACAAATTATTTGATTTGTTGGGATGAAGATGAACCTTTGAAATATTGTTCTATAGATACGATGACAAGGTTTGTATTCAAGAACATTATTACTCAATTTAGGTGTCCTAGAGGGTTAAATAGTGACCAAGGAGCCCATTTCAACAGTGAGACAATTGCTAGCTTTACTCAATAATTTTTTATCCAACATCATAAAATCACCCCTTATCATCCACAATAGAATGCAATGGTGGAATACTTTAACAAGATTTTGGATAAGGGGTTGACTAAATTCTATTGCGATGCTTGGAATGAATTGGATGAGAGAGTCCTGCTGCACTTTCGGCATATAGAACCACCACCAAGAAGTTACACAAGTATACCCCTTTTCAACTAGTGTATGGGAGATAAGCAGTAGTGTCGACTTAATTCATCACTCCAAGATTATACATTGTACATGCTAGTGATATGGAGAATGGTGATTCGATTATAGAACATGTTGCAAAACTTCTAAAAGTGGAAGAAGTCAAGTTTCTAGTATATTTTCATCACACTATGGAAAAGGAAAGGAAACAATATTGGAGTTATAGGCAGATCATGACCAAGACATTTTCTCAACGTGACAAAGTGTTTCTCTATGATAGTAAGTACCAAAAATATCTAAGTAAATTGTCGATGCACTGGCTTGGAGAATTCATAGTTGTGGAAACTCAGGAATTGTGAGTTGTTTGAATGTAACAACTTGATGGTGTTCTTCGTCCGGGATGGGTGAATGGAACATGCCTGAAGCCCTATATTTCTACTCATTAAAGAAATTTCCTTTGCACTTATATCACAAGGAGTGAATAAAGTAAGTAGGTTTTACTTATGTTTATATTAAGTTACATTTTGTCAATAAAGTTGTGATGTGTCTACATGTCACTGAGTCCTAGAGTCTCGTTGTCATTGATAGCTATTTAAGTCTTTGTCATATCATTGTTATTGGGGATGTTGTGTCAGATTGTTTCAAATTTAGTAATGTTTGGTGTTTTAGTTAATGTCTTGTGAATTTTCACATTGTCAATTACATGTAGTTAATAATTTCATTTCACCATCCTTTGCATGTTAGCAAAATTCATTTGTGTTAGAAATTTCTTCGGTACTTTTTCAACTAGTTGCTAGTGAGTTAGTTGTTTTCCCTCATGTTATTCCATGTCAAATTTGTGTTGGTACTTGAGCCCCTTATTTCCGAATCACATGTTAGATTTCACCACCTCCATTGATTATGTCTCCTCTTAATATTGATTAGCTATGTGTTTTCCCCTTAATTATATTTTTAATGTTTGTCCCACGTCACCTCCTCATAATTGTCTATAATCTAGTGGTATCCCTTTTCCAAGTCCTTGTATTCTTTTTGTTTGTCTAAATACTCAACTCTAGAGCCCAATAAATATTATATGAGTATGCATCTGTTTTCTCATCGCCTGATTAAATTTATGTACTAGAGATCTATTGTAGTCATGGGTTGTGCTACTAATACTCAGAGTGCAATTCCTAAGCTCATTTTTCCTGCTAACATCCATGATCCTCAAGTTGATATTTTTGGAGATTTACATTGTAAAGTGGAGAAGACACGACTAGTTGATATTGAATTCTTAGATGGGGACTTATTTCCCAAAATGAAGGTCGATACATACATGGTATATTTACCCTTACCATTTGGAGAGTTTCTATTACAATGGAAGATTCCCTATATACCTCTTATGGAGTTAACCTTGATGAACTTGTGGGATCTACCAATGTTTTGCACTACAAGTGAAGTTGTGTGGTGTACTAGATTCTTGATTAGTCGCGTGCACAATGGATCTCTATGGTTGGGTAGAGAGAATCTCATTCATTTATATGAAATATATCAGTTGACTAGCTTAGCTATGGATGGAGAAGATGTCCAGATGGATTTCAATGATCATAGAAACATGGCTAGAAAAAGGGTGAGCTCAACCTATATGACAAATTCAATATTGGGTATGGAGGTCGTAGAGCTCTCATTGATCCCATTACTGATGAGAAAGTTCATTGTGCATGTGATTTAAATGAAGACATTTTTATGAGTAGATATTACAAAGGAGAATGTACATTGGATGCTCTATAGATGGTCGATTTCTGTGCACATGGAGCACAACTGAATTGGTGCAAATTATTGATGAATGGGATATTACAAGCATGCACCGATATGAATGAGAGAGGGGGGTATTTTGTCTTTGGATATATTTTGGTTGCATTCTCAATGTGTAAATGGAATAGAACACCACAAAGGAATAAGATAGCATTGACTCTAGATAGCAGAATAGCCATGCAGTTTGAGCCTTGGAAAGAAAGAACTGATGCTACCAATGTATCATTCAACAATGCCACTTTCCTACAGTGGTATAATGGTTTTATTAATTCTACCCAATGCATGTGGATCCCACAAGACATGCTTAACAAACACACTAGAAAAATATTGTTTGGGGTGAACAAGGATCACACCTTTATTCAATCGTGTGGTGCAAACGTTGAGAAGTTTCATACTCTTTCGTTTCCCTACAACCTTCATGAAGATGCTCTAGATAAATAAGTTTGTTCCTTGCCCGATGTGAAGAATGTTCAAAAGGTGTTGGGGGTATCTTGTCGAATTCCCTCGATTTTGTAATGGGATGCTTCGACTACTATAAATGTTCCCAGTTCTAGTGCAACAACAAAGAGATAGTGCCTAACTTTAGATTCAAATTCAGAAGAGGAGGAAGAGGCTCTACCAAAATCAGTTGGCTTGGCACGGATCCCATGAATTATAGAGACCATTGTCTATATATGTAAGGATTTCAAAGATCAATTTGAAGCTACTTTTTTAATTTCATCAAAGAATCCTTGTACCATTTCACCATCTTCATTGCCTAGTAATTTTTCCTTTGGGATGGAGTATTTTAAAGGATATACCTAGTAGTTACCAGAACCATTAATTTGTGGTTCCATTCATATAGGTCACTTTAGATCTTGGGAGGACCTTGCTATTCAGTAGGGATCCTCTAGTCATTTATTTCCACCCCAAATGGGGCATTGATTCCCATCTATTCAAAGTAGATAGAGTCTTCACTATATTCACTATACTTATATGTTTGACCAAGCCTCTTGGTTCCAAAATTGTACTTAATACTACTGATAAATTATATTATGATATGGCACCTTCTCTCCATGATCACATATCATATTATCGGGTGACACTATTTTATCTCATTGGCCTAGCCTTTATTTTTCCATGTTACCTAATTTTATCCTTCTTTGGAGATATCTCATTGAGAATGGGTATTCCCACATTGTCCCTAGCATATCTTGTTCCGACATTAATTTTTTGGTTTTTTCTTGACAAGTGGTCCTCCTTCATCCTTCCATGGGATATAGTCATTTTGTGGACACTCCACTCCCTCCTTGTTCCTTCCTTTGTTTGGGTAAAGAAAATCTATTGTATTTTGGTCATACATTTTTCTCCTAATCTCACACATCAACGGGAAATCTATTACCACCTTAAAATTGATCACTTACATCATTTTGAGTAATTTTGTTTGAATACACCACTTTGAAAAGCGTAACCCTCATCCTCCATTCCACTCCACCATCACATGACCTAAAAATTCCTGGAATCACTCAAGTAAATTCCTCATTTTGACCAAAAGTGGAAGGCACAAACAATTGGAACAAAATTTCACTCCCAATGTTGAGAACTTCCCAAAGCATGCACATAGATAGTGCAAAAGAAAATACCATAAAATGTGTTGCTCAAAAAATCATTATTTTTCACTATTTTGCATCCCAATCAATGTGCCTGAGTTGTCGTGATGGGATATTAATTATGTATGGAACATGTCAAACCCTAATTACTATTTTAAACCTTTCATATAGTAATATTTAACTAATACAAGGAATACCATATCAATAGGGTTGTCCACCATGTAACTATAAATAAATCACTTCAGCTAACTCATAGATATAAATCCATCAAAGTAATTTTAGGGTGCCATAATTCAAGTAGGATATTGAGGACCTCTTTCTGTTGATTTTTGAGTCTACTCCATTTACCATATTTGTCAACTAGGGTTGGAGTTTAAAGCACACCAAGGATGAAAAGAACCCATATGGAGGGAATTTGGAGTGCATTTTCCTTCAACAAGCTCATCCATGAGGTGCTTCTACTTTGTTTTCTCATTATGTTAATGGAAATATCACATTGTTTACTTCCTTTCTTCATGTTCATTTTGATTTCCTTTATGCATTCAAATTTTACTTATTGTATGAAATAGGGTTAAATGTATGTGAATAGATATAGGGTTTTATTTCAAGGTACTTTAACTATTTTAATGTAGATTGATTCATCACCATCTAGTTAAAGGTTTTTGTTTCCGACCTTTGTGAAAAATACTAATGAACACTTATATTTGATGATTAGATGAAATTGTCGTAAAAACCACATCAACTTGTAGTATTTGGTTTGTTGAATCTTACTTTGGGCTTGTAAATACCGCAATGGATAGTGATTAGGGTGGATGACAGTCTCCTTTCCCATAAAATAGTGCTTCCACTTCTTAATGTATTGAACCAGAGCATATATTTCATTTCCATATGTAGGGTAGTTTATGGCTCCACAATAAACATTTCCAAATGATAGCATATCGGCTTACCACCCTGCATCAACATTTCTCTATAGAAACTAACTTGAATATATTTCCACTTCAAAAGGTTTATATAAATTAGGTGATTCAAGAATAAGTCCTTGATTGAGTTCTTGTTTCATATCATCAAAATATTTCTTCTAATTATTTCCCCACTACAAACTCTTGTAGTTTTTTTTTATTGCATGGAGTGGTGTAGAAACAAATGATAAATGTTCTATAAACTTTTGTACATGTTTTTATATGAAAACAAAGCTCCTAACTTTAGTGAAATTATTATCCTCCATCTTCGCGGGATCTATATTGAGATCCCCTCCACCATTCACATACCCTAAATACACCAATGATTGTTGAGAAAATTTGCATTTCTTAAGGCTTGCTAGAATACGATGCCTTTCTAGAGTCTTTAACACTTGCATGATATGTGATATATTATCTTCCCAAGTATATATATAAACTTATATATAATATAAGTACACCATTACAAATGAATTTATAAAGGGACACAATACGTCATTCATAAAATGTATACATTTTCTTTGTGCATTGCATAAACCAAAAGTCATTTCCAACCATTCATATATACTTTTCATTACATCAAATTCAATATTATAGATGAATTCTTTTTTAAATCATACCTAGTGGTATCCAAATTTTATATCCAACTTGGTAAAGTACTTGGCATGTTTCAGCTAAAATAGTAGGTCATTGATCATGGAAAGAGGGTATCAATTCTTCATTCTAATCTTATTAAAATCTCTATATTCAATATACATTCTCCAACTCCAATCCTTCTTTGGTACTATAATTATAGGTCACCCACAAGGTCTGGTTCTTGGTTTAATTACTCCCTACTCCAATAGTTATTACAACTATTTCTTCACTTTATCTGCTTCAAATATGGAGTGTCTATACTCAACAAACTATTGTAACTTGTGCTCGACTTACCTCTTAGGTGGTAACCTTTCAGGATCCTAGAATGCTTATTTTTAAACCTTCAAAATACACTCTAATTGCAATTTATTCTCTCTATTATATGCCTCTTTAGATGTCTTTACATTTACTGAGTCTCTTTACTAATTCTCTCCTTAGAAGAGTAATACAAACTTTCTACTCATACTAATCAATTTTTTGGTTTCATTAGTAGTTACTAGAGATATCTTGGATTTATATTTATGTGAATTGACAATGAAGTACTTTCCGTCCTTAATTAGGTGATAATTGTTTTCTTACATCATTAAGGTTGCATACACCATGTATGCATTGATGGAATATTTACCAATACTGAGAAGAGGGGGTGAATCAGTATTGAGAACTTTTTACCATTTTTAATAACAACATTAACTTATCAATCATTACATTCTCTTATGATTGCATTTAACATATCATAAACATATAACCATAAATAGTACCATTCAACAATGCATCACATAATACACAATGCACAAGAGAAATTTATGTGAAAACCCATATGGGAGAAAACCAAAGAATGCTTTCTTATATATCAGAAGATTAAATTCATAGGAAGCACAAACTTCCAAAATTATCCACCACCAAATGGAAGGAGGCACCAACCCCCTGTTTACAAGATGAAACCTGAAGGAATATACAACTCCCAAAATTCTCCATCTTAAAATGGACGAGGCTCCAGCCCCCTGATTTACAGGCTCCAACCTGAAGGAAGCTCCAACCCCCTGATTTACAACATCCAACCTGAAGGAAGCTCCAACTCCTTATACTCTTCGTCTCCAACTGGAAGGAGTATATAATCCCTTTTTCTTTACCCTTTCTTCATCCCTGGAATATAAATGGAGTCTCAACCTATCATTAAAACTATCACTGATCATTTGCATTGATAGTCAACCTGACATTGTAACTATCACTGATATGTATAAATCATCATCTTCAAAAATTGATCCATTCACATAAACCATATATCTAGATCACCAAAAACATATGCCCAATATCACCAACATATGCCTCAAACTATATTCCAATATATATGTGCCATAATATCCATAAATCATGTACCAAATATATGTGTAAAGCATGTGACATATCATTCATGATATGCCTCAACCATGTACCAAAATATGTTCCTTAGACATATTCCATATAATTCATGATATTCCTCAACCATGTACCAAAATATATTGCTAAAACATATTCCATATCATTCTTGATATTCTTCAACCATGTACCAAAATATATTCCTTAAGCATATACCATAACCACCAAGATAAAAACACATAGAAAGAATATTGTACATTCTGTAACAACCCGATACATCAAATCTCAAATCAACAACATATGTCTCTAGCCATATGAAAAAGACTCTCCAAGATGTGCCTAAAGGAATATACCAAAATATACAAGACAAACTTCAAAACATGTATACAATCATACCCTTCATCACGAGGAAACCCTAATGCATCATATCTTGGATCATGATTCCTTTCTCAACCTTAGAATCAAGACAAAGGTTCCTTCTTCAAAATGCTTTCACAGATCCACTACTCATACATTTTCAACCTCCATACATCTGTGTTTTTCTTCATTGTGACCCACGTACTTACACATGTTTCTCTACTCTGACCCACATACATCCTCTCCTTGCTCCACTGTGACCCACAAATAACCTCATAAATCAACTCTTTTCTCCACTGTGAGCCATGTACATCCACACTTTTCCCTGTTGTGACCCATGGATAACCTCATAAAGCCACACCTTGCTCCATTGCAATCCATGGATAACCTTAGAAAACTAGTAAAGTCACCTCTTTCTCTCCTTGACCTTCTTTCTCCTAAGCCATATTTTCTTTAATCAGATCATCAATCCTCCTAACACAAGTGCAGACCCACTTATTGTATCTCCATACCATAAAGACACACTTACATGAGTGATGAAGTGAGAGGTTCTTGATGTGTATTTATACTTTTCCAAGTGCATCCTTTATTTGACTTTAGAGTCAACCTATAACTTCTTTTTTGCAACAATTTTTCTCCTTTAATTAATTTTGGGGCTGACTTGTAACATCTCATCCTTAGATTTGTGGATTCTTGACCATACTTTAGGGCTTCAAATTTAAGAGGGAATAAATTTTCAATCATGGGGAACCACATGGTGTACCACCTACCATTGAAAATGACATGATGAAGACTATTTGTGTATGAGGTTTTTGCATGCACTTGAAATTTCCTTCATCTTATTTTTCCTCAAGAAAATTATATCTTCATGACCAGACCTTTGGGGATTCTTGTAGGATTCTTCAAAGAATCTTCCCACGAGGGTCATTCTTAAAGATAAACCATAAGAGGAACACTTTGGAGACTTCTTCAATCACACCCATCACTTTTAGAGCCTTCTAGGGTTCTTCTAGTTATGACATCACCCATTACTCCTAGGGGATTTTGGTGGTTTTGGACTTCTTCTAGGGTTGAAATCAATGACAAATGAATTTCCAGCACTCCCATCCTTTGGCATTGATTGGAAAAATCATGCTTCCCCTATGACCATTACTCCCCCTATCTTCACGCACTCTTATTTTCCTCCTCCCCTTTTTTGTAGGGTACATGAACCATGAAGGAGTTACCTCCCTTAGGCTCTTCTTAGACCTAAGACAAAATAGATATGTAAACAATAGATTTTCCTAAATCTAATTCATACAAAAAAATTATCTACAAATTGATGGAATGGAAGGATTACCGGGTGATTCAATGGTTGTCCTTGTATGCTTCTTAGTTTCTAACATCCATGAAGATGTGTTTCACTCTTACCATCTTAGTTTTGTAAACATAGAGACACAAAAATGTTTCACAAGATCAATATAGTAATGTAAAAATTAATTATATATCTAATAATGTATCATAACACATGAAAACATTAATTCTCCACAAAGAAATATAACAATTACATACACATCCAAGTAGAGGGAAACATCTTGTGCATGTTCTATTGATAAAGAAAATGGATTACACCTTACAAAGAAGTTGATGCAGTCCTTTACCAAGTTCCCTGCCCAAGCTCTATAGTCAAAACTGCTAGAATAAGTTTTCTTTATGCTTTATCCCCCTCCTTTTTCCCATGAGAGACCCCCATTATTTATAGGATAGTAGATATAATATCAAATGGTAGTTTGTCTAAGATATCCATGGCCAAGATGACATAAATGAAGTAATAATTCAATAATTTTCCCTTGACAATATAACTCCTCATGATGGTTTATCTCCTCATGTCTTGTTGTGCCTTTCATGACTTTCCTTTCTATGATTAGCTTGTTCCACCTGTTAATATGCTTCTCTTCTTGAGTCATATCCTTATACACACCTCTTGACCATTAATGAAAACATGTCCTTATTACTTTTTGCAATTCCTATTGAGCTCATTCTTTCATCAACTCTCATGTATATTCTCTTGTTTATGTTAAGTGTTTTCTTATAAACATGCCATATATGTCATGAATTCATCTATGTCCATATGTCACAAAAATGTCCAAGACTCTAGTATTCAACTATAGACAATGATAACACATATGTCACTTTACTATTCTGAATACTTCTTTGAATATTCCTACTTTTCAAGATGAGTAAAATTTGTCCACTATTCTATTCAATTTGCAAATAAAACTCTGCATGTATGCAACAGGTACACATTCTCAAATATTTACTGAATGTATCCCTACTTGAATACATGCTTGAAATCCTTTATACAATCATGAATATTTTCCTCAAAAGTGTATCAATGATATTCTTCCAGCTAGCCTCTTCATACCTGCATGGGGATGTATTCTAAAGACTTCTTCTTAATATGTCATGAGACATTCTACACTTCTTCCATCAAGTCATTCTGAGTCTACCCTCCCAAAATCTTCAAACACTTCATACTTCCCTAAATATAGTTCTCTAATCTGTAATAGTTTTTTCTTAGAGTCCCCCTCTTCAACATTCACATTTACTGGGCATCTCTAAAATGGATGGATTAGAAAAATAGATAATCCCGGTCTACTATAGGATCATCACTCTGAATGATGAAATATTCCTCTTTACTTTTATATTCATTGTGATCTCGCAACTCTAAAAATACCATGAGTATGATCTCGGAGAGTTTTTCATTTACTTGTTCTTCTTTTTTTTTCTTTCCTTCTCGAAATTTTGTTGTACCCGATATTAGTGTTTTCTTTCATAGAAGTATCCATCGTGTTTCTAAAATAACAATCTATGTGTCCATAGTTGTGGAATTTGTAACACTCAATATTGTATGGATCCACATAAACATCTCTTTCTTGAATATTTCTTCCATAAGCTTTGCAATCTACAACTTTATGCCCAATGTTATTACAAGTAAAACAATAACCAGAAAATAAACTTTGATACATGGAAGTAAACAATATTCTTTGTGATGCAGTCCTTCTGAATGCATTCTTTATATAATCATGATATTACCTTTTGTTGTTTCTTTCCCAATGATTGAATATTCTTTGATTTTGGGAAGTAGAAGGTCTTCTTGGATATCCATATTTTTTGTAATATTCTTCGTGAGTCTTCTCCATTTCTGGAATGTTCTCCTTTGAGGGATTTTATTCTTCCTTAGGGCCTCTGATTAATTCTATGTAAATCTTATCCTTCTCTTCATTCTTCCTTTCTAGCAGCCTGTAACATTTCTCTTCAACTTTCTTTACTGGAAGTGTGGATCTTCCTCTTTATTTCCTGTGATTGGAATTTCCATCTTCTTTGCATGAGGCATAACCAATATATCCAAAATGTTTTTTTATCAAATGGTGACTTTTGATAGCCGAGGATGTCTTCCAGTACTTGTGAGATCTTGAATTTCTTGTAGAGCTTGCCAAAATTCAACCATCAATGATATTACTTCTTCTTCATCATCTGGATCTTCATTTCTTCTTCCATTCTCTTTGCTTATTCAACTTGGGTTTTCAAAGATATGATTTCCTCTTCAAGTACTCTTTCTTGTTGATTGAATTATGATCCAAGATTGTTTAAGTCCTTATATTTTTCCTCAAGATGACTTGTCGAAGTCTCTTCTTTCTTCTTTTCTTCCTTTCTTAGTGATATTATTTCAACTACCAAACACTTCTTTTTTTCAACTGATTTTTATGATTTTATTCAATCACTTTGGTTTGTTCCAAACCTTTATATTTATGTTAATATACTAGAATTATTCATAATTTTCCTTTATCTTGATCAATGCTTCCTTGAGATACCTTTTTTTCTTTGTTTCTCTTTTTACCTCACTTAAAACATTGATTAGTTATGATTCAAGATATAGTTCACCTTCTTGTTCTTCTTCTTCTAAATCTATCTGACATGATGAAATTCTTTATTCTTGTTCTATATAAACATATTTTTTATATTGATCAACATGCTATGGATAAGTGATAAGAGTAGATTCCTTAAATTATAGATTATGTAGCTTATCCTAAAGCTCTTTGGTTGATGAACATTATCTCACTTTAACTTTTATCGAATCAGGTAATGCATCTAGGATGAAATCCATTTTTATTTTGTTGTTACTTTTTAATGCAGTCCTCAGAGGTTTCTTTGAAGTGATGTATACTGTAACAACTAATTTCCAAAACTCATACCACTGTACCTTTAAAAATGCTTTCATTCTTGATCTCCATATCACATAATTTTGACCGTCAAACAATAGTGTTCCATTATCTGTGCACTCCATGATATACCTTCAAGTGGTTAGACTATTGATGAAGGAACCACTCTGATACAAATTGTTGTAATATTCACCAATAACGAGGGGGGGTGAAACATTATTGAGCACTTTTTCTTATTTTTAATCAAAGCATTAACTTATTGGCGATTCCATTCACTTATGATTTCATTTAACATTTCATAAACATATAACAATAAATAGTACCATTAAGGAATGCATAATATCATACACAGTGTAGAAGAGATTTCTACATGGAAACCAAAATGGGAGAAAACCACGAAATCATTTCTTATATATTAGAATATTACATTCATAGAAAGCACTAAATCCCAAAATTATCTAGCACTAATTGGAAGCAGGCACCAACCCACTATTTATAAGCTCCAACATGAAGGAATATACAACACCCCAAATTCTCCAATTCCAAGTAGAAGGAGGCTACAACGCCATGATTTAGAGACTCCAACCTAAAGGAAGCTCCAACTCCCTGTATTCTCTAGAACCAACTTGAAGGAGGCTCCAACTCCCTATATCCTCCAACACCAACTGGAAGGAGGCTACAAACTAAAGGAATATCCAACTCCCTATATTCTCCGGCTCCAACTAGAAGGAGGATACACCCCCTTTCCTTTCCCCTTCCTCCCTAAAATATAAATGGAGACTCAACTTGTCACTAAAACTATCACTAATGATCAACCTATCACTCCCACTGATAATCAACCTGACATTGTAACTGTCATTGATATTGATACATCATCATATTCAAAACTAGATCCATTCACATAAACCATATGCCGAGATCGCCAAAAACATATGCTCAACATCACCCACATATTCCTCAAACCATATTTCAAGATATCTATTCCATAATATCCACAAATAATGTACCAAAGATATGCATCAAACATATGCCATATCATTCATGATATTCCTCAACCATGTACCAAAATATGTGCCTCATAAATATGCCATATCATTCATGATATTCCTCAACCATGTACAAAAAAAGTGCCTCAAACATATGCTATATCATTCATGATATGCCTCAACCATGTACCAACATATATGCCTTAAGAATATACCATAACCACCACGATAAAAACACATAGAATGCATACCTTACATTTTATAACAACTTGATACATCAAATTTCACATCACCAACATATGTCTCTAGCCATATGAAAAAGGCTATCCAATATATGCCAAAAGGAATACACCAAAATAGCCAAGACATAGTTAAAAACATGTAGATAAGCATATCTTTCATCATGAGGAAACCTTGATGCATACAATCCATCATCATCATAGATTTCTCAACCTTAAATCAAGACAAGGGCTCCTTCTTCAAAAACATTTCACATATATTCCACTCATACATTGTCAACCCACGTACATCTATGCTTTGCTTCACTATGTGATGCAAGAGAATCACTTTTAAAGTAAAATACACAAGCGTGGAGGTAGGGATATGACATCTCAACATGACAGAATTTCAAATCAACATTTAACTCAGAAATAAACAAGTTGTTGAGATATTTTGGAAACAACGTTTTTAAATATATCTTGTTTGTAAAGTCTTATACGGATGTAAGGAGTTGTAGATATAGAGTGTCAACTCTTATCTGGTAATAACTGATAGTTATTGTAATAGGAGAAGGTAGGTAGCCGCTAAGACCTGATAGGATAGGTTGCAAAGAAGACAGAGAGAGCTCGTAGAGCCACTCCCTAGATAGTGTGTGTTGTATTGTAATATATATAGAGCGGGAGATAGAGGAGTATTAGTAGAGGCAGAATAGAGTAGAAGAAAGACGCAGTGAAGAACCACAATACAATGTAATTTGTTTCATGAATGAGTAGAACAAACAAAATTGTCCCATTCTTTGGACTATGTTCATTTTGAAGTGTGAATGAATGAATGTTATATTATTTGTGTATTTTACCTCATTTCATTCGTGTATGATTGTTCAAGATTTGATCATATAAATTCATGATGAAACTAGATAATTTTCAATTGTTTCTTTTCTGAAACCCTGTATGCAAGGTGTGCATCGCGCATGCAAAGAGTGCGTCGACAGAGTCTTGGATTAAATCATAGGAGTTTAGAAGGAACAACAGAAACTTAGACCAGGTAAAAGGAGTGCACAACGTCAAGGAATGACTAAGTGTCGAAGACCCAGGACAAAGAAATGCAAGGAGTGCGGGAAAAATTTATTTTGAAGAAATCCTTCGATTTGAGTTTGTCGAGATCCTAGGAACGCAAGGAGTGTGAAAGAAGTCGAAATTATCAAAGGAAACTAAGATCAGAAGGGATAGCGATTTTCATAAGTGCAGACGGGATCCAAGAGACGAAATCACAGGTGGAGAAAAGGTCGAATCCTTTGAACACTTAGAAAATATCCTAAGTCAAAAGAAATCAAAAGTTAAAGAAGAGGAGTGACAACAATCGTTGGATCACAGTAAAGAGGTTCGAAAGATGTCTAATCAAGAAAAGGTGCACGAGAATTAACACTTTGTGTACGCAGGAGAGTGTACTTGTAAAAGTCCCGAAGTCCCAAAGTGATTGGGGATCGTCCATCAATAGGAAGGATGTTTGGCGGAAATCCATTGTTTTCAAGTGAAGGTACTCTAGGAGGAATGAGTACGCAGAAGTTTGGAACTTCTGAAGCCCAAAGAACTGAAGAGCCGAAGTGAATCTGGACAGTCAAATCTAAAAGGACATGTGTGGGTGGGTCATGATATCTAGGGGAAGGCTAAGGTGAAATGTTGAAACAATCAAACCCCTAAATAGCCAAAGTAGCTAAGAGACGTCAATCTGCGAGAGGACACTTTTTGTCAGATCATGGATTCTGGGTATAACGCTCTAGGAAATAAAGAGTGTGGGGAGGTTGAGACTTTCAAAGGACGAATTCCTAAAGTGGACAAAATTCATTGATTTGAATAGGACACATGGTGTCAGATCCAGAACTCAGGGTATAGAATACTCTCGAGGAACCAGGAAGGAGAAAGTCCCGAAGTCCCGAAGTAGAATCTTGACTGTTGATCGAGAGGGGGGTTCGAAAGCTGTCGACCAGGTCTTGGTTTAAAGATTTGAAGTCCCGAAGAGGATTAGGATTTTTGATATACGGGAAACGCGTCTATATATCCCGATCTCTAGGTTAAATCATTGTGGAGAAGGGAAGGGTTGAGAGTTGAAACCTTTGAAGCCCGGATTTGCACAGAAATCATAGCCATTGATTTGAAAGGGACATGTGTCTCTAGATCATGAAGATATGGGAGAATACGTTCTAGAGAGGAGGAAGGAAAGGGGAATATTCGATCCATTTATCAATAGGCCTCACCCGATATTGCAAGATCAATGGTCACACTCCATTACGGGGACTGAAAGTGATCGAACTTTAAAATTTTGAGGGCCGGCCACAATCGAGACCACCGTATTAATAAAGGGACACATGGTGACTCGTGGTGAATTGCGGGGAGAAAATAAGTTTGGGTTCAAACCAATCTTTTTCATGCCGGTAATCACATATTTACGTGAAGTTATAGCCTAATATCACATCGAGGAAGGGGCTAAAGGAAAAGGAGCTAGCGCCCGAACTCTGATATTTCAGAAGTGTGAAGGAAGAGGTCGCGGGCATCATAAGACATGCACCAGAAGCTAAAAGGGTCTATGTTTAGATACAAAATGAGACCATAAAGGTTTCCCAGAGTCAATTCGACTCGAAGAAACAAATATTCTTGACCGATAGGTCGTGTAGCCTTATAGGAGAGTACAGGGGTTGCATAAGTTGGTATTAGAGCTATTGAATTTGTTTGAAGAAAATAGAAAAACATGAAAGGAGATATATTAATATCATTTGTGGTATCAAGAGTTGATTATGTTTGTAGACATTAGAAGCCGAGGTCATGGAATCATGCCACCCAAAAGATGCAGAGTGAATCCAGAAATGGAAGAAGAAATGAAGAGACTTAGAATGAGACTTGATGCCATGGAAACAACACAAAGAAGAGCACCAGACACTGGAGATATCGATGAAGCTGAAAGATAAGAGATAGAGGTCGAATAAGATGTAGTAGAGGATGCTACAAAAGACCGCTTATTGAAATTTGTTTCAAGAATAAGAGCCAGAGAAAAAATAGATGTACCAATGTATGAAGGCAATTTAGAAGTTGAATAATTTTTGGATTGGGTACCAGCTATGGACAATTACTTCAATTATGAATATATAAAAGAAGACAAGATGGTGAAGCATGCAATGACACTATTGAAGGTTCATGCAACACTATAGTGGGACGAAATGCAAGCCGATCACAGATGCAAGGGAAAGAAGAAAATTAAAATATCAGATAGGATGGTAGCCAATCTAAAAGAAAAAATTATCCCAAAGGACTCTCAAATCAATTTGTTCAGAAGATTGCAGAACCTGAGACAAAAAATATTATCGGTGAAGTAATACAATGAGGAATTTTATAGACTGAACATCAGGGCTAGACAGAAAGAGAACAAGGATGAAAAAATAGCCAGGTATATCAATGGACCGAGATATGAAATACAAGAGGAGATCAACATGATGTATGTTAGTAAAGTCAAGGATGCTTATCAAGTAGCCTTGAAACTTGAAGAGAAATTGGCTAGAAAGCAAATCCAACTAAACAACGGAGGAAATTCAAGCAGAGGTAAGGGAACTGAGAAAGAGAAGTCCCAGAAACCAAAGCATGAAACTAGAAATAAGCATAAGCACCATGAGAAAGGTGGAATTTATAGAGAAGGGAAACATGGAGGAAGAAGCTCTTTTCCTAGAGGAAGAAGAAGAGCCAAAGGAGGTGAATTTAGATGTTGTGCTTGTGGAAATACATGGCACATCTATTGGGAATGCCCAGAGAGGAAGAAAGACACAAAAGGAGGAGAAGCACACATTTCTAAAGCAAAGAAGCATGTGGAGGCCGAAGAAACAGAAGAAGGAAAGAACCTTGTGATGAGGAAAGCTCTTATTTAACCAAAGAAGGAGGTAGAGGAGCCATTTCAACAGACACGTATGTTCAGAACTGCTTGCAAGACGAAAGAGAGTTTGCAAGATGATCATAGATAGTGGGAGCACTGACAATCTAGTATCCACAAAGATGGTGGAGAAACTATAACTGTAGACAATTGCACATCCAAACCCATACAAGGTATCATGGTTGCATAAAGGACATCAAGTAATGGTAAGTCAACAATGTCAAGTTGAATTTAAAATAAGAGGTTATAGGGATGAAATATTAAGTGATGTAATTCCTATGGATGTATGTCATATTTTATTGGGGATACCATCACAGTTTGACCGAAAAGCTATGCATGATGGGAGAAAAAATACTTATACCTTAGAAAAGAATGGTAGGACACATATGTTGTTGCCAATAGAAGCCAAAGAGAAAAAGAGGGGATCTAGTTCAAGTATACTTCTCATGACTTGGGAGGAACTCTTGAATGAAGTCAAGAAGGAGTAGGAGATGCAGTTTGCTATAATGAGGAAGCCAAGAGTTATCCTTACAAATATTTTGTGGAGGATTTACCTGAAGAAATTCAGGAACTGTTAGAAAACTTTATTGACATAGTAGTGGATGAGTTACCTCACTCATTTCCCCCATTAGGAGTATAAGCCATCATATTGACCTTATTCTAGGAGCTAGTTTGCCAAAGAAAGAAGATTATAGGTTGACACCTAGAGAGAATGTGGAAGTCAAAAACCAATTCCAAGATTTGTTGGATAAAGGTTTAGTCAGGGAAATCCTAAGCCCATGCACAGTACCAACTGTGTTGAGTCCAAATAAGGATGAAGGATGGAGAATGTGTACAGACTCTAAAGACATCAATAAGATTGCCATTAGGTGTAGATTCCCTTTTCTCAGGATGGATGGTTTTATGGATTGTTTGAGTGGATCAAGGTATTTTTCCAATATAGACTTGAAGAGTGGATATCATCAAATAAGGATGAGAGAGGGAGATGAATGGAAGACAAAATTCAGGAGAAATGAAGGTTTGTTTGAATGGTGGGTCATCCCATTTGGGTTGACAAATGCATGAAGCACATTTATGAGATTAATGAATGAGTATTGAAAGAATTCATAGGAAAAATTTTCATATTGTATCTGGATGACATACTAATATTCAATAAGACAGAGGGAGAACACTTAAACCATTTGACATCAGTAATGAGAAGGTTGCAGCAAGAAAAATTGTTGATCAATCTGAAGAAAAGCTCTTTTATGAAGAAAGAACTCATATGATTGGGTTTTGTGATCTCTTCAAATGAATTGAATATGGATCCATAAAAGGTGAGATCAATCAAAGAATGGTCATCTCCAGGAAGCATATTTGAAGTCAAAAGTTTTCATGGATTAACATGTTTTTATAGAAAGTTTATTAGAAATTTCAGTGGTATATGTACACCCATGATGGACACTATGAATAAGAAACACAAGTATTTAAATGGACAGAGGAAGATCAAAAAAGTTTCAAAGTGTTGAAGGAGAAGATGACAGAACAACCAATTTTGGTCTTACCAAATTTTGGGAAAGCATTTCAAGTGAGATGTGATGCAAGTGGAGTAGCTATTGGAGTAGTATTGAGTTAGGATAATAGGCTAGTTTCTTATTTCAGTGAGAAGATGAATGGCACCAATAGGAAGTATTCCACATATGACAAAGAATTTTATGTAGTGATTCAAGATTTGAAGAAGTGGAGGCACTATCTAATTCCTAAAGAATTTGTCTTGTACAATGATAATCAATATTTGAAGTTTATTACTAGGCAATAAAAGTTGAATCAGAGACATTCTAAATGGGTAGAATTTATGAAGAATTTTACTTTTGTTATTAAACATATTGTTGGAACTTCTAACAAATTCGCAGATTCTTTGAGTAGGAGGAGTTTAATTGTACATGAATTTCAAGTGGAGACCTTAGGTTTTGAACACCTCAAGGAAATGTATTGAGAAATTCCATATCTTAAGGAAGCTTATGAGGTATGTGAGAATCCTTTGTTGGGATACAAAAGCCCATGGATAGAATATTTGATCCAAGACGGATTATTATTCAAAGGCAGCCAACTATGCATACCAAGATGCTCAATGAGATATAACCTGCTGAAAGAGAAACACAACAGAGGTTTAGCTGGACGTTTTGGTCATGATAATACATTTTCATAGCTGAGAAATTCATACTATTGGTTGAGCATGAGGGAAAAGGTTAAAAGGTTTGTGAACAATTGCAGAATTTTCCAGTATGTAAAAGGAAGACAACAAAACATTGGTATGCATTACCATGGGATGCAATCAGTATGGATTTTATATTGGGATTTCCTAGAGCCCAAAAAGGGAGTGATTCCATATTTGTTGTGGTGGAAATATTTTCAAATATGGCACATTTCATACCATGCTAGAAGAAAAATGATGCTACACATATAGCCAATTTTTTTTTCATAGAAGTGGTGAGACTACATGGATTGCCTAGGAGCATAGTCTCAGTCAGGGACACCAAATTTGTAGGACACTTTTGGAGCACTCTATGGAAGAGGATAGGGACAAAATTGTACTTTTGTTCAACATATCACCCTCAGACAGATGGACAAACTGAAGTAGTAAATAATATTCTGGGAAACTTATTAAGGAGTTTATTCACTGAGCAAGGTTGTCAATGGGACCAGATTCTGGCACAAGAAGAATTTGCATTTAACAATTTAGTGAACATGAGCACAAGAAAAAGTCCATTTCAAATTTTGTATGGTATAAAACCAAGAGGGATTACATAATTGAGAGATCTGAATAAAGATGAGTTCATAAGCGTTGGAGCAGAAGATTTTGCAATAGAAATGAAAAAACTCCATGACAAAGTCAGAGAGCAGCTACAGGACAACAACCTGAAATATAAGAACATAGTTGGTCAGAAGAGGAGAGAAGTTCAATTCAGAGTGGGAGATGAATTTTTATCTCATTTGAGAAAGGAAAGGTTTCCAAGGGGAAAATATAACAATATGAAGATGAATAACATAGGACCATGAAAGATTCTCAAAAAATATGAAGCCAATGCTTATGAAATTGAATTTCCAGACAATGTTGGGATATAACAAATAATCAATGTTGCAGACCTGTATCCTTCCAAGAGAGATCATGCAGGAGAACCATATGATCAGAAAGAAGTTTAGTGGGAAGAAAAATTGCCCATAGTAGAAAAACCTCAGATGGAGAAAATCACTAAACAAAGAGTTTGAAAGAAGACCAAGAGGAAGACATATCCTGAATATTTAGTGAAGTGGAAAGATCATTCCATGGAAGATTCAAGTTGGGCCACAGAACATGATATATTGAAGCATGGAAAAATAGTGCAAAAGCTCATGGACAGGAGTCCATGAATATTTTAGCCAGAAGAGTATGATGTAGGAGCATCACTTTCAAATTCAAATACACAAGCATGGAGACAAGGATACCACATCTCAGCATGAAAAAATTTCAAATCAACATTTAAATCGGAAATAAACAAGTTGTTGAGATATCTTGGAAACAACATTTTTAAATATATCTTGTTTGTAATGTCTTATATGGTTGTAAGGAGCTGCAGATATAGAGTGTCAACTCTTATCTGGTCATAATTGATAATTATTGTAATAGGACAAGGTAGGTAACCACTAAGACTTGATAGGATAAGTTGTATAAAGGACAGAGAGAGCTCATAGAGCCACTCCCTAGATAGTGCGTCTTTTATTGTAATATAGATAGAGAGGGAGATAGAGGAGTATCAGTAGAGGCAAAATAGAGTAGAAGAAATACGCAGTTAAGAACTGCAATACGATGTAATTTGTTTCATGAATGAAGAGAATAGACAAAATTGTCCCATTCTTCGGACTGTGTTCATATTGAAGTGTGATTGAATGAATGTTATATTATGTGTGTATTTTAGTTCATTTAATTCATTTATGATTGTTCAAGAGTTGATCATATGAATTTGTGATGAAACTGGATAAGTTTCAATTGTTTCTCTTCTGAAACCCCGTATGCAAGGTGTGCATCTTGTACGGAAGGAGTATGTCGACAGAGTCTCGGATTGACTCAGAGGAGTTCATAAGGAACAATGGAAACTTAGACCAGGTTCAAGGAGTGCACAATGTCAAGGAACAATTAAGCATCAAAGACCCAGGACAGAGAAACCCAAGGAGTGCGAGAATAATTTCTTTTGAAGAAATCCTTTGATCTGAGTTTGTCGAGATCCTAGGAATTCAAGGAGTGTGCTGGAATTAGAAATCCTAAAAGGAAAGTAATATCTAAATGGATAATTCCTTTAAGAAGTGCAGACAGGATCTAAGAGACAGACTCACAACTGGAGAAAAGGTCAAAGCCTTTGAGCACTTAGAAATCTTCTAAGTTGGAAGAAATCATAAGTTCAGGAGGAGGAGCGACAACAATCATTGGATCCTAGTAAAGATGTTCGATAATCGTCTGATCAAGGAAAGGTGCACAAGACTTAACACTTTGTATATGAAGGAGAGTGGACTTGCTAAAGTCCTGAAGTATCAAAGTTATTGGAGACCGTCCATCAGTGAGAAGGACACGTGGAATAAATCCATTTTTTTTGGGTGAAGGTACTCCAGGAGGAATGAGTACACAAAAGTTTGGAACTTTCGAACACCAAAGAGACAAAGAGTCGAAGTGAATATGGACCGTTAGATCCAAAAGGACACGCATCAGTAGGTCGTGAGATCCAGGGGAAGGATAAGGTGAAATGTTGAAACACCCAAACCCCGAATAACTGAAGTAGCCGAGATTCGTCGATCTACATGAGGACACTTGTTGTCAGATCATGGATTCTGGGTAGAATGCTCTAGAAAAAACAGAGCATGGGGAGGTTGAGACTTCTAAAGGCTAAAGTCCTAAAGTGGATGAAATCCATTGATTTGAAGAGGATGCATGGCGTTATATCTAGAACTCCGAATATGGAATACTCCGGAGAAACCAAGAAGGCAAAAGTCCCAAAGTCCCAAAGTAGAATCTTGACCCTTGATCGAGAGTGGGAGTCAAAGGTCATCGATCAAGTCTTGGTTTAAAGAGATAAATTCCTGAAGAGGATCAGGGATGTCGATATATGAGAGGCATGTATCAATATATCGTGAGCTCCGAGTGAAAGCATTATGGAGAAAGGAAGGGTTGAGAGTTGAAAACTCTGAATCCTGGATTTGCGGAGAAATTGTAGTCATTGATTTGAAAGGGACATGTGTCAATAGATCGTGGATATATGGGAGAATGTGCTCCAGAGAGAAGGAAGGAAAGAGTCATATCTAATCCTTTGATCGAGTGGCCTCACCCAAGATCATGATATCAACGGTCACAATCCATTGTGGGGACCGAAAGTGATCGAACTTTAAAAGTTTGAGGGCGGGCCACAATCGAGACCACACTATTAAGAAAGGGACACATGTTGACTCATAGTGAATTACCGGGAGAAAATAAGTTTGGCTTCAAACCACTCTTGTCTATGCCCGAAATCACATATTTACGTGAGGTCATAGCTAGATATCACATCGAGGAAGGGACCAAATGAAAAGGAGCTAGCGCCTAAACTCTGAGATTTCACAAGTGCGAAGGAAGTGGTTTCGGGCGTCATAAGACCTGCACTAGAAGCTAAAAGGGCCTGTGTTTAGATACAAAATGAGACCATCAAGGTTTCAGAGAGTCAATTCGAATCAAAGAATTGGATATCCTTGACCAATAGGTCATGTAGCCTTACAGGGGAGTAGGTGGGATGCATCAATATGAGTCACATATATCCGTTCTTTTCTCCACTGTGACCTACATACATATTCTCTTTTCTCCACTGTGACCCACATCCATCAACACGTTTCTCCCCTAGGACCTATGAATAACCTCATAAATCCACACCTTACCCCACTACAATCCATGGATAGCCTCCGAAAATTAGTATAGTCACCTCTTTCTCTCCTCGACCTCCTTTCTCCTAAGGCATATTTTCTTTGTTGAGATCACCAATATTCATAGCACAAGTGCAAACCCACTTATTCTAGCTTCATAACATAAACACACACCTTTTTGAATGACCAAATGAAAGGTTTTTGATGTGTATTTATACTTTTCCAAGTGCTTCCTTTATTTAAATCTAGATTTGAATTGTATCTTCTTGCTTGAAACAACTTTTCTCCTTTAATTAATTTTGGGGATGACTTGTAACTTCTCATCCTTAGATCTAGGTATTCTTGACAATACTTTAGGTCTTCAACTTTAAGAGGTAATAACTTTTGAACCGCGAGGAACCACCTGGTGACCACCTACAATTGGAAATGGCATGACAAATAGTATCCATCAATGAGGGTTTTGTATGCATTTACAATGTCCTTCATCTCATTTTTCCAAAAAAAAAATTGAGCTTCACGACCACACCTATGGGGATTCTTGTAGACTTCTTCAGATTGTTTTCCCATGAGGGACATGCCTAAATACATGCCATAAGAGGACCACTTTGGAGACTTCTTTAAATACACCCATAACTTCTAGAGGATTCTAGGATAGTTTTAGGGATGAAATCACCCATTACATCTAAGGGATTATGGGGATTTTGTACTTCTTCTAGGGTTGACATCAATGAAAAATAGCTTTCCAACATACGTAGGGGATTCGGAAAACTACACCATAGACATAGCACATTACTATGTTTGCATCCACTTCTTCAATATTGTTTGGACTTATAGAGAATTTGATCTTACACTTCTTAGTGACCTTGCATTTTGCACCCATATATACCCATCCCAATGGATATGGGTCAGAATGGTTATGCACTTCCAATCAAATATTGGTTAGTATATATTATACTATTGTGTTGGTCTGCGAGATAGAATAAAATAGAGCATAAACATGTATCTTGTTGACTTTGATCTTAAGATGGAAGACTATATTCATCTATTTATCTTCCTTTTGATGGAGGATAATTATATTCACCTCCTTGTGAATTCTAATGTAGACAATAGTTTCATCTACATCTAAGATTCTCTCTACTAGTTTCCTGAATCGACATTTGGCATGTTCTTCTTCTTGGAATCATTCTTAACGTTATTTGGATTCAACTTTGGATGTATCCTTGAACACTTATATATAGTGTGATAATAAAAAATATTATA